>PVKZ01000456.1:558170-754624 GCA_004027375.1 Macroglossus sobrinus | reverse complement strand
TTAAGTTCTTGCTTAATTGGATAGTGAATCCCTAGACATTATTCTCTATGGACTGGGCACAGGATAGTTTAATAGAAATGCAATGGGAGGCAGCATGATGCTATAAAAGAATAGCTTTTAATCTCTCCCAGTAGTGGCTAGTGATGGAAGTTTATGGATAACATTAATCAGAGTGAGAAAAGGAATCAAACATAACAACATGGTTGGGACCTAGTGGAATATCAATAAATACATGCTGGATGAATGGATGAATGCATGAATGACTATGGAGAAAGAATGCTTTGAGGGTAGACGAGAAGGATCTTCTAGGGAGAACTCAACTCAGAAATGTATTTTGCTGCCATCTACAGTCTTGCGGGTCTGTAAATATCTTCCTAGCGTGCAGATGCTTTTACACATATCATTCGTCTCAGGCAAGAAACATAGAATAGTAACCAAGGAGATTTTCTTATGTCAACATTATATAACATATGCACATGTACAATTTTGGAATTGTGTTCATTCCTTTATCCACAGTGCCTAAAAGAGTGATTGACACAGAACAGCGGCTTTTAACCAGGGGTGATTTTGTTCCCTAGGGGATACTTGACAATGTCTGAAGACATCTTTCATTGTCACAGCTGAGAGAAGTGTTACTGACATCTAATGGGTAAAGGCAAGTGATGCTGCTACACATCCTATAATGCATAGTCTCCCACAACAAAGAATTATTTACCTCAAAATGTTCATAGTGCCAAGCATAGAAAACCCTGACATAGAGTAAGTATTCTAAAAATATTTTTAGGATGAGTGAAGGAATGACTGAGAAACAAATGAATAAAACAATAGTAATGCAGTTAATGAAGACTGTGTGGTTAAGGAAAAAATATCTCAGGACTGGAGACAGAGATACAAACCTTCCTGGATTAATAAGAAATGATGAGAGTTAATTTTAGAAATAATAATGAGAGTCAGATAAAAAGAGTCAGGACAAATGGAGAATAAGAGATTGCTTGGTCCCAGACAGGAACAAAAGACCCTCCACATTGTTCTGCAAGTGTTCTAGTGATGACTTAGGAAGGAATGATTGGTGAACAGCTCCAGAAGTATATTGTTGAGACAAGGTATTGCTTCTTTGCATATGTCGTTGTTAGTCATTAGTAACTTACATAAAAGTTATTTCATAGCATGAGTTTCACATCTTAATATTTTAAATTTTCATAAACTCACAAGTTCTATGGATCCCTCTGGGATTGTTGAGGAGGAGACTCTTTCTTTACTAGGTGAATCTAAGGGACATTCACGATGCCTCTCCCGGGAGCCCCATTAGAAATCTTTTACCTCTTACATTTCCAACTTCTCATTCAAATTTTTTGTTATTTGTTTGGTGCATAGATCCATAATTTGCTGGGTTAACATCTCTACTGTCTCATTTTGTTTATATACATCAAGATTTCTAATATTTTTATAAGTATGAAATACTTGAGTTAAAGTTAAAAAACCGTGGTGCAAAAATAACAAAAATAAAGAATCATCATCATTAGGTGGAAATACTGTCGGGAGCAGGAAGTCTTTTGGCTTCAATCTCCTCATCTTTCAACTGGGTGTGAGACTCTTTGCCCTAAATACTTCATTCAATTGTTAATGCAACTAAATTAGAGATTGACTGCTTTAAGTACCATTCTGATACATTTTTAAATCTAAATTCTCTCCATCAAGCAAAATGTAATGTTTGAGTAGTTCTTGGGTCTTTGGAAGTAATTTTTTTTCACTCGAGTATTTGGCAAAATAGAACTTTTCACCGCAATCATGTGATCCCTTCCCCAAGCGGTTTGAACTCACACTTAGTGCTACCTTAGTTTTGATGTTTCTACTTCTTGTTTTTATTACCTGTTTCTTCTTGAAAGGAAAATAGAAGAATATATTTTATGTGATATAAAATCTATCTCCTACCCAAAATTACTCAAGAAGACATTTCACTGTCCTTTGCTAATGTTCACCTGGCTTGTGAATAAATGTGGAGTAAAGCACTGGGGAACACTCGCTGAGGAAAAACACCTGCACGTTAAGTCACAGTGCACAGACATCCATTCAGCATCAGCACATAGAATCAAAGATTGGGCCACTGGAGAATGACGTTTTGTTAACTGTAGTTCATCTTGATGGGGCACCTGAGGGGCTATGCGATGGCACGTTGTTGCTCAATGGCTGTTGTGTTAGTTCAGGACAGTATCTCAGATGCACAGGGTATTCCAGAGACTGACAACTGAGAATGATAAATAAGCCAAGGCAACGAAGAGAACAGAACAGCATCCTCAAAACTTTCAAGAACAGATATTGTATAATTAAACCCAAATACCAATCTATGGCCATTTTTCATCAGGTGGCTATTGACGGCTCCTTGCTGCAACGAGGTTTAATGATTTTTTTTAGTAAGAGGCGGTGGACTTGAGATGTGTGCATTTGCTGGGAGATAATTGCATTTAATGAAAGGCACATCCATAGGTTTAGGGAGGCAAGTGATAAATCTTCCTCCGGGGTCTGTGGATCAGTCATATTCCACCTGATGAGTGGTTGGGGGATCAATTAATAACCATGATGAGAACATACTTTTCATTTGCACTTTTCCTCAGGTCGCTCAGTGCAACTTTATAAACAGGAACATCAATCTTCCATGGCAGCGAGGGAGAGAGGTAAAAAGAAAGCGGAAATACTGTTTTCCAACAGCATTTTGAATATTTATTATGCAAGCATTTATTGATCTCTAATGTTAATATTAGCTAAAAATTTTCATGCCAGGCTCTGTGCTTAATTAAATGCTTTGCATGTTTAATCCCATTTATTCTCCTTATATCACAGATGAGAGAACCAAGGATTAGGAAGTTAAGCACTGTGTGGATGTCCACTGGTGGAACCGAACTATAAACTCAAGCTGTCCAACCCTAAAGCCTGTGCTCCTAAGCCTCAAGCATATTGTACATCAGCCTGCACGGGATGGGTACTAAGATGCCCATACAAAGTACAGGATTCCTGTTTTCAGGAAGTTCCCAGTGAGTAGGTCGGTGGAACAGAAACTCCTTACTGATAACATTTGAAAGCCAGGCATGTTCTACATTATTGATTTATATGTTGACTCATTTGGTCTTCATAACAGTTTGATGAGCTGTGTGCTATTACAACTGCTGTCATTTAGCATATGTGGAAACTGAGACACAGAGAGGCTATATAACTGGTCCTACAACAGCATATGTCCCAACCAATAGGACATATGCTCTAGAGCTTATGCTGTTAGTTGTTAACTGACTTACTGTCCACACTGAGTACTTTAATATTCATATTGAAGGTGATCAGGGAAAAAAAAATAATTTTAAGCAAAGGAGTCATTTGGATTCAGATCTTTCTAAGGCCACTCTGATGACACTGGCTGAATTGATTGTTTAGTCCCTCTTCTGCAGTGTGAAACACTAATACATTTTTTTTTTTACTAATGCATTTTAATAGAATTCAAGGACTGAAGGTCTGGCACTCTTCCAGGATGCTAGGTGGAATCTCATAATTTTTTTCTGTATTTTCCACACTTAATCCTCTCCTTTACAAGGCTGACACAAAACTAACTTTGATGCTGACCATATGCTATCAGAAGTGGCCTGTAGCTCTCACAACTAATTCCTTCTCCTTACAAAGTCATATCAGAGTGGAACATGTGTCCCAGAAAAATAGCATGAGACTCCAGAGGTTGGGGTACTGTCCTCACAGTCTTTTGTTGTCCAACAATCCAGGAATGAAATGTTCAAGTGTCAGAAAACAAACAGAGCTCCAACGGAAGTGCCCTAGTTTATCTGAATGGCTAGATTACTTAGAAAGGTCCAACGCAGGAGATCTGGGTGTTCCAAAATCTACCCCACAGATTCCCATATGCAAGGTCCTAGATCTGAAAATCAGTCAGGATCTAAGCTCCTAGCTCATTCTGTCCCATTGCCTCTGAGTGCCTCCCCACTGTTCTTTGTGGATGTCCGTTGTTCTTTGCTTAACTAGCATCTTATTAGTTGATGGGAACACAGGGTCCCATTTCTCCAAGGAACTTTCCCATTACATGCAAACACAGTGAATCTCAGTTTCTCAGGAATTCAAGGAGAATTTAAAGATCACCTTGCTAATTCATTTTTAGTTAATAAATCTTCTTAAAATGTTCTCATCAACTATTTTATTATTCCCTTTGACAGGGAACTCACCACTTCCCGAAATAGTTTCTTCTATATTTGAGCAACTCTGACAGATTTAAAGTTCATCTTTATCCTAAGTCAAAATTCAGCTGCCCATAACTTCCCTATAGCAGTTTGTCTCAGAACAAAACTCCTCCCTCTCAATCTGACTCAGTGTGGAGTGAAACAAACCTTCCTTTATCTTACCCTCTTGGGATAGGGTAAATTTCTCAAAATACCTATATTCAGCCTTATTAGAACATAGATCAGATTATATGTTAATTCTCTGCTATAAACTGAATGTTTGTGTCTCCCTAAAAATATGTTCAAACAACCTCTGATGTGATGGTACTTGGAGGTGGAGCTTTGGGGAGGTGCTTAGGTCATAAGGGCAGAAGCTTTGGGAGTGGCATGAGTGGCCTCATAAGAAGAAGCTAAAGAGCTTCCTTACCCACCTCCCACTGTGTGAGGACAGGGCAAAGAGACTACTTTTTGTGAACCAGGAAGAGGGCCTCAGCAGACATGAAATCTTCTGGGGCTCTGATTTTGGAATTCCCAGCCTGCAGAACTGTGAGAAATAGATTTCTGTTGTTTACAAACCACCCAGTTTGTTGATATTCTGTTGCAGCAGCCCAGATAGACTAAGATAATCTCTGTGTGATTCTTGGTCTCCTCCGGTAAATTATAAACTTCTCAAGGACAAGGGACATACTTTCACTTCTCTGTAACTCCAGAAGTGAGTACAATTCCTGGCACAGAGTAGACATTCAGTATTTGTTGTTCTTAGAGTACATCCTTCCAGAAAGGAAGGCCTACTTAAGTAAAGATAAAATAAACATGGTGGGAGGAAGTAATGAGAAAACAGAAGTGGTGTGCCACCACTTTAATATAATTAGATGTACCTATGTGTTAGACTGACCTGTCCAGTGGAGTGGTCATGCAGAAGCAATAAAGCCAATTATATTAGACTTTATTACCACCTAAGTAGTGACCTCATTCATAAACACGGTATGTGGCCAATGTACACTTTAATCAACAGAGTGAAAGAAAATAAAAGAAGGGTATGAAAATCACTCATCCTGCTTTTTGCAAGGGACCTAGGAGTGCAGGCCAAAAGAAAAATGTCATCAAAGAATAGAACAGGAAATAACATAGGAGAAATAAAAATGCCCACTGAAAGAAAGTCCCTGAGAAGTAAAACACGGGATCAGAAACCAACACAAAAGAAGTTTAGTTGTGAGGATAAAGGGTGATTATGATGCTGAGGGAAAGCTGCACAGGAATTCAGTTTGGGGAAAAGTGAGAAGGGAGATTTCAAAGCAATGGATATTGACTCTTCATAAAGTTAGCACTGGCAATGGATGAGCATGAGAGTTCAAGAATCCAGCATCTTCCTGCTACAAGAGCGCTTTGAGGTCCTCTAGCCCAAATCCTCATTTAAGAGATGAGGATGCTGAGGGCTAAGTCACAGAGCCAAGTTTTGGCAAAGTCCCCCAGATCCTCAGTGACTACACCATATTGATCCTCCCACCGCCCACCCAAGTCTGTGTATTGCCATTTATTAAGCTACAGGTACCACCCAAGAACTTAAATGATACAATTTCCATCAGAAGAACCCAGGAGTACCTTTTCAGGTACAGAGCAGGATATGGAGACCAGGGAGGTCAAGTTTTCTGACCAGCATCCCATAAGTAGGAAAGGAAAGATTTCGGATTCATATTCCAGATTGCTCTATCTCAAAATCCTCTTTCTTCTAGACCACGTTGTTTTGTTTAATATGGGTTACAAAACTTAAAAATTAAAATGGACAGTGAATACCTTCTAAACCGCCACCCTTCACTACTGGAGTTATAGAGTATACATGTGGAGAAAAGGAATGTGATCTCAGTACTCGTTAAGCAATAATATTCACAGCATCTGACCTTAAGGAAGGCCAGGATACACCTCTTCCAGGCAGGCAGGTAATTAGTTAAGGACAGCAGTCTCCGAAAGCCACTCTGGATTCTAGACTTGTAAATTCCTGAGTGCAAAAGTGTGATCTAAGCACCTGGTCCCATGGGTGACATACCATGGGAGGCCCATAAGTTATTAAAGTAAGTGGTACACAAATGCCTATCTGAGGTCAGAGTTACAGACCACAATACTTCCTTGGCCAAGGACAAAGTGCATATCAATGCTGCCCTGCACTCTAAGAGGACAGAGATGAGAGACCTGGCACTTCTGCTCATACCTCAGCCAAGGCAGAATTCCTCTGCAGACCTCCAAACTCTAGCTATAGCAGATGCCTGGGATCTGCACTGCTCACCTCGAAAACTCTTGAACAGAGAAAGCAGAGACTCCATCTCCTATCCCAAGTCCTCCTTCCTGTGTGCTGCTCTTTCAGAGCTTCTGACGTGCTGGCCTTTGAGCCTCAGACATCTGCCTCTTTACTAGGACTGCATCTATCAACCCCTAACCTAGTGGCTGCTTGGAATAGTGAGGTTTGGTCCTGCTGCCTGGGCTCCTGGCCTTGGCTTCTATCTGTTGGCGTGAACTGCATCAGACAGGCCTGATCCCCACACCAGACCACAAATCCTCAGGCTGCCTACGAAATCCGCTCAGGTTCTTTAAAGCAGAACATTATATTTAACTTTCTGCTCTTGTATAGATAAGCAATACATGAAAAGAGAAAAATCTGCAGATAGCACTATAGTAAATATGGAATACTGCACCTGGCACCTATATAAAAAAATAACATTACCTGCACCGTGAGAATGCAATAACACCACCATGACAATAACATTGTCTGGCTGCAGAAAACCAAGATGTTTTGCATTGTGTTATAATTAGAAAGCAGATAAACAAACACGAACATCATTTATTCATTAGAACTGCGCAAATGGAAAATTTACTTAATTAATTTCTTTGTAGAATGTCTATAAGCTGCCTCAGGGAGGATATCAGAGAAACAATTCCAGGCCCAAAGCAAATGACACAAACATGGTTTTGAAGCACAACTGGAAAGGCAAGCTGGTGGTAACTGCTTTTTTTGTCAAAAATGCTTTCTGAATAAAATAAAGAGACCAGGCTGATCTCACAAATGGGATGGCACAGGCAACCAAGCAAGAGTGTGCCTTAATTTTATTTGTCCTGTGTTATCTGAATAATAGCCCTCTCCCTTTTGTGCCCACCCTCTAAGGAGAGGTCTTGGGGTGAAATGAATGGAGTTGGAGTTGAATAAAAGGACTCCCTGTAAAACTCTTAGGAAGGTTTAAGAGCTGGGTCATTAGTGGGTTTTACATCTAGCACAACAGTCATCACACCAAGCAAAGGATTTGGAGAAGGGTCAGCACTTAGCACAACTGTGGAGCAACCATCAATTGACCTTGGTCCAAATCTCTCTTTCCTACCTCCTTTCAACCTGTCCCTACTCTTGCTCACTTTTTCTCTCCACTCCTGGGCCTCCCTACTAGCCCTGCTTTCACAGACATAATCCTACTATAGCTGTAATTTCTCCACCTTACTTTCATTTTAAAACAAGTCTGATATTAGTTAGTAATTTGATTGTGGAGTTAAGCTGTAGTTGCATAATAGTTGACAATGTACAGAGCTTTTATTGAGTCTCTCAGGTAATTCTCCCAGCACTCTCTAAACTAATAATAGCAAAAATAAAAGTTATTTATTGAATACTTTGAGTCACTCATTGTCATGTACTTTGCATGCATTATCTCATTTAACCCTCACTACACACATAATAGCCAGTATTATTAGTATTATTCCCATTTTACAAATGAAGAAAGGGAGGCACAGAGTGGTTAATTAACTTTCTGAAATATCGCATATTCAGGAAGTATAGTGTCTTAAGTCTGATTTCTATTTTTTAAAATTTTCTTTATTTTTAAAATGTATTGAAGGTTAAAAAACATTTTTTTTGTCTTATATAAAAAAGATTGTGGTTCATTCAAAAACAGTTCATGGTCTTGAGCTGTTAGGAACCAGGCCTCACAGCAGGAGGTGATTGGTGGGCCAGTGAGTGAGCTTCATCTGTATCTGTAGCCTCCAGATGCGCTTATTATTGCATCACCACCTCAGCTCTTCCTCAGCTCATCAGGCATTAGATTCTCATAGGAGTACTGGTCCCTGGTACCAAAAAGGTTGGGGACCGATGGTCTAGAAGGCACCCCGTAAGGTGTTTCAACTCTATAAACTAGCTGAACTGAAAGCAATGAAAAAATAATTTTTGTCTATGCACAAGCAAATTATGTTCTTTCAGTAGAGATTCAAATTGACTTACCTGTCCCTCTGTGTAAGAAACTAATTTTTCCTCCATTTGCACATTCATTTAAACATTTCTTTACTTCATGTAAATTTGTGCTTTTTTGACTTCTTTAAATTGGTTGTAACACCGCACCAGTTTCCACATTAATAACATAAATAATACCTTTAACATGTGTATTAGTTTCCTAGGTCTGCTATAACAAAGTACGAAAGCATGAGTGGCTTATAACAACAGAAATTTATTCTCTCATAGTTCTGGAGGACTGAAGTCCTAAATCAAGATGTTGACAGGGCCACGTTCCCTCAGAAGCCTCCAGGGGAGGATTCTTCTTCACATCTTCTAGCTCTGGTAGCCCCAGGCACTCCTTGGCTGTGGCATCACTCCAATTCCTTCCTCCAAAGTCACATGGCCACTCTCCCTCTGTGTCTGTGTATCTGTGTCTTCACATGGCATCTTCCTTGTGTCTAAAATTTCCTCTTTCTAAAAGAACACTAGTTATATTGGATTAGGGACTGCCCTAATAACCTCATCTTAACTTGATTCTATCTGCAAAAGCCCTTTTTCCAAGCAAGGTAATGTTCACAGTTACCAGGGGTGAGGACTTCAACCCATCTTTTGATGGGATGTAATTCAAGCTATAAGAGCATGTGTTCATTTTTATAAGTATTGAGAGTCATAATTTTACCTTTTTTGGAAATTACTATAGCATATAGTAGTCATTGAAAATATAGTGGGATACAGAATTATTTATTTCTTTCTTTAACTTTGTTCTGTAGAAAATGTCAAATATATAAACAAAACAGACAACATGGCAGTAATTTAAAACAATGGCTCCCCTTGTACCCATTACCCAATCCCAATAATTATCAACATTCTGCCAATCCTATCTCTACTCCCCTCAAAATCTTTATCTACAAGAGTTTGGATATCAACTCTTATCTTCTTTCTACCATTGCCAGTAACTGCTGGATGTCCTATGCTGCCAATAATTGCTTGTTACTTGAAACAGATTTAAAAAATTAATTCATGATAAGGCAGTGACAATGCTAAGATCTTAATATTGCCCATTGCAAGAGGGAGTTATATTGCTTCCAGACTTTGTTCTTGGCTAGCATATCATAAATATGTATAAATGAATTAATTAGCACTCCTTAGGTACAATTTACATTTTAACTGGGGTTAATCTAAAGGAAAAAAACCATGAAAGGAACCCTGAAACAGGTGGGGGCCCATCTTGCAGTCACCACTCTTTGAAGCCCTGACTATCAAACACCTCCACCGACATCTATGTGCAGGGACATCCCTGGGTTTTCATATCAGGCTGGCAGCATGAAGCTGTCAGTAGCAGTCTGTGTATCTCCTTACTGTAATTTGTTCCAGCTAATGGTAAATGGTGTGCCTTCTTTTCTTCAACAACCACCACAATATAAGACACATCAGTCAATCATAAAATCAAATTAACTGCAGAAAAATTATTTTTATGAGTTGTAGAAGGTATCTGTTGGAAGGACTACTCATGAAGATTTAAGTGTGTTTAAGAACAAATGAGTAAATACATGTACTATAAGTGCTTTCATAACTAAAAACATTATGGGATCTAGAATTAGAGATGGGGGCTAAAACCTATGCAATGAGATCTGTGGACTGTCCTAGAAGATCCTACACCGTGCCTGACTTGCCACTAATAGAGAGTTGTGCTCTTTAGTAAAGGTTCATTGATGACAGCCATCTTCTGTGAGAATGGGAATCTCTTGTAAATGGATAATATTTTACCCCATCATTACCATTTTTAAACTTTTTTATTAAGAAATAATATTAAATCCACAAGAAATTACAAAACTAGCACAGTGAGTTCCTGTGTTCCTTCACCCAGCTCCCCTCAATGAGAACCTATTACGTGACAATACATGGTCAAAACCAGAAACTGACTCTGGTACAACATAATAAACTAAACTATGTATCTTTCTTTTTCAGATTTCACCAATTTTAATTGTATTCTTTTTATATATATATAGGTCTATGAAACTTTCATGCACAGATAGAGTCATCATTATTATTTTTTAATCACCAGGTGAACTGGTTCATTTTCTCAGGTTTGGCCCAGTCTTGTGAACCTCATTTCCATTCCTTATTCATATGGGCTTTGTGCCTTTCCCTCTTTCCATTAATATTTTAAAAAGTCATTTTATATTGGGAAAATCTGGAAAAAAAAAACAAAGAATATAAGAAATAACACAAGAGACGTAGATGCCAAGTCAGAATTGCTGTTTGTTAACATACTTGTTTAGCATTAAAGTCTTTTCTTTCCATGTTCTAGATCCTGGTCCCTTCTCTGCCATTCATACAGAGACAGTCACCATCATGGGATGATTGTGTTCCCTTCCATTTAGTCTTTTTCTCCTTTTACATGCATGTTTTGTGTATACATGGTTTTTAACTCTTTACTACAGTGGTTTTCTACCACTTCATCCCATTAATATACATACAGCAGATGCTACTCATGTAGGAAAGTGGGAGACACTCTCCACTGTAACTCCTAGAGTGTTAGTTGTAACTCTCTCTCTCACTCATGAAAAATAGTCAGGATATATACAGACTACTCTAAAATGGATTCACCTTGAATGCATCCCAATTTATAGAAATAACAGAGCTTTCAGAAATGTCCAGACTTAATTTGTAGTAATTACTTGAACTACACATTGTAACTGATCTCCATGTAACATAATGGTTTTAAATGGCTATTTTAATAAACATAAGCTTGACAGGCAATCAGATCTTATCTAAAAATAACAGAGCTTGGTTACAACACTGAATGAAAAGACGGAAAGACGTCTGAACAAATGAAAAGACCATGAATTCTCTCTGGTACAATAATGACTTAGCAAATACTCTTTGATCTATGTAGATTTTTCTCCTTTTAATCAGTTGGATCTCCTCTTTTCATTCAAGATAAACTAGGATATAGAGTTTATCTCAGTCCTCTAGGCATTTCTCACACTGAGCTGTATTATACATTTTTTTTTATTTAGATCTCAGTTCTATCTACAGAATAAGCTCCTCAAGAGCAATGGTCCACAAGAGAAACACAAAATCCCCAGAACTTAGTATGGTACCCAAACTATGAGAGATGCTCGGGAGATGTGCACTGAATGGGTGGAAGTGCAACAGAGCAGTAAAGGGACCAGGCTGGCCTGGATTTGAAAGTACCTCCACTTACAGTTATGTGGCTCTGAACAAGTTATTTATCCTGCGAATTTTATCTGCTAAATGAAAATTTTCATGGTAATTCCATCGGAAGATTGTGGTAAGGATAAGATGGTATTATCCATGTAGTAGTTAGCACAGTGCCTGAAATTTAGCAAAAATTCAGCCTAAAGTATTTGGTGAATGTTCAGTTGATTGAGTAACTGAATAGGTAGGTAGTCTGAACATACAGCAAAGGCACTAGAGGTGCATGGAAGTGACAACACAGGGCCCAGGGGTGCAGAATGAAAGGTGTAAGTAAAGCTGCTATAGGGAGGTATAGGAGAAGCTGCTGTAAACAACAATATGGACTGACAGCCTCCAACTACCACTCTTTTGAAGCCACCATGGTACTTACACAGAGACCACTGAGCACAGTAGAGGTATTAGAGCCACTTCTGTCCAGTGCAGGACACTAATAGACTTTGTTCAGGGACTCAACATAAGCCTAGCTGAGACTCTTAGAACTACAGTGAAATTCATGGCTTTTCCTATATAATCCTTGTTTCTTCCTTCTGTCCATCCACAGATGTCAGACCTGAATCATGGTCTGAGGCCATCTCAAACTTCACCTGCTCTTCCTATTTATCATTTACAGGTGTGTCTCCAAAAACCTCTTGCACATTCACTCCTATCTTGTAACGACATCTTGACGTGAACTGACAACACCTAGAAGAAAATCAACAATTTCTTTGCATCATGTTGTTTATTCTGTCTTCAACTGCCCTAAACATCTTCATAAGTAACATTAAGGAAGATTTCAGCACATCTATTTCCTTTTGTAGGCAATTCCCAGGAGAAAAGCCTGAAGGCAAAGTACATGAATGGGCTTTGAGATATTCTCCTTTCCCATGTTTAAATAGTTTAGCAATGATTCCTAAGCCTGGTCTAATGTCCAGGAGTGAACTACCTATGGATCAGTAATTTTGGGAAATCAGCAGTTCTGGAACCATATAGATGGAATAGATAAATTACAGAAGACTTAACCTCAGTATTACCTAAGCTTATAGTAAAAGAAAATATGAAAAGAAACCCATTTGTATTCAGCAGATCGTTTCTGGTACTTGGACTTCTGATTTTTGTGGGTTTTACTGGCACCATTTTCTATAACATTTCTGATGCTTAGAATTGGCTACACATTATAAACACATGCACATAACTGTAATTTTGGTCCATTATTTCCCCATCTCTTAACTTATACTGCTTTAAAACACCCTGTGTGGCAGAGATCAAACATCATTATCTCGATTTTATTCTCTGAAAAGCTGTGTCCCAGAGAGAAGAGGAACTACAATGAGCTCACAAGGCCAGTTCTGGCAATCCTCCTGCAGACCTCAGCCTTGCTGACTACAAGCCCTGAGCGCCTTTCACTGTACCAAGTTGAGAACTAACACCAGTCACTCAAATGACTAGAGGTACATTTGGAGAAAATGCAATTAGATTCCTTTCTGCAACTGAAGCACCAGGCTTCTGTATTCTGTATTCTATATTCTGTGACCTTTGTATCAGCAAACAAACTTCAGACTCAACCATAATGTTTGCCAGTAGCTGACACCCTAAGGTTTACTTTTTTTTCTGTAGCTTCCTTCCCACACACCCCTCCCCCAAATCTTTTTGATCACTGCCCCAGAAGAGAATTTGGCTACTTTCATCATCATATTATATTTGAAACCATTGAATAAAGAGCACTATGACAGTTGCCAGATTCCAAAAATTTGCAAAACATACCACTGCATATAACTGACATTTCAGGAAATCAATGACTTGAGAGATTTTTGACCAATAAGAACTCTCACGCGGATACTATAGTAAGCCAAGAATAGCTGCTCCCTTACTTCCAATAAAAATGTCCCTCTATTAGGCTAATGATCCCAGCAAGTTTCACACTAATTGACAGCCTAAAGTTCCAGGGAGTTGAATTTCAGTAAATGGTCAAAATGACATATTTAGCATTAATGGCTTGACTCTGTCTCCCTCAAGTACAATCTCACTTGAAAATCACTCCAGCAAGAGAACCATCTCAACTGCTAATTAGCAGTCATGGACCTCTACCTTTTTATCTATTGTTCTTCAGGGGTAGGAAGAGGATGGGAGACTGAGTCCAGTATTTAAACATTCTGTGCTGGATCTCTTCCAAATAATTATTCACGTACATAAGCTTGGCTATAACCTAACTTTTGGGCACATCTCTGTCTACACAGATTTGTAATTCTATTATGCTGGCTAGTTGGAGGACTAAACATTTTGAAGCTAGTAAAGTCAGTCCATAGTGTTAGCCACTTTCATGTCAGCTTACATATCTAGTTCTAAGGATATCTTTCCTTGCTCCAATACGCATAGTTTCTCTCCACACACCCTCTCCCGCTACCTCTCTCTCAGGACAGTGAGCTAAGGAGATTAGCTAATAACAAGCATATCTGCAGCTAAGATTTAACAATCTATTATTTGCAGCTTCTATAGAGATCAAAAAAGAGCTTTTTATCTAAAGTAATAAACAGTGCTGGTAAAAAAAGATAGGCTATAATGTTGGGTTTGGGGACAGATATTCCTGTCTAGGGCTCTCTAAATTAAAATATAAATAAGTTTGCCTGGCTAATTTCAAGGTCAGCCTTGCCAAAGGATGGAATCTAATCCTCATTTTAGTTTTTTTAAAGACTCTTTCCTGGCTTTGGTCAGAAAAGGCCAGGGACAATAACACTGATGAATCATAGCAGTGGCCCACACTTGTGACTAAGAGCTGTGGTTAAAGGGGAAGAGGTGAAGGAAATACAGGACAGGACTCCCGTTCCTACACCTCCTCTGCCCCAAGTGGCTTTTGTAGGCTTGTCTGGCTTCTTTCAACAGTCTAGTCTCTCTTTCCAAGACTCTCTCATAACATTTAGATGTGACTGCTGGAATTTAAGGGAAAGAATGGATCACGGGGAGAATTTATATACAAATTTAATCAAGCCCTGAGGCACCAAAGAACAGATCCTGAGGTGGTAGACAGGGGAGGCCCAGGAAGAAGGAATGAAGAAAGGGGAGGAGAAAGCAAAACACAATCAAGGGAGCGGAAAAGAAGAGAAACTAAGAAGGTGTAAAAAGAGAGAGTATGTGAATGTATGAACATGACAGAGGAGGTAGGGGATTAGGAATCAGGAGAAGTGAGAAAATGGGCCAGAGAGAAGAAAGGGTGTCTTACTGTCAAGATTCCTCTCTAAGTTTGCTGTATGCACATGTTTAATCTTAGGGTGAAGAAAAAGACAAACAATTAATGCTTTTAAAGAGCCTTTAAAAACCCTCTATCCATATAACCATCCACCCAATCAAACATTCATTAAATACCGAAACTGCACCATTGACAAGGTAACATGATTTACATTTAAGATTTTTCAAATAGTTTGATTGATGCCTTGTATTATGCGAAAACAATTACATTTTTCTTGTTGAAAATAAATAGAGATAGATAGATAAAAGGAAAAAAGAAAAAAAGAGAAAACAACCCAGAAGAAATGTAAAAATTAAGGCAAAGAGGCAGAAGCAAAATCAGCACAACTCTACACAGGGCAAAAGTCTAAATAGGAGGACAGAAAAATCTCTGTGTCAGGCAGAACAGGGAGCTAAGACATTTAGATGGCTTGCTTTTATTTTCTACAAAAGTGAGCAGCCCTTTGGGAATTTCCTTTTAGTAGATGTGTGATGGCTTCAATCACGTGGGGGTATTGTTGGCCTGTGTGTGGATTTCACTTTGCCATTCATTTCCTAGGTGGCAGCTTGCGGAGTTTGGGGATGGTAACACACATGCGAATTAATTTGTGTGGAGATTATCTGATGAATATTTCCAACTTCCACACCAGGCAATAGAGCAGAAATGGCAAATGAGTTTCATCTCACATGCCAATTCCAACTGAATGAAGCTAATTGTCTGAGGGCTCTAATTAGAAGCATTCTTTTACCACTCAGAGCTAATAGGGGAAACTGAAGTGTCTAGATAGTGACACCTGTTCTATGCACAAAATGACAGAGGCTACCCGTGTGCCTTACAGTTGCTACTCCTGCAAGAGATTAAATAGTTAGTCCCATGAGTTATTAACCTTGGTACAGACTATGAAATGATATGGTAAAAGTGATCTGCCCTTACTAAGAACTTTCTACAGTCTCATTTAAATTTTTCTATCAGGCACAGGTCCAGTTGCTTGTCTTCTTTGTTGGTCCCCAAGCCATGGACATTATTGGTGCTGCTTAGATTCCATGTGGGGAGGGCCCTGTGGTGCAGTGGAGCTGTCAGTGGATTGAGAACTGGAGCCTGGGATTTAGCTCAGCCTTGTTACCCTGAGTGACATGGGGCAGCTCAATTCCCTCTTGACACTTCAGCTTCCTCTATTGCAAAATGTCATTTGAGCCAAATGATACCAGATCTAAAATTTGAAAATGTTGATGCCCAGATTTGCTCTATTTCAATCATTTCAGACAAAACGTAGACTTGGTTCTCATCCAAACTGGTTCACTGATGTTCTTTCCAAAAACATTTTGTTAAATGTATGAAATGGTCCTGGTATTCTCTTCAGATTCTCTTCAGAGCTTGCAAATCAGCACTGATTGTCTCTTGAATAGGCCATGCTAATTTTCACCTCTGCCTTGGCTACCAGTCCTCTAAGCTCCTCCATTTGATTACCAAGTCTGTTCATTCTTCTGCTTAACTTCCTTCACAAAACTACTATTGACCTTGACATGCTCCTGATCCTCTCCTACTGTGTCCAAAACTTGAGGGGTCTTTCAGTGACCCTTAAAAATTGCATATTTATTCAGAAGAAGAGTAGAGGGGGCCTTCAGTCAACTGGGGAAAAAATGGGAATATATTTAATAGAGTGTACATGCTATAAAGAATATGAATTTATATCTGGGTTATATTGGGGTACAGATCCCAGATATTCTTTCTTGATTTTCAAGAGTCTCTTTTTTGACATATGAGCTTTGGAATATGAGCTTAAGGTCTCAGCAATTCAATGTCTTCACTGAAAAAATGAAGACAATAATATCTCCAGATTATGAAGAGGATTCAATGATACGAGGTATATGTTTAGTTCACATTGTCCTTAGGATATAGCTATGACCCAAAGATGGCTCCTAGGACTGGATGCTCTGGACAATTTTAATCAAAAATGGAAGGTTAAAACTGAGAAATGTAGAGACAGAATACAGACATAGATCTGGGCATAAGGTTCAAAATGGAAAATGATAATTCACCAAGACTATTCTCAGTGACATGTTTCCTGCAAAGGGCAAGGGTGATTCTCATGGTGTGGCTAGTTCTAAACAAAAACCTAAAAAGACATCTGGATGGAAGTAAGAGGCAGTGGACAGGGGAACTTGCAAAAAGCACTGAGCCTGCTTCCTTGCCATTCAATTCATCAACCAGCCTGTCTTAAAGCCTGTCGGTATGTAAAGAAGGATCGCTGATCTGTGAGTCCTTGGTCAGGGTCCAAATATAAATAAGTGTGCCCAACTTGGGGCCTACTTTTGCCTACTTCAAGTCCTGAATTCAGATGATTAGACTGTTAAGATTCTGTACCCATCTTTTTTCCCCCTCTGATGATTTAATTATTTAACTAGAATAATGGAAAAGCTATCCATCATCACAAGCCCCCTACTGTTGCAGGTCCTGTTTAAATGTCTAGCGAAAAGAGGAATTCAATAACATCCTTGTGAAATTCTATTTTTATTTCTCTGGGTGGTTATTTCGCAAATGCTTGTTTCACTGTCAGGCTTCAAAGCTCTTTGCAAGGTCTATTATGAGTACTTTTGTCATAAAAATAGGAGAAAAAGGAGGGCAAGGCCAATATATACTGAACAATAAATGAGAAGATCAGATTTGAGGAGCCATTGTTCACTAGCATATTCTGCAGATATTCAGAGGTTCCAGTTTAGTTCAACTATGCCCTGATCAGTTTCCAAAAATCTCCTTTTGAATATCATGTCTTCTTAATGTCTCTCAGCCTTCTTTCAAATCCTGCTACATAGAGTATTTATTCCTATGCCTCTAACAATTCTAATGCTACTCCTCATCTTCAAGGACAAGCTCTGAATGTACTTTCTTACCTTTACCCTTTTCTTACTTCTGTAGCCCATTCTGATCATCTCTGAAATCATAACACTTCTTTCTCCATTCTGTTTAGCACTTACCTGTTCCACTGCACTGTTTTCTCTCAGAAATGTTATAGGGATCACTTGGTCCCTTCATATTTTACAGACAATGCCAAGTAAAATTAGCAATGCATGGTAACTGAATATGGTAAAGCCAAGTGGTAGGCTCCTATAGAAGTTAAAGGCAATTGCAGCCAATAATTAAGTTGAAAGCAGGAATCCTCTCCCTGTTCTCACATGGGAGGGCTGACTGGAGAGTGGACAAGAGCAAGCTGACCTTTCCCCAAAAACTCAGAAATGGAAGAATTGAGAATGTCTCATTTAAAGCTGACTAGCTTGTATTTGGTTCCCATAGGCACAGTGCAGAGATTTGCCTTCCTGGATGATAGAAAACACTGTAGCTGATAAGCTGACTTCAGAGTCTACTCAAGAAGCTAATAGAATGTTCTTGCATCTTCCAACCACACTTAGCATGTGAGTCTTCACTCTTGAATGTCGTTGTAAAGCACCCAAGAAAAGGTATTGTATTACCTCTTCACACACACACACACACACACACACACACACACACACACATACACACACACACACACAGAAAGATATCTATAGCTATTCCTATACTATAACTATTCAAAAACATTATATAATTATCTATAATTTACACACTCATAAGGCAGATGTTTATTGGGTGCAGGCTATATCCACAGCCCTCTGCCAAGCATGGAGGGGAAAACTTTGGGCACTTTCCACAAAGGAAGACATATGTAGAAAAATAGTATGCAAAACAGACCAATAGTGGACACAATTTGAAAATCAATGCTGTTTAAGTCAGCCCTCCAATTTTCAGGGGGAAAATATAGACTCAGTTAGATTATCAGTTAAATAAGCATTTCCTAAACATATCTGCAAGTAGGAATTACTTAGTAACTGTGGGAAAAGAGGGCTAGAGAGAGAGAGAAAGGGAAGGAGGGAGGAAGGGAAAAAGGGGGAAGGAGAGAGGGAGGGAGGCAGGGAGAGAGAGAGAGAGAGGAGAGAGAGAGAGAGAGAGAGAGAGAGAGAGAGAGAGAGAGAGAGAGAGAGTGATTGATTGATTTAATTCATTCTCAGCCCCAAACCAGACTCATTGAAGTCCTTGTAAGAAATAAGTTTGGCAATGTGTTAATTTATCAAGTGTCCTATAATCATGGATAATTAGAGTATTAAGTCATTCGCCCAAAATTGTGAGTTTGAGAATTGAATATTCCTGCCCTAGCACTCTCGCTGTCATGACTCCCAGCTTTACTAACCAACTGTACTTTATTTAGTGTGCAGCTTAGACTCCATTATTGTCATCGCTATCTTTCCTAGGGGCATGTATGATCTTCTTCATAGACTAACAGCAACTTCAGGGCAGGGGAAAAACTTATTTCCCAGTGGACCTGACACCAGGTTGACCACATACTAGATATTCAGGAAACTGCTACAGGTTGGTTTATCATGACTACATTTTCACTTTAGAATTATATATTTATCTTCTTTATAGGTTGCTTCAATAAATTCAACCTGGCAATCAAGAAGGAACATGTCATGAAAAGGCAGAGGTCCCAATTTTTAGTGTTGCCATTGTGGAGGGGACCCTGAAAGAATCAATTAAACTCCACTGGACATCGTTCAAAATGAAGGAGTTGTTACAGGTTTTCACTGATCCTTTCCAACACTTTCAGTGTTCTAAGACTCCTACCATGGAAAGCTACCTCCCAATATAACCATTTTTTATTGCTGTGTTGTTCTGATAAGTATTAATAATAATTCCTTAGACTCACATAGTACCATACTGTCTTCAAAAATTTCACCCACATTGTCTCATTCTCAAAAACCACATGAAGAGGGTAAAGTTAATAATAATGATTATAACCCATTATACATATTAATAAACTGAGATGCAGATAAGGTATGTGGCTTATTTAAGGTCACATAACTATAAGTGATAAAGCTGCAATTCTAATCCAAGACACTTTCAACTTTTGGTGCAGTGTTCAATGGTTTGTCTTTTGAGAGCCTGCTGTTTTCACTTAACCTGAGATAAATACTTCCTAGAATAGCTTATAAAACAGAGCTTAACTTATAAAGTAAATCATAATTATGAAATAGTTTCCCTCATCATTTTCTGTAAATCCAATCCATACCTTTTGGATCTCTACATGCCCCCAAAAGTAGATACCTTCATTAGCCATGCTGGGCCATGTGGAAAAAATCAAGAGCTGGCCTTTTATTCACACTGCATACTCAAGTTATTAGTTTTATCCAAGATGACCATCACTGAGGCACATGGAACATAACTGCTCCAAGGCAAATGTCACTGGTTCCTGTTCTGAACCAACAATTCCACAAATCAATTACAAAACCTGATTAAACAGATATAAGTCTACATTGATGCCTTTAAGATCACCTCAGAAAAATAAAAACCGAAGACCTAGAATATAAAGTCGTTGGTAGAAAATTACCTTTGTCCTACTTGCCATCAAGACTCATGAACAATATGACCCTTAAATCATTGCCATAACTTCCAAGCAGTTGAATAAAAGAATGCACAAACACCTTTAAATAATCCATTCATCAAAACAGCAAACATTTTTTGAGTGACTGCCATGTCCATAGCCCTATGCCAGGCATGAAAAGCAATCAGAAATGGTTGCTTAAAAGGCCTCTGCCTAATCTCCATGTACTCTCAATCTTGGAACAAAGTCTTATATGAGTCTCAATTTTATCAGTTGTAAACACAGAGAGTAGGGTCCAATGAGAGTTGATGTTCCGTTTCTATTTATTCATATTCTTGTTAGACCACAGAATGTCCTACAGGAGTTTTCCATGGTATGTAAAGAAAATCTGAGTATCGCCCTCCAGAAGCAATGTTTTATTTCACAAAACAAAGATAAAACAGCGAACTTGCACCCACATACTCACAAAATTTTTACTGAAAATTATTTGTAAATGTTTAGCTAAGCAAATTTACACTAAGCTATTACTCTTAATGAATAAAAGCCTATTGACTGTAATCAGTCTATTTAGTTGTGAAAGGAAATTATCAGACAAATTAAAATGACTATTAAGAAAGCAGAGAGAAATTCTGGTCTGGTTCAAGGGAGAGAGTGGAATTAAAAATGGTCCTTCACAGCAATGCAGGGCCACTTAGCAATTACCCATTGTGTTATCAGCACAATGATTGACTAAACCTTTGGCAGGTAATGGGCACTTCAGTCAAAACCAAAGGCTAGAGTTTTATAGAGTGCCAGAGGCTTTTAATTTCCTTATAGCATATTAAAACATAGTCAGTCTTTGCCACATTTTAACCTTATTTAGCATAAATTGTTGCACTTTAAATTCATTGTCTTACATGGTCTACTGGAGATGTCATTTAGAATTGTCATCATGGTACTCCGGTGACCAGAACTTTAATCCCTCTTCCCTCAGAGCATATAATAATTTAGCTATAGATAACTACCTGTTTCTAATTCTTTCAGACACTATTCTGAATCATTTCACACTGAGTATTAGAAAATATAAAGGCTTAAGGGACTTGATAGAAGCAAATACAGTTATAATCCGTGAACATAGAGGACTTATTTATGAATGTCAGCTGACAGATGCATTTCTAAAGCCAGCAAGATCAATGATTTTGGAATATAAGTTCATTTGCCAATTAGTTCCATGCCTACATGAATATACCCAAACTAACGATGCACCTTGAATGATATGGCAGACATGGGTAATGGCTTATCCAATAAACATTCTCTAGCCATTTCATCTTTCTCCTCCCAGATGCTTTCTTTGACTGAAGAACCTGACAGTTATTTGTCTCTCTCACCCTACCCCTCTGCATGCCTTTCTCCCAAGTCATAGGCATGTGACCCAATCTGGGCTGATGGGATGTGTGGGGCAGACAGCCTGACATTCTACTAAAGAGTTTCCTTCCTAATGGATGCATAGTTGAAGACACTCCTCCTCGTCGAATAAAGTTGGCCTTTATAAGATGCCAACAGCAGCAGCCATTTTGCCACCAGGAGGAGCCAAACCTAAGGATCAAGCCTATGAACTAAGGATGGAATAGTCTGAGTACTTGATGGCATCACTAAAATAACCTTGAACCTGCCTACTTTCAGACTTCAGTTGCTTAAAACACCTAAAGCATCTGAGCTGATAAAAAATGAAGGTAGTGTATTGTGTCTATGTGTAACTCAGTCTTTACCTTTGAAATATCCTGAGAAGTAGACAATATAAGGTAGATAATATAGGTGAGATGGTTCGTGCTAAAGAACTAGAGATAAAAACAAAGAATAAAGATGCCCTCTCTGGGCCCTCAAATTAGGCCTTGCTGGGGTCCTATGCAGAAAATGTGGCCTATAGGCCTCTCTGATGGGGATGATGATCTTTGCCCTGATATTTTCTTATATAACAGCCAAAGAGTAACTGTGCTCTGGCTTAAATATTCAAAGGGAAAAAAAAAAAGTAAATTTTATTCTTGTGTTTTCAACTTCCTTTGTTAAAGAAGATCATAAATTTGCTTTGTTGAAATATAATCTACTTTAATTAATGCCAGTGGCATTGAGTAAATTAGAATGTAATTGCATTTTCCAGAAATTTCACACAGCTTGCATTTTACCAAGAAGAATCTAGCTTTAGTCAACACTTGTGTGCTCATACCTGCAATCAAGATCTTATTAAACTAAACAAATCACGTCTTCACGCAAGTTGAGGAAGCATAAATACAAGTCCAATTCATAAAGTTTCTAATTTCTGCCACTTGGAAAGGCAGAGTTTGGAAAGAGCTATTTAAAAGGGAAACCTTTTTTCAAGGCTAATGCAAACCATCTCAGAAAGCCTAGATTTCCCCATTTCAATAATAATTTGTCCCAGAAAGCTTTGGTCTCTCTACAGGACTATTTTTTTCCTCTGTTTATTTTGAATGATGTGATATAATCTCAAGAAAGTGGATATTTTAGAAAAAATGATCATTTACAGGTAAAAGGAAATTTCTAAATTTGGGATGTGTTTAGTAAAATAATACCAATTTTAAAATAATGCATTCTCAAAAAGAAAAAATGAAAAAAAAATCTCTTATATAATATGTAAGTTAAGAAAGAGGAAAAAGAACCTGTTCTATTGAATGAGTTTGGGCCCTTAACCTCTGTCAGTATCCTGCCTTTCCACTTATGAGCTGCGTAAGAGCCTTCCTATATGTCATCCTATTGCAAAAATGAGGGTGGATAAAAATAATAGCCATGCATAGGGTTATTGCTAGGATCAGACACTAGTGTCTAAGTTATATAATATGTAAATAATGGTAATTAGGATCAGTTTTCATCTTCAAAGTCAGAGGCAAAATAATAGACATGCACTGACATAACACGTGAACAATGGGGTTACAAGTAGAGGTCTCATTTGGAACCTTGCCTTTTACTTAGTCCTTGGGAGAGTGAGACTGACTCCCCATGTGATCAGTGTTGCCTACTCAATCCCTTTGTAGACCAGTTTAAACCCATTATTTCCAAGGCCCCAGATGGCATCCTCTCCTCCAGCCAACTGGCCTGGAAGAGTGAGCTATGAATTCACATGGGATTGGGACATGAAACTTTCTACAAATTAGCAGAAATTCACACACATCAAAAGATCAGCACCAGCTCAGCCAGAATTGTGCATTTCAGCAAGTCATTTTTGGAATCAGTTACTGGGGACACAATGAGTGTGCATGCATGCCTCCTCCCCCACATAAGCCAGCTATATTGGATAAAAATCACCAAATGAGAATTTACGAAGAGCTGAGGAAATCCCAGGTAGGTACATTAATTAGACCATATGCATACAGATGGCGATGATATTTATCTATAACATGAACCCTCCAGGCCAAATAGAGCTATTGTATAGAAGTTCTTCATTGGAGTAAAGAAATATAGTCTGAGTGTTATGTTTTCTATTTCTTTTCTCCCCTTGTTCACACAGAAAAGGTCCTTCCATCCAGCCTAAAGGCCCAAAATAAAGATACTTTGTTGGCAAACTTCAGCTTCTACCAGACTTCCAGGTAATTGACTAATGGCTTGTGACTAAAAGTTGACACTTTCACAGTAGAAACATACTTTTGCATTTGAAAAATATTGTCAAAGAGTGATACTTATAGGTTGAAACTAAAATTTATAATTTTCTCTCTCCCAGTCCCCAGAACTTCCAAGTGTGTCTATGCATCTCTGGTCTTTCATTAATACATGAATAAGTGATCTGAAATATGTTTGCACACACACACACACACACATATTGTTCTATCATCCCCTTTCTAGAACTGAATTAGTCACTTATTAATGCTTTCTACATTTGTATCTACAAGCTTTTTTCTTCTGAACCTCAAGATGCTGTCAAGAAAACTTATTTGATGGGCCCACACTCTCAGCCTGTCCTCAGTGCAGAGTCTTCCCCAAGCCTATTCCTCCAGTTGGTCTTTAGTCATCAAAGAAGATCTGATTGCCATCCTAAAATAGTTAAACACAATGTCCCCGAGTGTTCTTTCTTTTCTATTTCCAATGTCCTGTCTTATCCCAAGTTCCCATAATCTCTAAACTATTTCAGTCATCTTTAGGTTCATCTCACTTCTGCTAATAAGAACACATTGCACACATTACACAAACACACACACACACACACAATTACACACTTTGGTAAGTTCATTCTATTCAGAGAACTTCCTTTTCTTTTTAATTCTAACATCTAATTGTATCACTCTCTTCCTTAGTTGTCACTATAGAAATTGTTCATGAATTCCCCATACACAATCTTGTGACACATACGAACATATAATGTCCAGAATAATTCCATATTCTAAAACAGGGGTCAGTAACTATGGTTTACAGGCCAAATCCAACCCACAATCTGTTTTTACAACTGAAGTTTTATTGAAACACAGCCAGACCCATGTGTTTATGTATTATCTGTGGCTATAACAGCAGAGTTGAGTAGTAGCAAAGAGACCACAGGTAACCCGCAGCCTAAAATACTATCTGGCCCTTTAAATAAACAAGTTTACTAAATTCTGTTCTTTATCACAAGACACTTTATATATATATATATAATTGGAGCAAACATCATTACCATAAATACATATTGAGCCCTTAATATGTTAGTCACTACTTCAGGCAGGTTAATATTGTTTATCAAATAGATAAAGTGATATGCTTTCTGAGAGGAGAGGGCAGACAAACAGAGGGACAGAGAGGTTAAGTAAGTCACCTGTCCAAAGAGGTCCTACAGTATTAAGTGGTGGAGTCAGAATCCAAACCCTGGCCACTGGGTTCCAGAACTCTTCTTAAATGTACAATCACACTCATCTTTTTTCACGCCCGCAACCATCCAGAACAACTTTCCATTCCCAGAACCTTGCCCTTTCAAATAGCTGTGCCATGTACATGCTGTGCTCTCTCTCTTGAAAGAGCTTCCTCTGCAGGACACACCACCCAATAAGCTTTACCTGCCCTCCATCAATTCCTAATGTTAGTGCATATCGTGTTATTCATGATATACAGAGAGCAGTTGCTCCTCTGTCTCTGTTTCTTTCCCTCATCTTTCCCTCTCTCCTTTTCTCTCTCCCTCCCTCTTTAACACTCTTTAAGATTATTATCTGGATCTCACTAGTTTAATTAACTTGGTATTTTTGTTCCAGACTATAGGGATGGAATATGATGGTTCTAAAAATCTTTCTAATTCTCAGTTCCTTGGTAGCTCAATCTTCAGAAGATGTAGCTTACTGTCTACCTTTATTTCTTCAAGTGTCCAGCAAAAAATGTCACAAAAAAATGTCTTCTTCTATGGGTAGAGTCTACCCTCTCCACCAATCATCCTAAGTTCACATCCCATCTCATAGCACACAGAATCAATGCAAATGCAGTTTACTGGTTTGTTGAGTGAAGGAGTGAATGAATGCATAATCCCCAGGCCAACAAGGGCTGGCCCACATTGCAAGAGAATGCTTTGATAGAAATAAAAACAGCATTGAAACTGTTAGCTCACAAAGCATGAAGTCTGAATCAAGCCTCAGCTCTAACTATATTACCTAACAAACTACGTGTGTGAGTATCACTGGCCCCCAGACACCCACTATTACCTCCGACACTGATCTCATCACATTAGCCGTGGACTACCTTCACTTTGCAGGCTGCTCTGGAAGAACAAGACAGACCATTTCCCGAGGTGAAAACACAGCTTCTACTAATGCCAACCTTATGAGACTGGTCAGCTTGTAGAAGGGAAGCTGTGACACATTTCTTCAGCAAGGCTTCTCTTAGTGGGATGAAGATGAGAACTGACACTTTTGACAGACACTGCAGTGCAAAAACCTGGCTATGTGGGAGGATATCTTCAGGCACCTTACCAAGCTTAAGTTACAGCAGAGTGGTGTTTAGCCCTGCCCCCAAATCTCAGCCACCTTTGATGAGGCAGGTTAGAAGGGGCAATCTGGTGGAAAATATGGCTCTGGGAACAAGAGCCCAGTGCATGAGTATCTGCCCTCTCCCCTCAGATAGCATGTCATTTTAACTGGACACTGTACTGAGAACATTTGCAGCTACTTTGCCTTTTCTGTTTCTACTCCAAATATGGAGTTTTTTGTGACAATTGGGCAGCAAGATAGAGGGACAGTAGAACTTTAAAACAAGTTCTGTGTGACAAGCTTAGAAAATCGAGCAAAAGCTATATATTTGAGGTTGCATTTTCAGGTTTTGAAAATGAGTATAAAGATGAATTTGCCCCTTTTTTTAAAAAAATGCATTTAGATAAAACTTTGGATTAGATTTACTGAGATCAACATTGTTTTTCCATCCAGGAACCTATTTCCTATAAAATAAAAGAGAGGATATCTAAAATAATTTCTAAATAAGCAAGTTCCGAGATATTCTCCATCTTTTTCTGAGAAATGATGAGGAAAAGATAAATATACCTGAGGGACAGAAGAGCACTGTAGGTTGTGTAGAGGAGAATATCTTCTATATGTTTAAATTATTAATCTCTTGGATCCTTGCCCAGTGCCCGTCAGAAAGGGGGCACTCAAAACATCTGATGATGCAGATAACAAAATGGAGATAAAAACTTGGAGAGTTTACCCTGAAAAATATTCTTTTAAGTAGGATGAAAAATGGATGGCCTCAGAGGCTAAGGGATCAAGTGTATAAATAATAAAATACTCTACAGCTCTGTTGATCTAGAATTTTTTACAATATCCAGAATTAGTATACCAGAGCTCCATGGATATTTTTTGTCATATTTTCTTATTCCCCATCAGATATTACTTAAGTGTTCATGATACACTGGGCTTAAAATATCTAAAAATACCATCTCTGTTTTTAAGAAAAATGTAATCTAGAGGGGGGTGAGTACACGTTTTCTGAAAAATGCCAGATAGTAAATACTTTTGGCTTACATTCTAGATGACTCCTGTTATAACTACTTGATTCTGCCATTGTAGCACAAAGGCAGCCATAGATAACAAATAAACAAATGAGTGTGGCTGTGTTCCAATAAAACTTTATTTAACAAATCATGCACAGAGCCAGATCTGCCCCTCTAGCTGTAGTGTGTTGTTGACTCTCTAGCCAGAAGGGTGACTCTTAATTCATGGGCAACCCACTCCTGAAGGGTCTGCAATTTATAGAAGCAAGTATTCAAATCCATATGTGCACCACGGATGGTTTTCTGAGTGAAAATAATTCTTACATGTCTTTACTGCTATGTTCCCAATGCATGTCAATACTATTGTGATTAACACATTTGAAAACAGTTTGCTTGTCATTAATTATTCTATCAGTCATTAAAAGTCAAATGTACAATTATTCCTGTGTGAGGATTTTTGACGATATAAAATCAGATTGTACCCCAAAGGCTGAGAGCTACATCTCCAGACTTTCACATGCAATTCATATACCTCTTGCATTTTTTAAGCTAGTCTCTGAGCTTTAATATTTTACTTCTTGGATAAAATGTATATTTCTCACCCCAGCAATTTGCCTGAAGAGAATCCAACATCTGTGTTAAGCACACCCCAAAACTGGAGGATGTCAGCTGCATCAGGCTAATCATTTCACCAGGTGGCCCTTACAAAACTCACATGTGAGAGACAGCTCCCATCCCAGGCCGTTGATTAGCTCTCTAATGGGGGGAGGGGAAAGGCGGGTCACTGAGGCAGAAAATCCCAAAGATAGTTGATCCAAATATGATTTATTTTTGGTTCAGCAAATAATTTTATTTTGTGTCAGTTTTACCTTCATAATTATGTTTTCCTTAGACTAATACAATTTGTTGGCACACACCATCTGACAACAGAATGAGGTATGCAAAAATGTAGGTAGTTGGAAAGGAAAAGCTGGATAGGATAACAAATTTGCTGTGAGGACTTGAACAAATATAACTGACAGAGAGAAACTTGACTATAGATCATTAAAAGGATCACAAAATCAAGCAGAAATGTCCTTTAAGGTTGATCTAGTCCAAATGAGACAAAATGGGTTAAGTAGCATATCAGGGATTACTCAGCTAGAATATATGAAATAATAATGATGACAATAATGATGACCCACCCTAGTCAAATTACAGCCCATCACTCTATCAAAGGAATTGACAAAGTCTTTCTAAAAAGAGCCAAATAGTAAATATTTTATCATTTCTGTTGTAACTACTCAATTGTGCTGTTGAATAAGTGTGACTTTATTATAGACACCAAAATTTGATTTTAATATAATTCCATGTATCAGGAAACATTCCTCTTCTTTTGAGTGTTTTAATTTCAATTATTTAAAGATGTAAAAAACAATCTTAGTTCCAGGTAGTATAAATACAGGTGGCAGGCCAGATGTGGCCCCATGGACCATATGTTTGCCACCCCTGCTGTATCATAGCACCCTATTCATTTTTTTGCCTTGAATTCTCATCATTATTTAAAATAATAGTATATATTTTTTCTGTTTATATTTTATCTGCCCACACTTGAATATAGGTTCTTCTAGAACAGGGACTTTATGTATCTTTATCAGATCTCTTTTAGTTTGATATCTTCAGTACCTAGAATAATACCTGGTACAGAATAGATCTTGATAAATAATAATTAAATAACTGACTGAATGGTTACATATTAGTAGTTGTAGTAGTATCATTATAAGTTTATAACATTATACAACCTTCAAAACATCTCTACATAGAAATATTTCCTTTGATAAATTATTATCTTCATTTTACATTTGAATGAATGTAGAGAGATGAAGTGACTCATCCAAGAGCACACTGGCATGTCAGTCTGCTGCTTCCTTTGGGACTCGTCCACTGCAGCATGCAGCTTATGTCACTATGCGAGATAGCCCAGAGTACTATACTGCCTAGACATTTTAAATGTGAGATGCTGAATTATGCAAAGTTGAAAAATCTCTATAGGCCATTGAGTAAATGTTCACCAGTCTCTCATCAACATCCTCATTGCTACGTGGTGCCACCTCCACACATGCAGATAGGAAAATTCTCAAGATGTAGGGATGGATAGCAAGTCTTGACTTTGATGCTCCCAACCAGCTCTGGGTCCAGAAGGTCCATGTCAGTGCTTTTTCCTTCACCTACACCCTGGGAAGCTACACTCCACAGACAGTACAACAAAACCCCGATACCCCCACGACTGCTTTCTGCTACTTTTGCCTAACCAGTTAATTCTCGCAGTATTTATTGAGTATCTTCAGGGGAATAAGCTCTGAGCTGTGTACTGGGGACCAATGGGATATAAAAGAAAGAACACAGACTTCGAAATCAAGCCAACCAGAACTCACATCACTAATCTTCAGTATCAACTACATGACCTTATAGTTCAATTTCTTAAGTGAGGAGATGACTCCTATGCTTTGTGATTATTATGAGAGTTAAGTGAGATAATGCATTGCCCAGCCTGGTTTCCAGCAATCTAACAGATATCCAGCCAAGGATTACTTTCTTCTAGACCTCAAGGTGTGTGCTCTGTAGTGGAGAAAAAGACAACTATTAGTGCCTCTGGGCAACTGGAATTGGTGAGTAGCTCTACCTCTATTCAATGTGGCACTTTCATGTGGCTTAACAAAAAGTATCCCTCCTTTAAGTCCCTTTGCTATCACATCCTGGGACAACGGAATAACAACTATAAAAATCTACAATAACAACAAAGTGAATGGCACCTCTAGAGCAGCGCAGTGCACACACACACACACACACACAATCATAAGAAGCAGCCCTTGTCCAGATACATACCATGATAATTCAGAGAATAAAAGGGTTAATGCTGAGTAGGTTTGTCAGGAACAGTGACAGGCAAATGTGGCTTGAGTGAGATTTTAAGTTGATAAGAACTGGAGCTGTGCTGAGGAAAGTAAGGAAAGCATTTACCTGGCACCATGGGAGAGTACCCAGGGAAACCATGGGGAGTTGGCCAGGCTTTGAATACCAACCCAGTTCGCGGACAAGCTCCCCACGAATACACCTATATTGGGTTATTTATTTGAAGAGTCACATTCAGACCAACTTGACATCCAGAGAGAAAACATAAAACCATGACAAGTAGAAGGTTTTAGAGGAGCAGAGAATATTATGCTGAAACTTGGCCACTTCCTGAAATTTAGACTACCAAACATTTGAAAGTATACCCCCCACACCCTGTCCCAGTCATAAGGCAGTGGTGGCTTGGGGACCAGAGGCTCTGAATGACAGAGATGACCTTGGGAGGGGGGCAGCAGTGGGTCACAAAATCTGGTTACGTAGCCTCCTTCAATATGGCAAGCCATAACAAACACTGTTTATGGAACAATCCAAAAACTGGAGTAGACTCTGCCATGATTGAAACTAGTATCTTTATTTCACTGGTCAAGGTCCCAATAGGCTAAAGGTAACTTTTCAAATGAAAGAATCTGATGAAGTGTTTCAGGTGAGTGCTCCTATTGTTACACGAATTCCTCTACTAAGTAGACCTCTTTTAACTGAAAATCCATACCTCAAGGGAGACTACCTTTGTGTTTCCATTTGCTTAAGCATATAAAAACAAAACAAAACAAAACAAAACAAAACAAAACACACAACTATGATTTCCTAGAGGCAGCTTTCATAGTAGGAAAACTCAGGATTTGGAAAAGTTTGACTTCATTTTGAGCTGTCCTTCCACAACAGACCATCGGGGTAACCTGGGTACAGCCACACCACCTCTTAAAAGTGAGTTTTCTCATCAGTAAAATGGGAAACAGGTGCTTTCCTCAGGCTGCTCTACTTAGGATCTGCCAATCATAGACCAAGGAAGGCGAATCTTTTTCATCATTCTCATAAAATCTGGTGGAACAGCAATAGCTTCCTGGGAGCTGGGTGGGGAGGGGTCTTGAGTTTATGTCTGGGCTCAGCAGGAAAGTAGACTATGCTGCAGGAGTGGCATCTGCCAGGCAGGGGAAAGAGGAGAGTGGCAACACAAGCAGTTCACTATTCACCATCGCCACCACTGAGAATGGACTTTCCTTGAATCAGCTGGTCAAAGGGACAGGGTCAGGAGAGAGGCAGAGTTCCCTGAATATTCTGGTTAGTGTGGGTTCTGATGTTAGAACACTAGCCTCTACCTACATATGTTCTGCATAAGGAACAAAGTTGGTTGCAGGTGAGAGCCTTTCCAGCCAGGAGTCCAGAAGCTACAGGTACTCAAATGTTGTTCCACTCAGGAGTCCACATATTTGCTGTTCCATCAGTAGGTGTTTCCTTCTCTGGCTTTTCACTCTGCTCTGTCCTCATTAAAATGAAAAGTGTTCTGGGTGGAGGAAGTAACACATTTAACAACTCATATCAAGCTCATGGAATGTTCATTTTCTTTTCTCTAGCAGAATTTGCTAGTGTAACTAGGCAAAATGGCATTGTCAGGGTGCTATATGGTCAGAGAAGATAAACACTAATGGTTCACAATTATTTAAAGATGAGTCCTACAGGCTGGTGCTAAGTATCACACTCAGCACAGCTTCCACATCAACACGCTCAAACTAGGGAATAGAAAGTGACTTTTCTTTCAGAAGCCCCACAGGACAAGCTTTAGATGTTTCACTTTGGTGCCAAGACTCCTACCAGAATACTTCTAACAACCTAACAGTGAATATTCTGCTCTCATTTTACTCCTGTCTCTTCTCCCGGAGTCCCCCTGAGATCCTCAGCATCCTTAGGAAGCTGATGTTGTAAGCATCTGTCAGCTAAAGGCAGGTGCCAGACCTTGAGAATTGTTCATTTGAGAAAACAGGAATTAACAGTGGAAGGTCTTTGGAAAGTTGAGGCTTAAGCATGGGCAGTCAGGGGCGGGGGCTGCAAGGAGTGCCCATTACAGAGAAAGAGGATAGTAATATACCAAGAAAGAACTATAATTTGTGGATTGTCTATGTTGGGTGATTACATGTGCTATTTCACCCCCACAACCTCTCTACCCCTTCATTAGAAATCCAAAATTCAGAAAGGCTAACTAATTTGCTCAAGGCCACAAAGAGAGTGAAAATGCAAATGGATCTAACTTTCAAGACCTCATTCTTTTCTGTGCACAGCACTGAGTGCAGATTGCCCGGTAAAGCCTGGGGTATAACTCACAAACGATCATAGCACAAAGAAGCAGTGAAGGAGACTTAAGAAATGGATCTGTTGATTATAAGTCTGGGTTTCTTAAGTTCAAACTTTAGCAAGTATAGTAGTAGTTTATTTAATACACCTGATAAATCCTCTGCCCAGGCAATTCTTCTGGTGGCAAAGGAGAACATTAGCATAAACAATTTAAAAGATATTGACTTTTAGGCCTTCCTGTATTTTAATTAGGACTTCAGCATGTAGTATAACTGAGAGGCATGGAGTGGCCTCCCACATGTAAGCCTGGAGAACTGACAACTTAACAGTCTACATGTATATCTGATTCAACTCGTGTCTTTTCCCTGGAAAGAATTCCACACAGGATAGCAAAGAGTTGACCACAATTATTTCATTTAGGCAACTCCTGGTTCTGATATTCCTTTTATAATAATTTTCCTTTCATTTTTAAGAAGCACTAAACTCTCTAGAACAGCAGCAAAGCTGTGAAACTGTTGACAATCAGCAAATCTCCAAGCAAATTCAGCATCATCCATCCTGATTCATTATAATCACTGAAATTTTAGGTCACACCAGAGCCATCTGCAAACCAGCCTCCCCAGATGATTAAAACATTCCTGTACAATGTACATTTACAAATTGAAAACTAATGAGGAAACGTGTTTAAAAATTGACTATAGCTACCCAAGGGTTTAAAAACACTTTAAAATGCATAAAGAAATCATTTGGCTATGCAGTCCTCCTTAGTGACAAATAAGTTGCATTACTTCTCCGAATTACTCCTGCTGAATTAACTTTTCAATGTGTTGGTTATTATGGCTGCATCCCAATATCATACCTCAAAAACTACTAATACAAATCACATCCCCGCCTCCCCCCATTCCTGTCCTCCGGGCTAATTCATTTTGCATCTTTCCAGCTCAGGGTAAATGACCCAGAACAAAGCAAAGATATTCCTCATGAATGACTGGTGTAACTGCAAACAGAATTGTATTCTGCCAGGTGATAGTCTACCCTCAGTTAAAAGTTTCTCTAGCACTCCTGGCTGCAAACATGAAATGAAGCTTCTCTGCACAGCAGACAGTTCCCTGCACACTGCTCTTTTCTTTTGACTTGGTCTTGCTCCTCTACAATCTCATTTTGCCTTCAGTCTGGCATTTGGGTCAGGCTTCTTCATTGGGAACACAACGATGAAGTAGAATGTATAATCTGTGTCCTCCAGGAGCTCAATCAAATATTATCAGCAAAAGCAGGGTTTTGAGTGAAGGACAGACCTTTGTGTCTTTGAGCAGCACCAAGCATGCTCTTGAATAGGGCACTGTGCTTTGCATACGTTACTGCATTCAAACTCACCAGGCCTGTGACATAGGCAATCTAGTATCACTGGTTATAGGTCAGAAAAGCAAGGCTTAGAAAGGTCTGCAAACTGCCCAGTCATGATCAGCACTGTGACCATGAGTGGACCTCACTCAGGTGTGTACATACATCATGAAAATAACAACAGGTGTACATCAGTAGCAGATGTTCCAAGAATGGACACAGAAGCCAAGAAATGCTAAGTCCATTAGATAGGAACAGAAACTTACAAGGACTCAGAGTGGATAAATATGGCAGGCACAGTCCCCTGAGATTACTGCAGACTGAATCGTGTTTCCCCAAAATTCTTATGTTAAAGCCCTAACCTCAATGTGACCATATTTGGACATGAGGCCAATAAGGAGGTAATAAAGGTTAAATGAGGTCACAAGGCTAAGGCCTTAATCAATAGGACAGGTGTCCTTGCAGAAAGAGGAAGTGAAACCAGAGTTTACTCCCTCTCTCTGCACACACACTCACAAAGGAAAGGGAGAGTGAGAAGGTGATCATCTGCAAGCTAGGAAGAAAGCCCTCACTGGAAACTGCATTTCCTGACACCCTGATTTTGGACTTCTAATCTCTAGAACTGTGAGAAATTAAATTTCTATTATTTAAGCAACCCATTCTGTGTTGTGTTAATGGCAGCCCGGGCTGACTAGAGCAGAGAGAATAAGAATTAAAAATGGGAACTTAGTCAAGTGTGACTGTAAGTCAATGCCAGGGTGAAGAAGCAGCAAATAGCTTCCCTGTGTAAGCTAAAGCACAGAACTACTGAAGCAGTAGTCTCCTTTTTTCCCCATCAGTGCCAAAAGCACGGGCCATACCCCTGGACTAGAACCTATGTTGTGCTAGATCATGACTATTTGTTCTAGGTCTGACACCCCCTGCCCTTGACTGTGAGTGCATCTGCAGAAGCTACTCTGCCTCATTCATCTTTTCATCTCTCATACTTTCCTGGTACACAGTGACTGCTCTTTATATTTATTTAGGGGACTAAGGGTTGGATAGCTGAGAAAATGGCATAGGGCTAATGGGGCAGGAGATGTCAAAGTAAGAACATCTGTGTATACTAGGGATTTGTAAGGATAAGGCACCATCCAGAGTATCCCAGAGTGACATGATCAAAACAATTCAGATAGGTGAGTTTGGCAGCAGCATATGGGACAGAGCAGAAGGGGTGGCCTTGTCAACATTTTGCCTTCTGCAGCCTACTGTCAAAACCAGTGGTGACACACTTAGAAGTTGAACTGGACGATGGCACTAGGAAGAAGAGAGTAAGAAACATTGTGAAGGAAACATCAGCTGCAAATATTGAATGAACATCTTCATTAATTCAGCCAATGTCCATTGACTGCCAGCCTCCTTTTAGGCACTAAGCACCGCTAGAGATGCTGTAACTCAAGAGTGAACAACGCCATCCACATTATACCTGTCTTTGGTGAGCTGACTAGTAGAGACAGAATTGAATCAAGTAACCACAAAAATAACTTCATAATTACCAACCATGATAAATAACATGCAGAAATATCACACAGTCCTATAAGAACCAACACCAGTGAGACTTTCCTAGTTTAGGAAGCTCATCCTCCCCAGAACTGAAGGGTGGGACTCCTTCCTTCACAACAACAGAGTAAAGAAGAGGTAAACAAAACACCTTTCTGCATCCACAGCACAGGGGTCTAGTGAATCTGTGCACTTGAAGCTCTACAAGGACAAGGTCGAGTCCACTGTCTAGTGCATTCCTAATCCAACCAACTTTCTCTCAAATACATCATAGATCATGGGAGGAGCCAGAGAGAGAGCTGTTATATCTGCCCCTGTTTCAGATAACCAAATACAGAGCCAGCACTGGCTGATACTGCATTTTTAGCACATGAAGAATGGCATCTGAATTACCACTCAAGTCCTTTTTATTCAATGATGTCCCCTTGGGATTAGGCTCCAGGCAGACACTTAGTTAAACAAATGTATTCATCTCAGGTTTCTGAATGAACATATCAGAAGATTTAAAAATAAAGAAAGAAAGAATCAGTATAAGTGAAAATTGCCATAGGTGTGATATTTATTTTTAATTTCATGAGACAGCATGAGATGGTTTGGCAGATTAAAATCATAAAGTATGGTGTCAAGTGTTTCAGTGTTACCAGTTCAGGGTTTACAAAACTTATTTTGACAGTATGGGGCTGTCATCTGGCAATCACAAAGCTCTTTAGAAAGCTCACTATGAATGTATCCTAAAAGGGAAATGCATCAAGATGGACATTTTCAAAACCTTTTTCTTAGGGTGGTTAATATGCTGAAGGGATAGCAGAGCTATTTAAAACCTCTGGAATATCCACTAAATAGCTATCAAAAAAATGTTTTCACTTGAATATTTTAATTCCTATCAAATGCTATTTCCATTTCCATAGATTATTCTACCAAAAAGAGTCCTATAAACACATCAGGAGAGCAATTTTAATGAGGCTTGGGAGAAACAAAGGGATTTGAGAATGTGTGTGTTGTTATAGCAGGTATTTATTAAATTTGTTCCATTAAGATACAAGGAGAATTCTGAATGACAAACAGAAGCTAGAGAGGGAAAGATTTTCACTACAATAATGAAAATGATGTCTCTAGTTAAATTCATCCAAAGATGGAGGTGGAAGAGGTATACTCAGAAGGTTGCAGGTTTCCATCAATGGTGGTCAGAATGCTAATTGACCTAGATGGCCTAAATAGCCCCTTCACGGGCCAAGTACATGGAATAACTTGGCCTGGGTGCTATGCCAGGTGCTTTAGACACCTTTCTTACATGCTGAGGAGAGAAGTCCTGCAAGCCCCAAGTGACACTGAAATATACAACGTGCAATTGAGTGGTTTTCTGATATTGACTAGATCGATTTTAGGATTTGTGATGAAAAGCAAATATAATCAACTGGAAGTGCTAGAAGCAGCTCAATGAAGATACCGAGACTTGAAGGACAGGCAAAATGGTGACTAGAGAAAAAAATCTTAAGGTGAGACAAGCAAGATAAGGCAAGATTATCAATCAAGGTCCTTGAAACTACTGGTGAGGAATGCAGTCTTTAAAAAACAAAGAGTAAGTTCTTCAACCAGGGATGAAAGGACTACTTGTAGAAAGATCTGCCTGTTAGATTCAGGATCAGGTAGCTACAGTGTCTAGAAACTTTAGTAAGCATCAATAAAGCCTGTTCAAAAAGCAGGTTCAGGTCTACATGCCCTAAGACTCTGATTCAGTAGGTCTGGAAGCTGGGCTTGGGAATCCCAATGTTTACTTTCCCTCCTGTCACTTTTCCACCCCATGATTCCATAGCAGGTGGTCCCCAGAGCACAGTTTGATGAAATAGGCTTTTAGAAGAAGAAAATAAAGACCCAAGTTAAGTTTGGCAACTGTTATGTATCTAAGAGTATATGAAGTCTGGATGACTCTGCCGAAAGTCCTTTAAATTGATCTGAAATCTTTGGTTACCTCACACCACATTGGAACCTTTTTTGCCTTCTGAGATCTCGTAAAATATTCAAACTCTCATCCACATGACAATCTTTTAAATGTCCAAAGGTATTCAAGATGGTTCTTCCAAGTAAACACATCTCCATGATGAATGATGTACATTGCTTCAACTGTTTTTCACATGAGATAACTTCTAACCACTGCCACCTCTGTTCACTCTCTTCTGGTAACCTCCCAGTTATCCATCTCTCCCTTCAATAAGCACACTCATGTGTGAATACAACACTCCTGTTGACTTGACTAGGAAGACATACGACTTCCTTCTCCCTTGTTCTCTCCATCCTGTCTTTATTAATGCAACCCAAGAACTTACTTAACAGCTTATCCTGGAGTCCGAATCAGCTAGCAAAAAGTAAAACTGGTTGAAAAGAAAATTATCTTAACTTATTGGAATTTCTTCTTAGGCAGTTTGTGATTTCTCACAACTACAAGGATTGAAACAAATTCCTTAAAAATAACTTATATATTCTTATCTTTAATGTCAGCATTTTAAATCAGGGTTTATAAAATATAGATGCACATAATTCACTGAAGACCTAATTTTCAAAATAGGTTCTCTGGCCTTTACTGCTTGTCCTTTAAAACGTCTTAAATCAATCCTGGTGTCCCCTCCAAGAATATCTCTGGATGGGAAAGCAGCTGCAGAGACAACGGGAACTACAGGAGAAGACACAATCTCCTCAACATGAGACCTTGACAACAGCCAGGCAAGTACCAGTCACTGCTATTGTTTCCTAGAGTATCGATTAAGCAATCTGTAACCATGGCAATGATCTTCTATTCCTGGAAAGGTTAATGGGGTGGTTTGGACAGTCCTCCATGGTGTAAAAAAAAAAAAAAAAAAAAAAAGACATTAAAATGAAGCATAGATCTTAACAGTTCTTTTCCCATGGTGCTGAACAGCAATTGTCAATGCCAGTTTCTTATCTTAAGAATTTCATTATTTAAAGACAATCCACCAGAATCAGAAATCACACACTTAAGTCAAACAATAGAAAGCTTCTATATACAAGGGAGATAGAGATAGGGGTGATGGGTGGACGTCTAGTTTCTTCTACTGAATTTATAACAATTGTTTTCACTTGCTACTAACAACAGAGGGAGCTGTTTCCTGCTCTCCTGCTGATGAGGAATGCAAGTTCTTCCCTCCAATAAGTATTTGCTATGCACCTATTTATTTGCATGTGTGAAGACCTGTGACTGCTGAACTGTCTGATTCAAAGAAGCCACTGCCTAATTGTTTCTAGTGACCAGAAGCCTGGGGAAAAAGGGCTGGAGGGACTCCACTAAAGGTGATGCCAAGCAGTAGAGAGTCGGTTTGAAAGCAGGGTTAACCACTCTTCCTTCCTTCCTTCCTTCCTTCCTTCCTTCCTTCCTTCCTTCCTTCCTTCCTTCCTTCCTTCCTTCCTTCCTTCTCTCTCTCTCTCTCTCTCTCACACACACACACACCTATTACCAAAGAGGGTTCATCATAGTTGCTAGAGACACACAAATGAACCAGACACATGTCTGACCACCAAGAACTTCTTGATTGATAAAAAAGAAAACCAAGGCAAAAAACATTGGTATATTTCTAATTGTTCATTACTATAACAAAACTTAACTCAATACAAAAATGCAGATGGCCTGTTTTACAGAAGCCTTGTAAAAATTGATTAGGTCATGCTCTCGCCTTGTCCATCCTTGCTTCTTTAAAGCAGCTGACTGCTTCTGCTCCACAGTGCCAGCACTTTATGGTACCCATCAGGCACATATGGAACCCTAGACCTAAAACTATTTTGTTCTCCATTTATCTACTATTCCTGATACCTGCTAATCTCAGCTCTTTCCCTTCTTTTACTCCACCCTCTGACAACTGACAAAAGGCTAAGGAGGTTCTTCTTGCTCCTTTGGCATCTCCTTCTGATGTGCTTGGCATAATCCCCCCTCCTTAATCCAGCTTGGTCTCTAGGACCTTGCCCTGGCACTAGGTCAGGAGTTCAATTTTGGCCTGGCTTACCCCAAAGTGTTGACAGGAAGTAGCATGCTGACTAGCCTAAACCCTTGCCATTATCACCAGGTTTTCCAATTATTTTTGCAACCTCTCTCTGCTTTACACATCTTAGCATTTTTGACAGAGTAGCACACAAACCATTATACCAGCTAGTTTTCCAAAATTGAATCTGGTCCTGCAGACCTTGAAAAAATAATTATTTCTTTTCATAATAGCCTGAGACTAAATCTGATTTGTGGGTGGACAATGGCCCTTACACCTTCAAAGAAAGCTAGAAAACAAGTCCAATAGTAACAAATCCTATTGACAAATTGAAGCTCTAAGCTACAAAAGTGCTTATTCACTGACCAAGAGCTCTGCAATTTATTTTACTTTATTAGGTGCTGAATCCTTCAAAAAAAAAAAAAAAAACTGCTGGAGTTCCAAAAGCTTTGAATCTAATTATTATAAGTATGTTTAATCAAACATTTGAAGCTACTTGGAGTTTAATGCTGAAGTTTAGATGAGATTACACTTCCCTGCCACTCATATATGTTAATACAATTCCTGAGCTTTGTGAAGACATAAAATAAACCCAAAATTTAAAACAAAGTGATACTTTTGATTTTAGAATAGTCTCTGCAGATAATTCTTCCCCTAATCATAACTGACATCCTATTCATCCAATCCTAGGGGTTCAACATGAAGGAGCTGAGAAAATACACCTCAAGAAGAAAGTCACAAATAAAAGGTACATCTCAGCTTTGGGAAAGACCTTAAAAGGTCAATTTATTGTCCAATGTTTGTATTTCTTCTAGCATATTCATGTCAAGGAATCATCTATTCTATGCATGGATCTTTTCAGCCTCACAGTGCTATAAATTCCATCTTTGCACATCCCTGACAATAAGGAAGCCTATTCTTACATACACTCGAACTTGTTTTATGACAACTTTGAGCTTATACTCACATAAATACACACTGCTGAAGATAAGGTTCAAGAACTGAACACACAGTTTCATTCAATTTGGAGAGAGCCCTGTGAGTCACGAGCTATATATTTCAAAAACATCATCAGGCTCTGGATCTAAGAACAAATTTACAACAGCTAGCATTCCAGTTATTACTCAAGATGGTGCTTCCCAGGCTTGTTCAGTCCCAAACACCCCTAGTGCAATACCCCTTTGATGGTGACAGTAATAGTGCGAGGTAGGAAGTCTGCTCATTCATTATCTATCTAGTTAATTTCTCTCTCCTTGGCTATGTAGCCTGTGCAAGCACACACCGAGCACCTGCAAACACACATGCACGCAGACTTAGTATGTGTTCAACAAGCAAAATAAACACACTCTCACACAGAAAACTCCCTTTTTTTCCCACTGTGGTCACCACCACCTCTACACCTTAACTTCTAAGTTACAATTTGATAACCCTCTCTTGAGGACACCCTGAAAGTCCCTGCAGATCAGGAATGCTTCTCAGTGTGCCAACATTTTAATACCCTGACTGGATGACTGAAAACATCCGAGGGCATCATTTCTGGATAAGGCAGAGATCTAGGGAAATAAATGTCACCCAGTTTTGAGTACCCCAGAGATTCATATATCTCACTTGACAAAAGAGGACTTCTTTGTTCATTTGATAAAGTTTATGGCTTCTACAAAGATGAGCACTTTGTAGAAACTGTTCCTTAGATCTGCCCTAAAGCAAGGTTCAATGAAGAGAAAGAGAAACAAGAGTGGAGTGGTTGGCTATGGACAGCACACTCATGATAAAAGCAATAGATGGAGGCCAGATGGTGCTTTCACTACAAAATGGAGCCAGAAACTGAAGATCAGGGTTCTACCAGAGAAATTTCCTTTTTTCCCCATTTGATAATTTCTTCTCTGTTTTACCATGGTGAAAAGAAATAATTATCCTTAAAATGAAAAGTGCATATCTCGGTAGTAGCAGAAACAGGACAGGTTGGAATATCAAATTAGCACGCAGGTCAAAGAACACCAGGAAAAGCAAAGCAGACTGCTGGGATGAGGGGAGAGAACCAGGGAGAAGACTAAGATCCCGAGGCCCCCACAGCCTTCAGCCTAGGTCTTGGCTCTGTTTATTTCTCCTTTTCTTGGCACCCAGAGAATCCCTTTGTGAAAGTGGGAAATAGACTGTCACTAGTGTTCAGCTCTTCCCCTTCAGATAACCTTCTCACTTTTGTTCCCACCATTCTAGAAGAGAAAATTTCCAAACTGGTCCACAGTGTGAGGTGTTGAATTTTTAGGAAAATCGAATTTGGAAAAACAAGTTCAGGAGAGGGACAGAACCTGCTCTCCCCGGGTGCTTCCCAAAGAACATTTCTTCCATATTTGAATAAACATCAACAGAGCATCTATGTGCAAGTAACTCTGATCCTGACTTCAAATAAAACCAAAATAAAAGCCGAAATATATTTTTGAAGCAAAAAAACCTTTTCTATTTTTTTAAATAGAAATATAATTGACATAACTTTATATTAGTTTCAGGTATACACTGTAATGGTTCAGTGTTTGTGTATATTGCAAAATGATTACCACAATAAGTCCAGTTAACAATCATCACCACATAGTTGCATATTTTTGTGTCATTATGAGAACTTTTAAGACCCACTCTCCTAGCTATGACCTTTTTCTTAAAAAAAAACAAAATAATAACTGTATATATTTATCTCAAGTATAATAGTTTGCATTTAAAGATATCACTATGTTCTCAATATTTGTGTCATAGTCATATGTTTAAATTCTAAGTCCCAAAAGTTATGAAAACTTTGGGAGGTGCTTAAATCATTAGTGTGGCACCCTCACAAATAGCATTAATGCTCTTATCAAAGAGCTCCCTAGCCCTTTCCACCACGTGAGTACAAAGCAAGAAGGCACAGTCTGCAAACCAGAAAGAGGGTCCTCATCCTACCCTGCTGGTGCCATAATCTTGGACTTCAGTCTCCAGAACTGTGAGAAAATTCCTATTGTTAATAAGATATCTAGTCCAAGGCATTCTGTTATAGCAGCACCAAGAAAGATATAATAAGACTTGTTAAATTAATATTTCCACTTCCACTGAGTCCACAAATATACACTGATCTCTTAAGTTTGTCCTTGTGCAAATAACCAATAAGTGCCAAAGCATTCATAAGTTAAAAGGTACCCTGGCCATCACAAAGAGGGAGGTTAGTGACATGGGTCAAGTCCTGGCTTGGACATCAGGCTTGGATTCCTTGTTTATAAGGTATAAAAAATTACAGTATGTACACTGTAGGGTTCATATATGAATTGAATTTGATGATTTCATTAAAATACATACTATACAGCAAGCTCACAATAAATGGCAAGCATTATCATCAATTATGCATATCAATTTTAGTTTAAAAAGGAATTTCATTTCTTCTCCAAGAAATGATATTATGATGATGACATCCTGATTAGCGAGCTTTTCTGAAGTCAGTACATTCTGATGTTCAAAAGTTTTTATGCTGATAAAAGAGCAAAGTCACAGCTGGGAGGCACGTAATTTCTATGGACAAAAAGGGTCTCAGAACTGGTGCCCCTGAGAACTAGGTGGCCAGAAGGGTCTAAACTGATCGATATTTGCTTCAGCCCAGTCAATTATTTCTTCCTAAAGCTCTATAATAATTTTCAGTTATACACAAATGGCTGTGTGGAGAGAGAAAGAGAAAGGGATTGAGGGAGGGGGAAGGAGGGGCTGAGAGAGAGTGGGGGAGCAGGAATGTGGGTGTTTCCTTTTTACTCCAAGTGGAGCTGGGAACCAGCCATATGGGCATCACCTTGGAGCTTGTTACAAATGCAGATATCAGGCTCCAGCCCAGACCTCGTGAAAAAGAGCTGCAATTTAACGAGATCCCTAAGCAATTACATGCACATTAATGTTTAAGAAGTGCTACCTTAGAGAACTTCCATTGTTCCTACAGTTACCAACCCTCATCACTCCAGGGAGCTGCCTACATGCACTCTGGAAACTGCTTATTTTAGGAAAGCTACTTCTAACCAGAAGGAAGTATGGATAGCCTCAGACCTGCCTCCATGGAGACATCCATAGGGAGCTTATGAAAATCTGCCCACCTGATCATGAACTGTGATGCTGTTGCACTTTCTGATTTGACCTGTTTCCTTGCAACTAGCCTGGAACTGGATTTCTTACTAGAAATAGACATATACTTACCCTCTGCCTTTTTTACCTACTCTTTTAGAACATAATATTCGACTCAATGTGTTTTATTCATAAGAAACACACAGTGCTTGCATCCTCATATCATTTAGGTTTTCAGTTTTGTAATTTTCACACTCCCTCCAGCATACATGTAGTAAGCCAGCCACAGAATTGTCTGCATGCCGAAGAGAGTTTGTAGGTCTGTGAATACTGACTCCCAGTGAAATATCTTCCAAAATGTTCAGAGTGCCTTTTGTAACAGGCCGAACAGTTGTTGGTATCAGCCCAAGAAAGGTTGACATGACAAAATAAGTGGTGTTAGGCCTGCCTTAAATAGGATTAGGGCACGGGACAGTGGGTCCGACTGCTCTGTAATAGCTGCTCTGTTAGTAATCCTCGAAGTATCATCTGGATACAAACTTGAGTCACTGCATTTATTTTGAAAAGACTCTAATAGAAACGCTGGTAATCCTGGCCTCCCAGTAGTATGTTTATGTTGTACAACCAAATCAGTTTCTTGAGGCCATTTAGGAAATGTCACTATAATGTTTCCTGTCTTTATAAAATGCTTCACAATTTACCTAGTGCTTTCACATACATTATCTCCTTTAGCTTCCACCATGGCTCTGTGAGGCTGGCAGGGAAAGCTCCACCACGACCCGCACCTTCCTAGCTTTTACCTATAGATAAAGAAACTTACTAACCAAAATAGATTGGGGTTAGATTAGTAATTTATGTTAGACAGTTAGATGACTTGTCCAGGATCTGAAAGCTAGTAAATGGTAGATCAGGATCAAAACCCAATTACTTGATTCCTAAGTCATATTCCTTTTGCCTGCACTGTCTCCCAAATGATGATCCGCACTTCACATGGGGATGTCTACACACTAAAGTCTCTGACCAAGAATGTCTGAATCAAATTAATTGGGTCTTATAATGACCCCAAGTTCACCATCTCATTAGCCTGCTTATTATCCCTGAGCATTTCACTTTTTAAAAATGTTTCAATCAGCATAAATAGAAATATGTGTGTCTGTGCAATTTTGAGATTATTTAGAACAAACCAAGGTTTTCCCTATAGAGGGAGGGAACATATCTATATGTGTGGATGTTACTTTTATAAAAGAAGAAACACTTATATTTCTTTAAGTTCATTCATTCATTAAACAGATGTTTTTGAGCACTCACTAATGCCAAAATCCATATGACATCTGGGTGAAATTCATTTATCACGTGAGCATTGCTGTTTTAGATAGTTAAATCACGCTGTTGGCTTGTATCACTTACAGCAAGGGAAAAGCTTGGGGAAGAATTTAGAATCATTGATTTCAAGTCAGATATTTATAACCTCTACACATATAGGCAATTTTAAAAACATCTATGTAAAAGGCTATTTTCTTCTTCTTAAATTTAATTGTAGGCCTATATGCTCCATCAAGATCACTTTGAGTTCCGTGCTTATTAAGTTAACCTCTGCCAGCTCTTTGCGACATGTAGATTTAATCAACATCACTGCTTTCCAACCCTCTCTCTTTAATCCAAGTCATTTTAAAAACGTTGAGCAAAACCAACACAGGGAGGGAGCCCTATGCCTAGTCACAAGAGATTCCCTTCTACATATCTCCAAGGTAATTTATCAATACAAGTGAAATCTGAGAGCTTAAAACAAAATCCACAGACAAACATGATGCAGATATAATAGAGTGAAATAATGCCTTTAGTAAATCTCTCTAAAATTTTAAACAAACTGTGCCTTTTCTAAATCACCCAGACTTTAGAACTTGACCATAATCTAGGACTCAGGAGAGTTTCCTGCATGCTTCACTACTGGCATATTTTTCAATAATTGTTTCTCTCTCACACTTTGAAGTGGAAGTTATTAGAACTGTTCTGAAATATTCCTGTTCTCTTTTACACACAGGGTAAGACAGGATGTCCTTGCCCCTTTTTAAGTTTAGCCTAGAAATGTGGCCTACTTTGCTTAATGAAATGTGAATAGAAGTGTTTGCTGCTCTCGGGAGGAAGCTTTAGGAGCCAGTGCATTATTCACTGTATCCTCTTCTCTCTTGGATTCAGGAAATGTGTCAAGAAAAATGCACGATGACCCCAGGCCCCTGAGGGATTATGATGAGCAGAGCCTCTACCAACCCACATTCATCACAGACTATGAATGGAAAGAATACTTTTGTTGCATCAAGACACTGAGATTTGGGGGATGATGGATGCTGGTTATTTCACATTAACCTGTCCTATCCTTACTGGTACATCTGGAATGATCAATGGCTTCTCCCTGTTCATAAAACATACCTGATCCCTCTTCTGGCATTAAGGTCTTCTGCAATTTTACCTGGATTTATCTCTTGAATATATTTTCTAACAATCACTCAGATATTTCCATCTGCTCCTTTCAAGAACCCAACTCTTCTGAAAACTCCACCATGAAATGTCACTTTTGATGGTCATATTGTTGAGTACCTTGGCTTGAGTACATTGGAGTCACAATTGCCTTCAGTTTCTTCATCTTCATTCTGCTACCAAATATATCATAGAATATCACAGGTAGATACAAAATATAAGTACTTCTTCCCCTGATCATCTCCTTTGCTTCATTCATAGAAATACCTCAAGAGTTGCCAACCAAAGAGTGAGCAATATAAACCATAATCAGCTTGGAAGTTCTTTAAGCAGTTAATCAGTGTACCCCATGCAGCATTGTCCTACACTGACTCAGATGTGCGTGAAAACCATGATTTCTCTAGAAATAATGCTGCCTTTAATTTATTAAATAAATTACATAATAACTACTCATTATAATCCCTAAAGTTGCCTTTGACAAATTCAACATGAGTTGTAAATATGTGTTCCAGTTCTTAGAAGAGTGCCACCATGTATAACAAAGCAGACCAATGGCTTGGACATTCCTAAAAGAGTAATTTGGAATCAATTAATTATAAAAAGGGACTTTCTAAGATTTAAAGTTCCCCACCAAAGGAACACCTTGCCTGAAAAAAGCATTGTGTGTGCCCTGGGTCAATGAAAATGTGTGACCTAGCACACATCCTCAGAGTTGTCCGAGAAACAGCTCCAGCACTGAGGGTATTTCTACCAGATGAATGCCAGAGTGGCTTCTTGCTTTCCGGTTCTGTGATTTTATTTTTTCTATTTCCCTGTGTCCAGCTCACGATATTCCATGCTGCTCCCTTCTGGCTTGCTCCTAAACCCTACTACAAACCATACATTAAGGGCAAAGATAAAGGCCTCATCTTGTCTGTGGAAATGTGGGTCCACTTGGGGTGCTATTTACAGACATGATTCAAAGAAGGCCCAGAGGACTGGGCTGGTTCAGAAGGGAACAGGTACAAAGCTGCAAATAAACCCTCTTCTACAAATGCTCTTTGTCTCACCAAGGCACATTACCTCTCTTTTAGGAAGCCATCGAGCTAGCATTTACTATTTTGCGATTATGATCCATTTCCCATCCTACTGTTAGCATCCCTACATATCTCACAAAGTAATTTCTTCTTGTACGATCTTGACAAGAATATTAAAAATTTAAAAACTTGTCTTTTACCTGCAATGAAAAATACAGTGCAGATTTTGGTAAAGAAGTCTGGTATAGAAAGTCTAGAGAAGAAGTAACATCCCTCATTCTAATGATACCACACTGAATTATACATACATGAAAGTAAGAACATTCTAGCAATCTTGGTGACTATGACAGAGCTCCCCAAAATGGCTCTTCCAGAACTTCCTCACTGCAAATGGAGAAAACCAGAGGACCCTTCCTTCTTTATGCTTCTCTGACCTTCTGTTTTCCAGAACCCAGACATCCAGCCAATATATTCAAACTGGACTCAGACACTTGGAATTTCTAATTCCATCTTCTGCCTGGTTCAAACTCTGCAGGAAACTATAGAAACTCTATTAGTTCCATCTCTCTTCTGTACACACCTGTGACTCAGAGCCTCTGCTTGCTAGAGTGGGAGCCAAGCAGCATGCAGAAGCAGTTAACAGAATCTAGCATGTTAAAGGGATGTTTCATTAACCAAATGCCTCCATCCAGATCCAGTCTGATTTGGTGAATTTCAAAATTAGTACCGATGACCCCAGTTTTAAAACTCCCAACGGCTACTTGCAAAAGAAGAAAGTTTGGTACAGGTAGGACCTTAGGGTATGTGTCAAGTCAAATTCTATTGATGACTGCACGGCCCTGGTCTATTATGTTAAAGAATTCCACAGAATCAAAGCAAATCATATCTTAAAAGGCCAACTTCCAAGTGTGTTTCTTACATGAGAGCAAATGGAGGGGTGCAATAAAAAAAACTTGATATTTCTTTGGTGATAGAAAAGTCAAATCACTTCCCCAAACAGATAAGCTGTTTCCCCTCTTTTCAAGAAGATAGAAATAAACCAATAATAATTACAATGTAATGAAATGGGAACATGAGAAGTTATCTCCTGAGTGCAAGAAACCACAGTGAACAGTCTATTATGCCCCTCCACATCCTGTGCTGAAAAAGATCTAATTAGGATGCTGGTTAGACCATCGAATTGTCTCCCAGGTGACAAAGTAGAAACTCAATTGCTAAAAAGTGGTTCAAAACTAGAACATACAGAGAAGTAAACAAAGCTATTTGAGTCTGGCAGAGAAACCATATTCTGGTCATCTAATAAAAGTGCTTTTAAACTCTAATTTTGTTTTTCCTCTTTGGAGATAGAAATAGTTTTTAAGAAAATGAAATAGATCTACTAATTTTGACAGTTAAACACTTCCACATTTAATCTAAATAAGATTGCCATCTCATTTGAAGTCACCTGCCCCCAAAAAACTACCTGCACAGAGTTGAACCAAGAGTGTAAAAGTAAAAAGCACTGGCTTCTAGGCAATGTAAACAGAGGCCAAAATATCTTTCTAGAAAATATTTTGTTTTTAGTTGATAAATTTCTTGGAATTTGCTGAGCTTTATTTATTTATTCATCTAGCAAAACAAATGAAGCACTTACTATAAGCTATGTTCTACTATACTAGGTACCGGGAACACAGAGAAGCCAGGGCTGATGCTCTTTGATGTCACTTTTAGGAACACTTTTCAAAAAAAAAAAAATACACACAGACACAATTTAGTCAACTAATTGATAAAAAAAAAGAGAGAAATCCCATTAATTCTCTAAAATTATTAAACTAGAACATAATAGCGTCAGGTTTTGAAATATGACACAAAGAACAATTCCATTTGGTAGGACACTTACTCTAAATCTTCAAACTAACCATTCATTAGAACTCTGAAGAGAAACACATCTGTATACAGGTCCTAAAAATACTAAAATATCAGTAGAATCCAAAGAAAACCAGAATGGGCTAAATAGAAACTTCATATATTATGTCTCTTATACCTAGTCATATTCTTAAGTTACTACAAAGAATAAGAATATAAAATCAAATAATGTAAGACAGAGAAAAAAAAGAGAATTCATTTCTTTGACCATAACTGATTGGTTTGTGTTTTTGTTTTTTCCTCTTTAACTCTTTTCTGTAAGTCCACATTTTCAAATATAGACACATACTCACTTCCTTAGCTAGGAAAAGTGATTCTACTCGGGTTACTTGGTTATGTCAATGGTTTTAAAAGGGGTGTGTCTGTCTGTCTGTCTGACTACCTGCCTGTCAGTCTGTCAGTCTTAGGGGAGTCACGACCCGAATAAAGCACAGAAAATGAAATAACGTTGCAGTAAGGAATAAAAGAAAGTGAGGAAGAGATTTATGAGGCTAAAAAAGGTTTCTCTGGTTCAAATAAATTTTTAAAACAACTTATATCTTGCCTTTTGGAAAGGTGAAATTCACTGGAGTTTGGTATTTTACAGGGAAGTGAGAAAGAGAAAAGGGAGAGATGGAGAGATGAAAAAAAGGAGAGAGAATTTTCTTACCATGAGTTTCTGAAGGGAGCCTTCCCTAGCGTTTACAGACTGCCACTTATCCCTGGAGATACACACCATCAGATAATAAAAACAGCCCCCACATGTTTTAAAATCCCCCATTTAAAATTTAAATTCATTAGTTTATGAGCTGCTAGGAATTGACAGTTTTACACCCCAATCCTCCTTGCAATTTATGTAAAGGATGCCATAAAATGGAATAGGGGAGCATCGCCAAGTGAAAACACCAAACACAAATTGCTAAATAAAAACGCAGCTAAAGCCGATTTGCTGTGGGTCATATAACCAAGAATGTCATTTTTATTAAGGGGAAGTTCTTTAAGCATTTGCTCCTCACCCAGCCATGCTTTTTTACGAACATTTAAAATATTAATGTACTGTTTTTATTGCTTCCCTCCTCTAACGGCATTTCTAGAACTGGTTCCACATATAAAATATGTCCCACGTATCTGCAACATGGCAAACGTTTCTTTCTTTCTTTTTTTTTTTTTTCTGTAGTAGGAGGGTGTATGAGCCTATGAGTGGTTTCCTTCTGACAGTTTATATCACAACTAGACTGCCGTGTCCTGATTTTAGAGATTTTAATTACAATAAGCTTGATATATACTAGAGATTAGAATTCACATGGAGGATTGTTTTTCATTTGTCTTCAATGTTAAAAATTAGCTTTTGCTTTTAAAACAAAGTTCACTGGGCCACACATATGAATTTCATATGCTACAAAGAGGAGGGACAGAAATGAATCAAGGAACTAAGTCTTCAAAGGAAAGATGTACCTGTCAGGGTCTCCTCACAAGTTATTTCCAAATAGGGACACCTCAGAAACTCTAACGGTTCATGTCTTCTGGGTCATCCCTAAGAAATCTTTGCCTGCTCCAATGTCACAAAGCTCTCCAATATTTCTTCTACTAACTATAATTCTAGCTTTTAGGTTCTGGTCTATAATCCATCCCAAGTCCTTCGTTATACACAGAGTAAGGTAAGAATCAAGGTTGTTTCCCTATTGAGTTCTTTTGGTGTCCTTATCAAAATCATTTGATCATATAAGTGTGGGTCTTTCTCAGTTCTCTATACTCTTCCATTGATCTCTTTGTCTCTCTTTTCACCAGTACCACACTGTCTTGACTATTGTAGCTTTAGAGTGACACTTAAGGTCAGGTAAGACTTTGTTCCAACACTGTCTACCTTTTAAAAGATTGTTTCTATAAATTGATTCTTTTGCCTCTCCAAATGAAGTTTAAGATCAGGTTGTCTCAGCTACCTCTTTACAAGGCCCCCAGACACAACATATAGGCGAAGGTGCCTAGAGGAAGCTGGGTGAACAGGCCTTCACACCGGAACCTTCAGGCTAAACTGGAGTGTAAACTTAAAAGCCAAAGTCATGTAGCATTCTTCTAAAATCACTATTTTAATCAAGCCATGATTCCACAGAGCTGATGGTTGTTATCAAATATTAAGGAATAAGGCAATAATGACACATTATTTCTACCATAAATGCTCTCAAAGGCAGCAGCAGAACCTTAGTTTCTTTGCATCAATGGAGGAAATCATCCATGGCAGTATTCTTTAAGAGAAGAAATCAAAAAGGATTCATATTTCCTACAAAACCTAAGAAACCATGCCACTCCCCTAACCTGTGTTTGGGACAAGATAAAAGGAAAGGAAGAAGCATGGAAGATAGGACATGCTTCATAAAACCTAGGGAATAAAGGCTGAGCATCAAATACCCTTGGCAAGACAAAACACATTAAAAACAAAAACAAAATAAAATAAAAAGGCAACACTGGATGGAGCTGGAAGACGTTTGTTAGATACTACATAGAGCCAGAAGAGCCCAGGCCCAAATGCCCCACCCTTCATTCCTAGCCACCACTGGATCACATCAGCAATCCCCTAACTGTTCACTCTACTTATTCTTGACCCTTTCAATCAATGAACAACACTGAAGCTAGCATGACTGTTCTAAACTATAATTAATGCAAGCTTTTCTTCTGTTTAAATCTTTCATTTATACCACAGAGAAAATAGGCAAAATCCAAAAGTCCTTGATCACATGGCTCGCTCCTCACTGGCCACCACTCACACATCTGCATTTTTCACATCAGCCATAGTTACGACTCTGCCAGAGCTCTGCACATGCTATTCACTCTGCCTAAAACATCTATACTCATTCTCGTCCCAGGATTCAGATCAAACTTAATTAAGTGCCTCCCAAGGACATTTACTGATCCTCTCAGTGGAAGCCCTCCCTGGAAACCATTCTGGAGTTGGTCTCTGTCAAAAGTGCAAATGTGCTGTGGTTATGAAGTTGCCTTTGATCTCTTAGGCTATGCATCCAACACCAACTAGAATCTAGTTAGCGTTTAATAAATGGTTGAATAAATAATTAAGTGAATGAATAATATGCCCAATAAACAATGAATAGATTCATTTGCTATGAAGTTATAACCCTGGATCTTTGCTGTGTGACAATTAAAATTGCTCCTTACCATTTACTTTTTAAAAATCTTTTAAATTTATTATTATTATTATTATTATTTTTTATGCCTACAGTACCAGGTGTTCCTAGGTGGTCTCCCATCTAAGTACTAACCAGGTCTAATCCTGCTTAGCTTCCGAGATCAGACAGGATCAGGCTTATTTAGTGTGGCATGGCCATAGATTCCTTACCATTTTTTTTAAATCATCATTATTGATGTGTATTTTACATACTATATCACGTAAAACATCTACTATGCAAAACAAATTCTATAATGTATATATTTTAAGTGTACATTCAAGAAGTTTTTAAAATTTACCTCTTCATAACTACCACCACAATTAGGATATAGAACACTCTGTTACCCCAAACAGTACCCTGTCCTCCATCACAGTCAATACTCTTCTATTTATTACTTTCTGTCATTTGGGCAGAACCTAAGTCAGAAGCAAAGAGAAGGAGGGACAAAGTGAGATGTGGGTGGACAAGTCCAGAGGAAGCATAATTAAGAAAAAAGAAAAAAAAAAGCCAAGAACTGGAATGCAAACTAAGGCTGAAAATTCACAGGTAAGTTGAGCTGCAGGGAACTTAACGCTATCCTGGGAGCCCACCACCTTTCCCTGGACTGGCACAGAGCACTAAAGAGGTCTTCAGTAAACTCCCATTGGCTTCCTTTTGAGCACTTTGGAAATTGTGCGGCAAGTACTTTGTGGCATCCAGACCATTTTAAATAAGAGCTTGATAATTTATTATCAGGGAGCTAGATACTTTAAGAAAAAAAAAATTTCTTATAACTCTTTTTTTTTTTTATAGTCCCAAAGTAAGTTATAAGCTAATGAAGACCAAGTCTTTAAACTGTGTAGTGTCCCTTTCCCCATAGGACCTCCATGCGAAGTACATAACTGGTGATGAGTAGACAGTGGGTAGTTAATGAAGCATGTTAGAGTGGGACCTAATACACAGGTGAATTCAGCAGAAAAATAATAATTTATAAATCTTATTTTATAGCAGTTAATACTCTGAGAGCTATGTGCTCTGTTCTTTTCTACGCAAATTTTACACACTATGGCATTTAATTCTTACACAGCCTAGGGAGATAGACATTGTTTTCACCTTCATTTTCCAATCAAGAAAAAAGAGACACAGGGAGTGAAATAAATTGCCCAAAGTAAAATAGCTAGTAGGCTGAGAGGTCCAGATCAGAATTCAGGTTGAACTGACTTCAAACTCTTGCTCTTGATCATTGGGCTCTGAGTTTTGACAGAGTAAATATCAAAAGCCATCCTGCCCTACCAACCTGCCAAATGACTGAGGTGTCTACCATTAGAAATTACCTCTGGTGGAAACTGTATGATGGTATTATCAACCATTAACACTTAGCCATAGGTAATTCTTGCCATCGACACTAGTTACTATTTTGAATGGTATAAAACAGGCAACTTAGGAATAGGAATACTGGTGTCTGGGCATGGGAAATAGAGGAAAAAGCTGAAGTATATTCATATGTCCACCTCAGTGACTTCCTGGGACAGCCAAAGGACAGAAGAAAGTTGTTGAGCATCAGGCAGGGCTAAAATGCAGAAACAAAAGGAGGGAGAAACATACAAGGAGAGGCAAATTTATGAAGTGGTGGAAAAGAATCAAGGACAAATATTGTTTACCTATGCAGAGGTTTTAGTGGACTCTTCTGGATATTTGAAACTGCACAGTCTCATAGAAATAGCGCAGATTTTTGAAAAGCCTCAGATCTAGGTTCACATATGTGTCAGCCAGGATCTTGTGGCAGTTATTAAAATATTTGTGAGGTTTAGTACCTTAATCTGAACATTGGAGATCCACAATTTGCAAGATTAAATTATGTGGAGAAACACATCTTGTAAATTGTCTGCCATAGACTATTCAATAACGGTCATCTTGTTTCCTTCCTCCTTTTTTCCCTTTGGGTTTAAACAGTGTCTATTACATAAATGGTCATACTTGGGAAACAGTTCTGAGAATATCTACTCAACCCTGAAGTTGCCTCAGAAGTGCAGGAGTCAGGCTGTTTGGTCTGATGTTGTTCTTATAGCACATCTTGTTATTCAAAGGCTCCAGTGCCCCACCAGAAACAAACATACAATGAAGAAAATGGGGGTCACACTGGCATCGTGCCACCTTCTCTAGTTCATTACTTTTTGCAAATAAATGTCAAGAATTTAAATAGCATTTTACATCATGTCATTTCTAATCAAGCTGCTATCTGTTTAAATGTTTTCTGTCATGGTGATTTGGTACAGTGGATAATATGTACTAGATGAGGTTTGTTCTTTACCTCATAACTAGGATTCTTCAGGGGACCAATATGAAGTCTGCTTGCTTTTCATATCCCAGGAAGCTGCTCCCAACATCTTCAGCCATAGATAAAATAGCCCAAGGCATAACACCCCAGCCACTGCTGTCCTTCAGAGTTTTCTGACCCAGAGACCCCAAGCTGCTAAGCCACCCCACCAAGATTCCTCTTTTTCTCAGGAGTTCCCATGCCCTTTTTTCCTCCTGAGTTGCTGGCAGAAAAAAAAAAAAAAAAACTTTGGATAAACTCCGGCTTTGAGGAAATTCCTCTGGCAAACCTGGCCTCAAAATATGCCCATTTAGATTTGTGTGTGCTACTGCCACCTTGTGGTTATATCTTTTTTCCTTGATTAGCCCCAAGTCCCTAGGATCCTTTACAATGTCACCTGAGGTCTCCTATCCCCATGAGATCTAGAGAAGATTTATGGACAGCGACCTCATGTCACCAACCCATATTTCTCCAAATATTTTTAGTGCTTACTATTTCATTTTTAAAAAGTGAAATAATGAAATATTTCCTAATGAAAAAATAAAATAGGAAGCCTGTGGCTTCCACTCAAAATGATTGTTTCACTTCATTTGATTCAAATGGAATATCAGCCTCTTTCTTTAACTTCCAAATATAATACACTCATACAACACATGTGTGAATTAGAATTACCTGGAGGTTTGATGCTGAGTTGGAGAATAATTTACAATATTATCCAGTTGAGAATCAAGCACTGCTGTTCTTGGAAGTCTTTTTCAGATACCCTACTATCACAGACTCCTCTACTCATCCTATTTTCTCATTGATTCTCTCTCTTCACTACCTCTTCTCTCCTGCTCTTGCTCACAATAACTCATTGATCACAGGCAGTTTTAGTTGGAAGTGATGGGGCCAGCACAAGCCTGAGTATTATTGGAATGGCAGACAAGAGAGGTGCTGCGTTCCCAATAGCATAGTCTTTTTAGTTGGTTTTGCCAAATTTCAAATAAGAAAATGGGAATACTTTAAAATTTATTTGCAGTAAACATTCTGATTTGTTGGCATAAGAAACATGCAAACCTGTAGATAAATTTTATAAGACTTTATTTGGGTCAAACTGATGACATAAGCCAGGAGCAAGATCTCAAATGCTTACGAGAATAACAGTTTTGCTGCTTCTTTAATGCATTTGAGAGATTAAGGAGGGAATGTAAGGTAGATTAAGAAGTGGGATAAAGCAAGTCAAGGATTGGATTATGGGGGAGTTATGTGCTCTCTTGAGAGTTAATACCTCCTTTGAGGAGTAGTCCTTGTATTTTAAAGGTGCATTAACCTAGATGCACAAGAATAATGGACAGGGCTGGCTTAAAGTCTGTCACTAAAGAAGTCATTGCCTGGGGTGTATAACTTACCCACCATGTCCTACCCAGTTAGGAGTTTATGATCAGGTCACCCTATAAGGTTACTCTCCATGGACTCCTTTCTTTGTTGCCCACAGAGTTTTGAGAGATAAGTGATAGGAGAAAGAGACATAACATCTTAAAGACAAACAGTCTCGTCAAAAAGTAACAAATAAAAATGTAAGTAATACAGAGCAGCAGGGTACCAAAAAAAGTACTTTTCAAACCTTAAATGCCACATAAATCATGAGGGAGAGTGAGCATCAGGAGCTCAAGTGCCCAGGGACCTGGCACCCAGCAGAACTAAAGCAGAGCTTGGAACTTTTGGCAGGGCACATTGTGGGGGAAGGCCCAGGGAAGAGGAGGAGGAAAGGTGGGAAACATTTTAGAGAAAGAACATGATCTGGGCAAAGCTACAAATATGAGAAGTCTGGGGAATTCTGAGTAGCCCAATTTGACAGAAAAAACAGTGGGAGGAATAAAAAGTAGGCTAAGAGAGGCAGATGAAACTAGATTAGGGAGAGATTAAGATATCAGGCTAAGGTTTTGCACTATATTTTAAGCCAGAGATTTTCTAATTGAGAATTTGTGAATCCCTCAGTGTCTCTCTATAGACTCTAGTTTAAGAAGCATTGCATGACTCAGAAAAAGGTCAAATCTGCCAATACATAAGATTCCTTTGCCAAAGCATTTGGAACAACTCTTCTTCCGAGCCTTAGTCTTAGCCTCTCTCTCCATGCCTAATTCATTCTCTCTGTCTGTCTGTCTGTCTCTGTCTCTGTCTCTGTCTCTCTCTCTCTCTCTCTCTCTCTCTCTCTCTCTCTCTCTCTCTCTCTCTCTCTCTCTCCCTAACTCACTCACTCAAAAACTGTACATGAGCCTAACTTCATTTTAATTTGCAAGTTTTCTCAATATACATGAATCCCCTATATTATACCTAGATCAGAGAACATATGTACTACCAGCTTTGAGGCCATGTGTACAATCACTTCAACAACCATCCCCCTACTCCTGTTAATGCTGCCATCTATTACCAAGTAGTATGTACAAGGCTAAACAGCATTTTAGAAAATAATCAATCCTCCTCTTACTCCCACTCTCCCCCCACCCCCCACAATAAGTGCAAGCTGGAACCCAGCTCCAATTGATTGAAAGTAAGGGCCCGTGATGACTTATCAGTCTTGGCGAGAGAAGTCTATTACCCTGCAACCATATATCATGTGGTTTTCATCTCAAGTTCACACACCATGTCAGGGAGCCCCCAGTGGGAGTGGTATAGTAAATTCACTCCTGGGTTAATAAAACTTTGTAGTAGGCCACAATGACAGACAAGGTCCTGACTGTGACAGGTGAGATGGCAATTTCTGAACAGGTAACTAAATCTATATTTCAAAGTAAAAACTTAGAAAGTATCAAAAGAAGGCAAACAACAGAGCAAGATTCTGCAAGTGAAAGCACAGAATGGGGAGGTGGTATATTCCAGCAGAAAATTTTTTGCCAACTCCTTCTCCTTCCTTGTTACAATTCTTCCATCTAATAATGTGTTTTGTCCTATAATTTTTCCAAGAAGATGGGGCCATTAGACCTTCTCGTGGACCACTAACAGCAGTTGGACAATATAGCACCAACGATGTAGCACCAATACAACAAAAACACAGAAGTGGTGTAGAGATGGGCTCAGGGTTGAGGATAAAAGGATGTGAACCTTCTTGTAGTAGGATCAATAATGGCCCCTAAAGCTCTCAGGTCCTAATCCCTAGAGCCTGTAAACATTACTTTGTTTGGAGAAAGAGTCTTTGTAGATCTGATTAAGTTAAGGGTCTTTTACACGAAGCTGGATTATTTGGTTGAGCCCTAAATGCAATCATATGTATCCGTAAGAGGAAGATGTATCACAATCAGACAGAAGAGGGGAAGACACTATGCCCAGGCAGACAGAGATTAGAGTGATATAGCCAAGGAATGCCAGCAGACACCAAAATTGGAAGAAGCAAGAAACAGATTTTCCTCTAGAGTGTTCAGAGAGTGCTGATCTGCGACATCTTGATTTCAGCATAGTGGAACTAATTTTGGATTTCCGCACTCCAGAACTGTGAAAGCGTAAATTTTGGTTCCTTTAAGCAGCCAAGTTTGTAGTAATTTGTTACATAGGCACAGGAAAATAATACACTTCTCAACCATAATCCCTTTATATAGGCTATTTTTGGAAATAACCCAAAGAGTATTTCTGCTGGGCATTATCCCACTAGTTATAAAGTAGGCTTAAATGCAAAATTACCTTATTAAGGAAGGCTGCAGTACCCATCTCAATTTCATTGTAAAGTCAGAATAAATTGGAATTATCTCACTCACCACACCAGAGGGGTAAACATGCCTGTGGCTATATCATTAATCACTCCAGTAAAAATATATGATATAGTTCTTCATCCACGGATCACGGCTTATTCTAACTGCCACTAATCAGGGGACTGAGTCTCACAGAAGAACATATAAAATGCTCATGGCAGTGCTCTGACAACAACTGCCGGATCCTTGAGCCCTGGAGAATGATCCAGCTGACCATTCACTGTTTCCTAGTTTTTTTCCCCTCTCTTCCACTCCACTCCCCAACACTAAAGTTAAAAAAATAAAATAAAATAAAACTGAATTGTCAAAAACCGTAGTATCAAATAAAAATGAATTGTAATTTGGCAATAGCCTTCAATCGCACACTTGGACTTTCGGCATCAAAGAGGACTTGGGCTATTTTAATAAACAGTAAGATGAAAAGCAGTGAGCCTACAAAGCATGACAGAATTAAAAAAAGAAATTATAGCAATGTGCAAGGAGTTGCAATTATATTTCCAGTTAAAGAGAGATGGAGGAAGTTCAACTCCATTTTCAGCTATTTGCATGTTTCCCACAAAGAGCTTTGCTGTGGTTAATAACTTTGATGATGAAGAGGAAAAGTGCAACCTCCCAATTACCTCATGCCATTCCCTGCAGGCTCTCTAGGCACCTTGAAGCACTTGGCACACTCAATTCTGCTGCTTCTCTTCCAGAAAATGGCCTCCAGGACTGCCTACAAGTGACATTGTAAAGATTCTCTTCCTAATCCTTAGCCTCTGACTCTGAGTCCTCCTCTTCCCATAGGCTAGTCCACCTATGCTTTTTCTCCCTCCCCATATCAAAATAGCTGTATTATTTATCTACTGTTGCACCACAGATCACCCTGCAACTTAGAGACTTGAAGCAACAGCAAACATTGATTATCTTTCACAGTTTCTATGGATCAGAAATCAGAGAGAAACTTAGCTGAGTTAGTGTCTGTGGCTTACAGTCCCTCATGGGGTTATAGGCAAGATGTTGGTTAGGCCTGGAGTCATATCAAGGGGCTGTAATAAAAATTTCCATGTTGACTCACATGCTTGGTAATTTTGTACTTGCTGTTGACAAAAGATCTCAAATTCTACACACATGGAAGTCTTCATAGGTTTGCTTAAATAGCTTTATGCCATGGCAGCTGGCTTTCTCAAGAATGAGTGATCTAAGAAAGTAAGGTAGAAAATGCAGTGTCTTTTATAACCCAGTTGCAGGAGTCACACTTCCTTTTTGTAATATCCTTTTGGTTATACAGATCAACCCTATTCAATGGAGAGGGAATTTTTCACAGGGGTATGATACCATAAGGCAAGGATCATTGGAGGCCATCTGAAGACCAGCTGCCAATAGCTTTTCTTTAAACTGCTGTGGAATGCTAGTCTCTAAGTCCTGGCTAGAGAATTGGAACAGATTTGGGCATGGCCATCCTCTCCTGTCCTCCTGGAATAGAAGGCGAGGCCAATTTTAAGTTCTTTGGGAGATTTCAAAGGGACAAGGAGTTATCTGAGTGTAGATTCTATAGGCAACTGCCCATTCCTTAGGTGGATAGAACTATGGTATGTTAACAACTATTTTTCTGAAATGATGATAATGAAGATAATGATAATAAAATGCTTTATAAGCTCTTACGATGAACATCATTCTATTTAAAACTTATGACAACCCTATAAGGTCTGGAAATTAACTGATTTACCCAAAGTGAACAATTCAAGTGTCAGAGCCAAGATTGGGACCTAGACAAACAAATACTATGTTCTTAGCACTCTATTATCCACTCCCTACAGAAGAGCAGTGAAGCAAAAGATCTCTCTTCCTATCTAATTTTCCCCCACATCTCTGAGCTATGGTACATTTTCCCCCCACCAAGTCATTCATGATGATGACATTAACAAGAACTACAAATTTACATGGGTTTGTCCAAGATTATGACAATTCCCATCACACTATACATAAATCCACTGATTTCTCAAAAAAAAATCTAGGGATGTAAGTCAATGAAGGGCTTTTATTTGGAAGATAAACTTGCATTTGCACTAATTTATATTTTTAAAATGTGAACCCTGTGTAAACAGGTTCTTCAACCACTACTCGACACATTAGTTTATTGAGATTGTAAGTATGACACATTTTTGGCAGAGCTGGCCCTGGTAATTCCTCCTATCTCTTGCAATGTGACTTTGCCATGCTTCCCATGAAGAGATGAAGCTGATTTCTCTTGCCTTCAAGTCTAGATTTGGTCATGCGACTTTCTTTGGCCAATGGAACATTAGAAAGTGTGACATAAAAGAGGCTCAAAAAATGCTTGCACATTGGGGGTTGCCCTCTCTTATTGTTGGGAATCTGGAGTCCACTCTAGGAAGAAGCCCTAACTAGCTGCTGCCAAAACCAAATGGAGAAGGAATGAAGTGACTGACTGACAGCCTACCAAACGCCAGTCAGATGCCTACTCAGCTTTGAGCATCCAGCTCCAGCTCAGCCACCAGTGGACTGGAGATTCATGAATGAGCCAGGGCTGAGAATCATCCAGCTAAGCCCAAACAAAACTGCAAATCCACAATAAAAAATGAGCTAATGTATGATTGCTGTTTTAGTAAAAATGCTAACCAATTCAGTAAGGCCAAGGAATGGTTCTGTAGTGTTTATTAGAGTGGCACACTGATTAGATCCCTTCTAACAGAATCATCTGGGCCTCATAAAAAAGGCAATTTCCTAAGATCCACCTCAGAGAAACTAAATCAGAAATTGAGGTGATGGCCAGGAATCTATCATTTTATCTTATTATTGCCACTTGTAAACAAAAGTTTGCACACTTTTACAAACCTCTCCCTATTTCTCCCACCCACTAGCCCCTGGCAACCTCCATTCTACAATCTATCTTATGAGTTGGAAAAAAATAAGTACTGTTTTTTAAGATTTCACACATAAGTAATGTGCAGTACTTGTCTTTCTCTGTCTGCCTTATTTCACCTAGTATAATGCCCTCTAGGTCACCTACATTGTTGCAAATGTCAGGATTTCCTTCTTTTAAAGGTTGAATAATATTTCTCCGTGTGTGTGTGTGTGTGTGTGTGTGTGTGTGTGTGTGTATCAGATTTTCTTTAGTCTTTCATAGATGGACATTAGTTGTTTTCATAACTCGGCTATTGTGAATAATCCTGCAATGAACACTGGAGTACAGATGTATCTTTGGACAATGCTTTTGTTTCAGAAATCCATCATTTTAAACAAGTCCCCAGATAACTGTTACGCACATGAACATTGGAGAACCCAGCTCTCATCTTTGGAAGGTCAGTGAGCACACAACAGCTTAGAATGTGAAAGGCTCTGCTTGGAGTACTGAAGGGCAAAGAACTTTGGACATTAAGAAAATTACAATTTTGTCAGTTCTTTCCTTCCCCATAACCTTCTCTCTCCTGACTCTTCCCCTGGACCACACATTTCATTATTGCTTTTTGTTACCAATAATTGGAACGTCTCTCTCTTTATTTAATTTGCAGTGTATACATTGGTTTGTTAGCCCACAACCTTGATGATATGTTCTAGACTACAGAATAATCCTCCCTGGAGAATCCTCAGTAGAAATCCATATCAAATAAGTAGGGATGGGCAGACTGCAAATTCCTATACTTTGGAAATAATAAAATGCTAAATAGTCTGTCATCCTGGGATAAAAACAGCAGGTATTACAAATACAAATTTAGTGCTGAAGCTCAAGAGAAACAAGAATAAAATAGGCTAGAATGAATGTTCAAGTTTATCCATGCTGCAATATACAATTGTCATGATATATATCTAATCAATAGTCTGCATCTTTTTCTAATGAGTTTCAGAAAATTTCCAGAGGTATAAGCACTCTGGCTTCCTACTTCTCTGGTGAATTTGAGGCAAATACTGTTCACAAGTTATAATACTAACTGTAGACATCACATGAGCTGTTTGAAGACACATTCTGCCAAAGAAAGTTCTTTACCAGTCTGCCAGAGACTCTAAATATTCTTAATCTTTTTTTTTTTTGCATTCAGTAACTGTTTTCAAGTGTGTACTATATTTTAAGATCATTGAACAGCAGAGGCATGTAAACAGTCTCTGTGCTCAAAGAATTCACAGTCTTATTAGGAAACAATTATGGAATTGAAGGTTATGAACCACTATGAAAACTGTTGAACTGGGGGGCATGTGAAGTTGCCTAGAGATAGAAGGGAGGGGAAGATAGGGGAGAGGGCGAGAAAGAAAAAGAAAGAAGGAGGGGAAGAAGGAGGTGCAGGGGAGAATGAAAAAGGTTTCAGGTATCGGAATGCCTGATTTCACCGTAAGAAAGGATGTGTAGGCACTTGCAAAGCAGAAAAGAGAAGCAACACAAACGCATAAGAGAATGTGGCTCACCTGAGGAATACTTCAGTAAGCCTTGGGCTTGCAGAGCTTCAGAGGTAAGGACGCTGAGAAAGGCAGGTGTGAGAAGATTCTTCTGTATATCAGTAACAAATGTGAACCACACCCTCCAGTGATAGGGAGTCACAGAAGAATGGAGTTAGTTCTTTCAGTTAAGCCTGATTTAAATGTAAATGTGTTACCCAGGTGTATTATTGCAATGTCAGCTCAATAGAACCAGTTAATATCTTTGCAAAGACTGGCTAATTGTCACATAAGAGAAACAATTTTAACCACGTAGAAGATCCTGAATTAGCGGCCTTGCCCATAATAAGAGATTATCAGCGATAATCTCTTTTTGATCCATTTCTATGTCAGGACAAATTTTTATTTACTAAACATCTATTCTTTTTATAATTCTGCAATGACTCTTCAAAGCCCCCAAGAGCCAAGGCTCCTTGCCTCATCCCTAGCTTAGGATGTATTCTATGTCAATGTTCCCTTTCTATCTCTGAATCTCTCCTTCATGTGGGATCTGCCATTCTCTCATGTATGTGGGGTTCCCATACATAAGTATGTACTGAATTTGATTATTTTTCTCGCTAATCAGGCTCATGCCTATTTGACTATTAAACAAAAGAACCTTGAGAACAGAGGAAAGTGTGTTTCTCCTTCACAGTGGAACCATTATTTTCCTTCTGAAACCAAACTGATGCTTATCTTGAAAGCCTCAAAGCCACAGCAGCAAAGTCAGCTTCTTCCAGAGTTACTTTGTAAACCAGAGAGCAGAGAAGCACAGGCAGGCCTGAGGGCCTCTTGTTTCATAGTCTACTATTCTGAGGCCATCAGAAGATATTAATTAGGCTTTCAGTGCTTCCTTTTACATTCCTTCCCTCATAGTAGTTTGTCCTCATGCTGATCAAATTCTTGACTCTTCAAGTCTCTACTCCAAATGCAACATCATTCACTCATTTATTCATTCAGTAAAATATACTGAGCATTTACAGTGTAGAGGCCAAGGCATGGAGATAAGATTTTCTGCCCTCATGGAACTCAGTGTAATACAAAAGATAAATTTGAATATTTGCAATACCATGTAGTTAAGGATAATGTTAGATGCATATATAAAGAAAGTGAGAGACAGAGTTGCACAAAAAAGGAAGTAATCAACTCCATGGACTCCAGTGGGGAGAGATGAGTGAGAACACAACACAAAGGGGACCATGGAAGCTGAAGCTTCTCATTTGTCCTCTAAGAGTGGGTTGTTTTCCAGAGGTTTATTTAATAATATTGATACATTTTACTAATTAGGTTTTCTAATAATTTCTAGTTCGTTGCAGAATTTTTAAAGCAAACAGAAAACAAAACTCTAGCAGTGGACATTATTTTAGTTCTATTTTAGGAGTTATTTCTCCTAAAAGATATATATTTCTTTTCTTTTTTGCTTTTATCCTCTTTTCTTCATATATACTCTTACAAAACTAGGAACATAATGCATGCATTATTTTTTGTATTTACTTCATTAACTTGAGCAGTTTCCTATATCATTAAATATTCTCTAATATATAATTTAAATTATATATTGATTACACACTCTTTCACCCTATATTTGCCATGTCCTAGGGTTACTTGGGTAACAGACTCTGAGACAGAGGTTTGCATGCTGGAGTTTTGCTAGGGAGGATGTTCAGAAGGCTGCCTATAAGGAGGTGAGGGAAGCAGGACTGGGCAGAGGGAGAGCGTGGTATGTGATGAAGCTGCAATGGAGGCCTTAGCTAATCCTCAGTAAAACAACCCTTTAGAGTAGTCCCAAACAAAGGCAGAAGGGTTGAGTCTCTGCATCCTTGAATGAATTGGTCACTGGATGTGTGCTGATATAATCTTGGGCAAGGCAGCTTCCTTCAACTCAAGGCTATTATAGCAGAGGGACTCAGCTATGAGCAGTCATTAGCCAATACTCCTGACAGCTTGGGGACTGAGTGCCTTGGCCTTGAAGTTCAGGAGAGAATGAGTGGCATACCATAGCATCCACCACCTGTGGCAATGCATTTATCCACTACTGTGCTGTTGTTGGATATTTAGGGTGTGTTTTAGAGATGAATAGGATGGAAAGAGGGGAGAGCTTTCCAGGTCAACTGACAGTGAGAACGAGGGCTCAGAGGCATGAAAAAAAAGAAAGGGAGGGTGAGAGAGAATGAATTGAGAGAACAACACACACAACTCCTCATAGTAGGGATAGAGGATTGTAAGCAGAAGTAACAGGAGGTGAGTGGGAGAGGGAGGCATGGAGACAACCAAGTAATGGGGCTTGAAGTTTATCTTGTAAGAAATAGGAGACATTGACTGGTTTGTCATGGTGGAACCACAAGTTTAACGAGGGCCGCTGCTTCAGCTCACAGGCACAGCATTCTTTCTTAGCACTTGGCTGGGAGACCTAGAGGTGGCAAAGTTGCTACCAGATAATCAGCCATAATTTGCAGGGCCCTCTCCAACTGTGTATGCCTTTATTGAACTATGGTTACAGTTTAGCCCAAGGCTCCTTGACCTTACAGGGAGTCTCCAGGTCTTGATGTCTTCCTCTTCCCAGTGTCCAACAAGGGTGGTCCTGGCAGAGGTATAATTGAGTGCAGTGAGCCTATGGAGGGAGCGAGCCTACACAGTAGTCTCAGGCAGGAGGCCGTTAGCCAGAATTAAGTATACGATGTGTTCCAACTGCAGGTAGAGAGGCACAGTACACTTCCCTTGGCATGGTGCTTCCTTGCTCACCCTCCTCTCTCATGCAGACTGGCCAAGACTGGGAAATCCTGATCTAGATAGACAATAAGCAGTTTCCTGCATCCAAATAGTTTAATCTCTTCCCTAAATTGGTCAATTGATTGATTTTTGGAAAAGGAAGAGCTGAACTGAGAATAGGTGGTAAAATAAATCATAGTAGAAAATTTTTTCCTGAATGCCAAGCAAGGTCAGGAGGACAGCAACACATGGTTCTGGCCACTCTGAATTAATAAAAACCTTGCCCTTAAGGCAAGAAATCTCCATGGTTTAAGTTTGTCAGGCCTTACTAAGCCAGTAGCTCTGTGCTGATTGTAAACAGGGTGGGGTAGACAAGAGAGCCAGTGTGTTGCCATGGTTACAAGAAATGCAGTAATTTGCCTGTGCATAGCCATTGTCTTGATTCTAGGAAGTTTATTTAGAGATAGGCTCACACATTGATGGGCAGAAATGGCTCCGAATCTCTTGGAATCATTGTGGAATCAGCGATACGAACCCACCACCCTAAGAGCATGTTGGTATCCAAACAACTAAAATATTCTCGATGCACTGAGAGAATCCAGGAGACTCCTGTGAACCTGGCACTTGTAAAGCAAACAAGGTACTGATGTCTTAGTTGTGGGGAGCATATACTGTTGACTCAGATTCAGATTCAAAATCCAAAAGCAAAAGTGAGGTTTTGATGTTCATTTATTCATTCAAAAATATATTGGACAACAGGCACCAGATACTGTTTTAGGTCCAGGATGTTGTAAGTACCTCTAACCACCTGTCATGCCAGGTGAGGCAGGTACACTCAAAGAGTCTGCCTTGCATGAGAGACATGCTGCAATTTGTGACAGAAGCACCTGGCAAGGGCAGCTAGAATAGACACCGCAAAATATGATGCAGGCCAAAGACAAATGAGCCCTGCTTGGGTGTAAGTGAGCTGGACCAACAGGGCTGTATTCCCAAATGCTAGAGTCTGCATTGTTAATTTTGTATAACTGCAGTGTCATGATGTTTCTCAACAGATGCTTTAAACATACAATGTCAATACTTTAGAGGTGCTTTTTAAAAAAAAGAGCAAAAAGCAAAAGAAGAAGAAAGAAGAGGTTTGTTGCAAGAATTATTTTGATTAGAAAGCTATGTAGCTGTTAACCAAAAATCCTTTCCAAGTATAATGTAAAGTGGTTGGCATACCATCGGTATTGCTGTATCCAGGAAAATAGGTTGCATAAAGAGGAATCCCAGAACTAGGGTGGGTACAGTGCTTGGCAATGAAGCTTGAGGAGGGTCACTGCATCTCATGACATGGTTTCATTTGTGAAATGGAGGGGTTGAGTAGGAAGACTTCCACTTCTAGCTGTGCCAGTCCAAGGCCCAAAACCTAATCCCCTTACAAAACAGCTGGATGTTGGTCATGACATGTAATCAAAAGGCAAGATCACTTATGCTATGTCCGGAAGTAACACCTCTTTCTGAGTTGGCAATCATATGAACTCCTGCTGAACAAAAGTAATTTGTAATGTTTCTCTTTCCCTCTTTACTGTTTATAGTTGTCTCTCCAAGACTAACTAGAAATACCAAAGCAATACACAATTGTTCACTTGGGACAGCAGGAAGCCTTGAATCAGAAATGAGGAGTCCTGCCCCCATCACCATTTACTGCTTGACCTTTGTCCAGCTACTAAAACTTGTCAGCTCTCTTCTGCAAATTGGGAAGAATAAATACTGTCTGGGATTTAAAAACTCTGAAAATGAAAAAGAACGATTCTGGTATTAAAATATTTTATACAGAGTGCCCTTAATCGTCTTCCTTCAAAATAACTCATTTTACAGAATAACAAGAAGGCCCAGTACTCTATTACAGCTCTCAAGAGAATCTGCAGAGCAGATGTTGCGTTATGACAAGGTTACTCTTGCAGATGCTGGGAAACAAGAAGGGAATTAAATTACTATTTCCAGATACCACCCTCTACAGGTACTTAATCATTTTTCTTTCTTCATAAACATCTGAATAAATGTCTGTCTGGGAATGACTGTGAGTTGTTTTTGGTCTGTTTTTGTTTGTTTTTTCTTAACTAATATTTTTGTTTGTTTGTTTTCCCTTTTTGGATATAAAAGGCGTTTGTTTTCTTTTGTTTCTTTAAAATCAAGAATGGCATCAACTCTTATAGCAAGTTGATCCTCAGATCATATTTTCCCACTTTGGGGCCTGCAGCATAAAAGGATCCTAGCCTGTCTAAAACACACACAAAAAAACAAATCTATATTCTTTTTACCAAAATGTGATTTTCTTGAGAGCTAAAGTCTAGTTCCAAGCCTTGGTATTTTCCTTTGTCTGCTGATGAAGAGATGCTGATGAAGAATGAAAAGATGAAGAGACAGAAGAGCAGAGCCTGGCACACAGGCTGCATCATTAGCTCCTTGAATTCTTAATTTAACTGTTCCCTAAATCAGACATCAGAGGATGGCCTGTGAATGTGAGCTCAAAGGTAAAAGAACGAATGAAAGCACAGGGCACAGATGCCAAGAGGGAGTGTTCTCATTATCATCATCAAGGTCTGGATGCTCTGCAGACTCTAAGTCACCCTCAAGTATTTGCTCCCCAGAAGCTAAGAGAGGTCTCTCTTAATTAGCATATAGGCCCTAAAACATCTTTTTGTTATTCAAAGAACCAAATACATACACATTACATCTTAATAGTACCTACGTTTCAGAAAGTTATTTCAGGGCCAATCAATTAAAGGATATTTTCACTTAAAAGAAAAAAAATGATGACTGCACCTCCTGCCCTAACTGGGAAATAACTGGTTATATTTTGTATAGTTTGAATAAAGTAACTATCAGGAGGAAAGAACTAACCTTGACTCTCCAGTGTTATGCTCATTCTTCCTTAACAGAAAGCATTAGTGGGCTTCTTTTTTCCTATTAATTTAACTTTAAAAGTGAAAGTTCAAAAAGTTCAAAGTGTAAAAAGCTTTATGTAAATCTAACTTCTGAAAACTGGTTTAAACAGAATGGAAGCTTATATTTAATCTTTTGTAAAAAAAATGCGAATTTATTTTCTAACACACGTGAGTTCCACACATTCCTAGTGTTTAGTTGTTTTTTGTTTGTTTGTTTATCTCATTTTTGTTCATATAACAATTAGCTGCAAGAGGAAACTGTTTCTGTGCTCACTGCCTGGAAGGAGAGAGACCACGCCGCTGAAAACACCGGTGCTGACAGTACCACGAGTCCTCCAGCAGTGCCAAGACTGTTGACAACACAGGTTGACACAGATACTGCAAGATGTGGTGAGATTCTAGCTCCAGGCATGCTCGTAAGCTTGGGAAAGAATTAAGATGAGACATCTGTCTTTCATAGAAGAGGCCACAGTGTTTCTTGCATCTCCTATAATACTTTGCATAGGATTTAAACCCTTAGTTGATTTACCAGTGAGTGGTTCACAAAACCAAATGCATAGGAGTAAGGCATGAGGAAAGTCTACAAAGGAACCCAAGAAGTACACATAGTTCATTGCAGTTTCACTGGACTTAAGTATAAGGGGCTGCTGAGATTTGGCATTTTCCCTCTTTTTCTTTTAAGATACCTAACATCCACTATGTGCACTTCAGAAATTTGAGAACCATATAGTTCCTGCAGAAATTGCCAGTAGTGCCCTAACATGCATTCCATACTTGCTGATCCTTTGCTGGGAACAAGGCCACCCAAAATACAGACTTTTCAACAGCCTTCCTTACAGCTAGAAATCAGCAAAAGACACAGTTCTGGCCAATGGGATGGAGGCGGAAATGATGCATATGGCTTCTGAGAGGTTTTACTTGAAGAAGTCAAGCCTTCTTCTTGCTCTCTCTCCTTTCTACCAGCTAGAATGTGAATGGAATACCATCTCAGTTCATAAATCAGAAGACTCTGAGGATCCTGGGTCTCAGATAGGTTTGACACCCTCCACCCAGACCAACTGTGAACCACCCACCTGGACTTCTCTGACAATCAAAAATGCATCACCCTGTGTTTAAACCACTGTTATTTATTTTCGGCCACACACAGCTAAACATAATCTCTCACTGAACTTTATTCCTTCCAGAGAATTTAAATTTATACCTGCGGTTCTCTGACTTTGATGGTTGAGGTCAGAAGCTGGGTTTTGCATGTGCACCTGGTTTGGACCCATTTGGGGGTGACTTCACTCCCTTGACAGTCATCAGCTACCTGGACTTCATGTAGGAACATTCATATGGTCTTAAATCTTCTCAAAGGCTGTTCTGCATCAAAGTCGCAAAGTGAAATGCTGGCTCCAGGCAGGGAACGTCAGGGAGAGAGCAAGGCTGGCCCTGGGAGTGCCCAGGTCTGCAGCAAATGGGAGAGGGTGTTCTGCCTAAGACAGAGAGCTGCCCCTCAGCACCCATCACTGGAAGCCAAGCTGCAACCTCAAACCCCATGATGACAAGTCTTACAGTTTTCAAGAGTCACTGGAAATGTGGATTTTCATATGAAATTGCTAGTTTTAAAATTAAGCAAAATTTAAAAAGAAAAAAAAAAAACTCTGTGTGCTGAATAAAACATCATTTGTCCCACTGGCCAGTAGTTATAACTTCGAGTCACAAGTGTGAGGAGAGGCATGGTTTTCAAGTGAAAACTCGAAATGCACATTCTCCCAACACAAAAATAGGCATTACTATGCAGAGAGAATTTAAATTGCTAAAAATGTGATTATAAATGTCAAAACTACCTAAAATCAGTTTAATAAATTATGAAATAGAAGTAAAGTTTTAACTTCCAGTACTGTAAAAATAGCACCACTTCCCAATTCCATCCCCTATTAAGATGGAAACTAAAAATTAAAATACTTCAGATTCATCATCTTGAAGACAGATTTTACCATATGTCACCCATGCCACTTGGTGTGCATCAGTAAAAAGCTACCCTATTGCCAGATAACAGGTAAATTCTTCTTCTCTCCCCAGCATAGCACATTCCTGGCAATAGAGGACCAGCAGTCAGGGCCCCCAGATCTTCCACATTTGTAAAGTTCCTTTTCTCATCTCAGAAGGCAGCAGAGTCCCAGGTTTCAATATCTCCTCATATTAATTACACTCCTGCCCCTTAATCCTAACCTCTCAGAAATACCAAAATGAGATTAAGAGCAGGCTGGCCAGACTCAGCTGTTTACCAGAACCCACAGTATCCCTCAGAACTCTCTCCCCTCAACCACTCTGCACCTAACACTCTCCTTCTGCAATCAATTACTGTCTCCACCCTGATGGTCTGTGCCAAGAAATAATGCCAAAGGCATTACCTCGCAGCATGCAAAGCACAGAGTTCCTGGGTTTTTACTGCAGGTAAAATTCACTCTGTAGCAACCTGGAGCTCCCTTCCATTAAAGGACTTGCAGAACTACTCCTAAATAGTTTGACCTCCTAGTTTCAGGTCTCTCTGAATTGTTACAAAAGCAAATGCTAATGCAGACTCTCTGGGGTTGCTTTTATTCCAGTTAAATGAAAGGCTCCCTAGAGGTTTAGGACTTAAGATCCAACCACTTCCAGCAGAGCCAGGGAGGTCAACCCCATAACCAGTGGAGCTCCCACTTGGATGAATTGCATGAACTGAGCAGAAGCACACTATGTAAAGAGTAAATAGGCATGCTTACTTTTCTTTCCCCCTCTGGTTTTCAGTCACTTGTGACTCAAGGCTCTTGCAGAACACTGCCAGTGTATGGTCCACTTAGCTACACATACTACTGCTGCGCTACTTTGTAAAATGAATTATTTGAAAATAGAATGATTTCTGACAATTGATAGCCATTATAATCTAAGATATATTCATTTTAAATTTCAGATGTATGTTTGAAGATACATATATATTTTCTGAGGAGAGAAGGTTAATCATACAGTGAAGAAGTGAACACTGAAAAACGTAATGGGATGATTGGGGTGAATGTATCATGTCACACTATTGAGCCAACAGAAGATTGCTACGGGTCTTACTATTCAAAGTGAGCTGGGGGACCAAGAGTTGGGAGCTTGTAAGTGTAGAATCTCAGCGTAGGAACAGAGCTTGTTACAAGTGCAGAATCCCAGATCTGAGTCAGAATCCTACGCTGCATTTTAATAAGATCCACAGCTGATCCCTACACACTGATTACAATTTAAGAGCTTCAATACAAAGAGAGCCACAGGTGGTATTTGGTAGACAGGCAACCCATGTCCTGGTGAGAACAGTCTGGAGTCCTAATTATACCCAATTAACAAAATTACTTGACTTCTTAGTTTTCTTCATCTGTAAAATGGGACTAACAACACATATCACAGGATGGAGATCTTACTCAGCAAATTCTGAAGGACTATTCAACTATAAGGTGCTCTTAGCATTAGTTACCTGCATTCTCATTATGTGAGCCACTTTGTGAATACATTACTCTGGAGGAATTCAGATAAGTATAACGAATGATTTGCTTTTGAATTATAAAGACAGGCTATAAAGAGAAGTCTCACTCCTGCCTAAGTCCACCATAATGAAGTAAATACAGTGTATGAAAAAGCAAATAGTGAAAAGGAACTTTTAAAAAATCATCTTAGGTATGCATAATTCTAAAATATTAACTCCTCACACTACATCAAAGACACAGGGTACAAATGGAGCAGAAAAAGTGGAAACAATGATTAAAAAGAGAAAAATGGATAAAGGCAAATTGTAACCCATCATTATTTAGCTCAAATCTATTAGACACATATACCCCAAAACTACGCAGACCCTTTCTCCCATCTGGAAGTCTAGGTACATCACTGAGACTGGAGTCCTTGGTGATAGACTGTGAGAAAAGGAAGTGTTTCTCAAATGGTCAGGAAAAAAAAGCACGTTACTTTCTTTTATGCAAACAGCTTCTGCCCATTTTAAATCCTCTCACCTGATGAGGTAGGTCAACGAAGACTTCCAATAATCATTTATATATTTACGCTACTTAAGTTATTAAAGGTGCCTGGACTTCAAGAAAGTCTTTGGAAATATATCCACCTAAGTTTTACTGTATTTGAAGTGGGGGAGAGCTTCACTAACACACCCTTTATACCAAATTAATTGTATAGAAAATTTTCAGATACATGCATTGTAGTCTGCAATTTCAACTGGCAAAAGACTATGGTCTTCTACTATAGAGATGATTAATCCTAGCAAGTCATATAGTGCACAGTGGGTGCCTTGTTTGACACAGGAATCCAATATGGCTTGAATTAATACCTATATGGCATTTAAGACATGTAACACTTCTGTCACACATATCTGTGTGTGCACTGGAGGCCACATGAATGGGTTTTATTATCTGATCTATTACTGTTGCTCCATAGGGTAAGAAGTTTTGGACAAATCACTTCAACTTTTTCAACCTAGTTTCTTCATTTGAAAATGTTAGTATTTGAGATGGTATTTAAAGTCCTGAACCAGTCAAACACTTATGATTCTATGCTTTTAAAGGTCACATTCTAATTGAATACCCTTCTCTACCTTTGATGTATTTGTGCTGCCCTTAAAATACCTAGAACACCTACCTCTCTTAGAAATGGAATTAGTTGCACATGGCTCTGCTTAGGGGAAACATGCACTGCAACAAATGGCATTTTCAATAAACAAAAAAAGAAAAAGACAAAAAATTTTTCTGACTCTGAGCTGAGGGCAATCGAAGCCATTGCAATGCTTCCCCAGAAAGGCATTTTCCTGCACATCGCTGTGCCCAAAGAGCCCGAGCTTCATTGCGACACAGCCACACTTTTCAGTTTTCTCAGGAGTTTCTCAGAGACACTGGCGTGGGTAACGCATGGCAAAATAGGTCTCTCCTTATTTACTCACTTTTATTTTTTTATTACCTAAGCTAGTCCTCGGATTTTCTTATTTTACAAATTGAGTTTTGGATCTATTCTTTTATTCTCCTGCAATTTTTCCAATATACAAAAATGTAAATTTATAGACAAATGTGCAGATGTATGATTTTGCAGCAAATGTTATTATTCACTTTTCTAAAAAATAAACAACAAGCTTTTCACATTTAAAATATAAATAATCTATTGGGCAGAGGAAGATTTACCTAAATCTCTTTTGCTATTCTTTGTTAGAATCTACTTGTTTTGAAAATGATTAGACACATGTTTTAGCCATTCTTTTTCCACCGACATTACACAATAAAAAAAAAATAATAACCATTATGGGAGTGAACTGTTGCTAAGAGTTCCATCTAACAAATGTGGAACAACACATTAGACCTTGAAACAGAGATGTTCTAAAGAAAGTAAAAAGAAAAACTATCAGTGACAATCCCGTGAGACTCATAAAATTTCCAAACCTTGCTAGCTGGTGCTCTACAAAATATCTCTGGACTAGAATAATTGTGAACACTATTTTCCATAACACTATATATATTGAGAAAATAATTACTGACAGGTCAGATTTTCTACAAGTAGTTTTTATCCAGTTTTCTATTTGGTGAGCGTTGGGTCCAAGGTTTGAACTCATCATAGTGACTGTCACTTGTGAGCCTGTTTCCCCGCAGAGGGATCTGCTTAATGCTGCTCAGGTTGCAGCTTCTCTGTACTAACTTCTCAAATACCCACAGCTGTGAAGCAAAGGCCTGATACCTCAGCAGATGGCACATTCAGGCATGGGAGCAAGGAACACCATGCAATAGACATGACTGCAAATATACTTCAAGAGAACAATGATGAGACATGTATGTCTGTGACTTACTGGTCAGCTAGAAGGGAGAGACACTGAGTCTATACCAGCTCTAATTTAAGAAGAAAGAAGACACACATTGACCAGGTGCAGGAAACACAGGGCAACCCTGTTTATACTGAGAATTGGTGTAGCTTCACCTTGTAACGACTATATCATAGCTTCATGGTTTAGGAAGTTTTCAATCAGATTTTTAGATCTTGCTTCTCCGCTGCTTGAATGCCTCCTCCCTAGCCAGCGGTCCCCCAAATTTTTGGCACTGGGGACCAGTGCTTCTATGAGAATCTAGTGCCTGATGATTTGAGGTGGCGCTGAGGTGGTGATGCTAGTGCTGGAAGCAGGTGCAAATACAGATGAAACTTTGCTTGTTCACTCACCCACCACTCACCTCCTGCTGTGTGGCCCAGTTTCTACAGGCCACCGACTGGTACTGGTCCACAGCCCCAGGGGTTGAGGACTCCTGCCCTAGACTACATAGTCTCTAGTGATATGATTCTAGCCCATCTTTTAACCATATCTCAACCTACATTCCTCCTGTCCACACCCAATGTTCTGACCACAGATGACCATGGGCCAAGTTCATGGTACACCTAACCCTTAATAAATTGAGCTTTGCTTTCTTGTTTTCATTCTCCAAGGTCCAACTTAAACATCACTTCATATGCCACAGGCTTCTCTGAACTCGCAGGCAGAACTAAGGACCTCCTCATCAATGTCATTATCACATATTTCTTTATAGATTTTGCATATAATTTCTTTCAAATATCAATTTGCATATCTGATTCTTCCAGAGAGTAAGTTACTCTGGGTTGTTGACTTTGTCTTCTTAGTCTGTTTCCAGTTTAGGGTATCATATATTTGATACATAGAGTCACTCAATAAATTGAATTTTCTGGCTTTGGTTATAACCAAGTTTACCTGAGAATTATGTTGACTCAATCATTTACATCAATTAAGTTAAATATCTTTTATTCCATTACCACTGCCCCTTCCTTCCCACTAGCTCAAGGTGTACATTCTTTCATCAGGATGTCTGCTAATTTCTTTAAGGTTGCCACAAAAAATATAGGTCTCCCAAATGAATTTGAATTTCAGATAAACAGTAAATAAATATTTTAGTATGCATATTTCAAATATTGCATGGTACTTAATTATACTAAAAATTATTAGTGGTTTATATGAAATTCAGAATTTAACTAGGTGCCCTGTTTGTTGTTGTTGTTTGTCTGTCTGTTTGTTTATTTGTTTGCTAAATCTGGGAGCCCTATTTTCCTTACAACCTTCCTTATGTAACTCATGATAGCCCCTTCTTGAGTCATAAGACAGAGCCTTGCTCTTAGTGGAATAATGCCTTTTCTTCATAGGGGTAACACAAAACACAACCATGCAGGCCCCCAAATCTTCAACAGCTCTCTTATGTTGGTGGCATAAAATGAATGGAAGAAAAACATCTCTGTAACAAACTGATAAGATGGCATGATTGTTCATGAGCCTATATCTGACTGTCCTTCACCTTTCAAATTTGACCTTGAGCAGGGTCTTCTAGTTGTGCTTTCATATCTTTTCAGGCTCTTCCTCTTGTTAAGCTTCCCCAGTCCCAGCTGGGTTCAGGAATCCCTACCCTGAATGCCTCCCCTGTGGGTAGCAAATCTTATCCCTGCACTTTAAGGAGAAATGGATAGGTCTGTGGTTTTCTTTCAAGGAGTCTCACCTGCATTTTTCTTTCATTCAGGAAGGTCATAGACAGTGGCTGCTCCCTACCTGCACACGCTGGAGAATATTCAACAAGAGGTTTGCTAATTGCCAACAGAGTCAGCAGTGAGCATTTATGGGACTGCTTTCTCTCCTAATTTCTAAGGAATCACAAGTGATGAATCTTTCAATCCCAAAGATTAGAAATTCATTATTAGTTGGAAAGGTTTTGTCTTTAGAAGTGCTCTCCTATAGAACCTCCTGTGATAATGGAAATATTCTATTCTGTGCTATCCAATATCGTAGCCACCTGATATATTTGGCTTTGAAGCACATGTAGATGCATGGTCAGTATGACTATAGAACTGATTTTTAAATTTTATTGAAGTTTAACTGTTTACATTTAAATAGGTACACGTATTTAGATGCTACTGTGCTAGACAGGGAGGCCCTATATAGCATTTAATTGACTATAGGGCCCACCAATATTTTATTTAGGGGAGGGTAAGAGATTCTACAGCTCTGGGCAGTATCTAGGCAAGGTTTAAATTAGAGGTTGTCATCTAGGGCTGATTTGCCTTCATGGGACATTTGGCAATATCTGGAGACATGTTTAGTTGTCATAACTGTAAGTGGAGGTGGTACCAGCTTCAGAAGGTAGAGGCCAGAGATATTGCTAAATATCCTACAAAAATAATTATCCAACTCAAAATAGCAGTAGTGCCAATGCTGAGAAATCCTGATTTAAGCCAAAGAGTAAATAAAGTGACACCAGCCCACAGCCTCTCAGCTAGTCCCCACTGTCCCCTCCAGGGCCTCCATTCCCTTTACTTCCCACAATTCTTGTAATTATTAATTAAATTATTATTATTGTCCTGACTAATGAGCTTTCATTTCTTGGACTTATTATGTCCTAATTATTGTTAACTGTTTCATTTTATTTTGTTTTTGGTGACTTATCTTCACAATAAGCTTTCAAGATAGTGAATTTATGCCCATTGATAGATGAGAAACAGAAACCTAAGAGGTGAAGTACATTATGCTAAGTAAAAAAACCCAGACACAAAAGGCCCCATATCAGATGATTTCATTTATATGAAATGTCCAGAAAAGGCAAATGTATAAGGACAGAATGTAGATTAGTGATTGGCAGGGGTTGGAGGAAGGGAAGACTAAGGAGTGATTACTAACTGGTATGGAGTTTCTTTTTGGAGTGATAAAATGTTCTAAAATTAGGTTGTGATGATGGTTGTATAATTCCAAATATACTAAAAAAAACACCGATTTGTATATGACATATATCAAAATTATTAAAATGTAGTTTTATTTAAAATGTACAACATTAACAATGAGTATTGATCTTTTTTGAGCCACAACTTCTTTACAAAATGGTGTCGATAATATTCATACTACAGGCTGATTTTGAATAAATTACACAAAGTATAATTTATTGAACTGCTCAACTGATAAGACTATGGGAGCATCTTTTGTGGGGCTTCTGGAGGACAAGACCTGGACCTTGGTCACTGCCCAGAATGTGAATGGGTGAATGGTCTCCCTTGCTCTGTTATAACAACTCCATTTTTTAGCTGTTTTATATATCTGGCTTCCAAATAGAATTTTGTTTGAACATAGAGTTCTGTAAAAAGTTTGAAGATCACAGCTCTAACCCATCCATGATTCTAATGCAGGAAACTGACCATAGGCAGGAATAAGCCAACTTATTGGGGGGATAATTATTTTTTATGCCCTCTCCAATTATATCATGTAGTAGGTTTCATCTGCTGAGAACCTATAAGTAGAATCTTTGTGACTCTTTTCATCTAAAGGTGGGGACATATACACTTTAAGAGTCTGAGTGACTTGATTAAAGCATTTGGGGGCTCATCATCTCCTGAGAAAGTGACCAGAGAATTTTCTCCAAACAAGTGATGGAGTCAACTCAAAATCAGAGAGGAGGGCAGGGGAGATACAGCATAGCTTTGCAGCAATTTACTCAATTGCTCCCAAATGTTCCCTTTATTATCGCTGTTTTTACATTTGTGGCTGAGGCCCTTCTTTGGAACCCAATCTCTTGTGCAAAACTCTGAAAATAAAAATGGGGTGGAAAGGGCAGATTCTAGAGGTCAAAGTGTCTAAGTATTATGTATGTGATATACATACACACAGTGGTTAACTGGCTGCTTGGGGAAGCAGTGGACACTAGCCTTTGTGAAAATGTCCTTAATGATATTTGCAATGGTTTAATCTCTCTCTTCAAAGTAAACATCATTTGTCTGCTGTTCTGCTGAGTGATCTACTCCCACTTTCAAGATGCGGGCTCATTTAACAACTGGCAATCAAACTTGCTCCGTCAGCCACTTTGGAAACTGTTGGAGTTCATTACACTGGAAAAAATATGCCATTTTTATTTCCATTCTATTGTTTCCCCCAAAAGTGAACAGTACACATTTTTTCAATTGCCTGTTTTCATGAAATTTCACTTAGATATATTTTTAAGCCCCTGACCCAGATGGTGAAACTCAGTAAAATTTAAAAAGTGCTTCTTGTGTTGCTATTCTAGAGCATGGTGGTACTATTCCAGACAAATTCAGAAAAAAATGGCATCATGAATTTAAGAGATGAATACAGTGTAAAGTTGAAGAGTTTATGATGTGGGGGTGGGGAAATGTGCTCTTGATTTATATTGTGATTATTGATGATGGCTTGATAGTAGGTTTCAGGTTTGCCCCATTATTTAACTGGTGTGGAGGGTTTCTCGAAAAATCCTCACAGTATATATTGGGCACTTAATATACATCTGTTAAAGAAAGTATTGAAAGAGTTACCCCTTGTGGCACTTTGGGGAAGCTGAGAAAGATGGCAAAACCAAAAAAAAAATGTGATAAGGTACTTCAATTTTAAAAAGTAGTAGTAAAAAAAAGATATTTAGAAAAGAAGATTGTGGTAGTTTTCAATCATAACTCCATTTTTTTAAAGTTTCCCCATTGGTAGATGGGGTCTTTTGTTTATACTTATGGTCACCTTTGACCGATACATATGGCAGAAGAGGGTCTGCCCTACTTCCCAGCCTAGCTCATAAAAGGCCATGTAGCTTCTGTCTGGTACCTGAGGAATTTTGCTCTGGGAGAAGTCAACTACAATTTACAAAGTCCAACTGCCCTGAGACCACCATGCTGGAGATACTGTGTAGGTGCTCTGTGGACAGCCTGGCTAAACTCCCAGTGTGCAGACGGATAAACCGCCAACCTTGGGAATGAGCAAGACATCTTGAGTACCCAGCCCAGTTGAACCTTCAAATGACTATAGCCCCAGCTGACATCTGCCTGCAACCTCAGGAGAAACCACACATGAGAAATGCCCAGTAAGCCCTTTCCAAACAATTCACCTTCAAAACTGTGAGCAAAATAAAATGGTTGTAGTTTTACATCATTAGGTTTGGGGATAATTTGTTAAACAGAAATAGTAACCAAAACTGGTATTAAATACACTCAGAACTGGGCCAAGGTTTTCTCTAAATGTTTGTACAATGAGTCCCTTTTGGAAGCTTAGAAAAGATATTTTCAAATGTTAAATAACTAAAGATGGACAGTAAAATGTTCAAGACAGCATGAGGAACTCACCAAGCGTTATACACAACCAGGGCACTACAATCCTAAAGTGCTATAGATACAGTTAGCCAAGGCTCAGAGGTCAGCCAGAGCTTTGAAGGTCTAGATTAAATGGTAACTACGACTGAGTGTTGGGATTATAGGGTTTGTTTCACTATGCTATAGCTGTCTTCCCTCTGACTACTGATTCAGCCTGAGTAGGATGCCTCTCCCCACAAACCCCTACCCTCAAACCAGAAATCCTCCATTAGGACCTAGATCAAACTATGGGCAGAGTCTTCTGGGCCTTAACATGGAGCAAAGATCTTTTTTACACCTCAATCTTCTTTACACCTGTGACAACTGCTGATTGTTTATCTAGAGTAAGTATGATAAACACACATGCAGACATATATGTATATATAATATTTACATATAAAATAACATATATACTATTATATAATACATATTGTATAATGTATGTAAATACATGTTATATAATTATATTATTGTTTTTTTCTGATGCTGAAGAGGGAAAAATGAGCAAGAAACCATGCCTGATTTCAAAGTGCTCACAGTCTTTCAGAGTAGACATTCAGGAAATGTAATGATCCACTGCTAGAAGTTTCAGAGTGAAAAAGAGGATATGAAAAGTCTGAAGAGATCCCAGAAGGCAGGCACCTCAATCTGCAGGGCAGCTGGGAAGAGTCCCAGAAAATGGAGAGAAAGACCAAAGGTTTGATATTTGCTTTTCTCAAGCCCACACTGGCTGAATTTTGTAATCAGCAGAAAAAAAGTGATTTTAACATCTGTATTTTTTTTATAATGGGATGTATTTTAGATGATTATTTGTTTCATACAATCATGTGAATATCTTAACTAATCAGCATTCTGCATGTATTTAGCATTTGATTTTCTTCCCAAAAGCAGCATTTGCATACCCATAAATGCTAATATTCTTGCTAAGTGACGTCCTTTGCATTATATAGCAAAGCATGCAGTTCAAAAACCAAAAATAAAACAATTCAGGGCACTTAGTGTGTGAAAAGTATGTAGTTATCTTTTTTCCTATCTTATAGAAAATGTCATAGTTTTTTTCCAAAAAAAAAAATGTTTTAAATTATCTACTAAGACATCACCCTGTTCTTGTTTTGTTTTTTTTTTTGAAAAAGCCTAAGGGAATATGTCAAATGCATGCATATTTAAAGTATTTTTTTAAAGGACTTGGGCAGTAGCTCCATATATTTGCTATCTTTATCCTCCCACTCATCTCCATTCTAATATGTGGGAGTGCTTGTGCTCTCTCTTCCTCTCTCTCATGCTCATGCGCTCTCTCTCTCTCTCTCTCTCTCTCTCTCTCACACACACACACACACACACACACACAAACACACACACTGCATTCTAGGTGGTACTTGAAATTCTGCCCGGCACTTAATGAAAGCACTGTGCCTTTAAGAGTCATGTAAATGAACCACGTATTACTGCCCTTTATGTATTGGGGATACTCATTTTTACCTTCTCTCCCACAATATTTGATTATGGAATGGGGTAAGGGCTTGGGTTTGCACTTGGCTTCTGTGATTGATAGCCTGTGTGAATCATATTCATTTCTCCAGGCTTCCACTCCTCTATCAATATAATGGAGAGTCCATCTCAACCATCTGAGTGTACCCTGAGAGTTAGATGACATAATGTGGAACATTATCTATGCTAATATTAAAGCACCCCAAAAGCCATCAGCTTATTGCTCAGAGAGCTCTTAAGAAATCAGTCCCATTACCTGTAAGAAGCTCTACATTCAGCCCGAGGGCTCAGTTTGAACACATCTGAGGGAATCTCATGACGACATAACTACAGAGTGAATGAATTCCTTGGGCTTCCAGGGAAGACACCACAGACTGCAAAGCCTCAACCTCAGTCCCAAACTGATCCCGATTTACCCCACACAAAAGGACATTTCACGTTCCCTAATGTTCTATAACAAGGATTTTAAGTCAGAGAGATTAGGCCAATGAAACCAAAAGCTTATGCCTCTAACAAAGTCATTATAACTTATTACAAATTCCTCTAACGCCATCCAGCTGTTATTTATAAAATGATTTTTCTTTGATCTGAGTTGATGGATATGAATATACCAGATGGGTACTGTTGCTCTGCCACACTTGTAACGATGTCTCTAATCAGTCAGGCTCCATTTTCCCATACAGACCAGTGCCAGCCTCAGGATACTTCTCAACACATTGTTTAATTGATTATAACTGACCCTTTGGAAGAAGCATTGCCACCCGGGCTTTAAGAAGAGATGCCAGATGAAAGTGTTCAGAAAGGTTTGGCTCCATGCTGTTCACCTCTACCTTACTGATGTTTCTTTTGAATAAGTAAACTTCCTTTTGTCAATAAGATAACTAGAAATATTATTAAACCTGGTCTTCAGTAACATTTCTCAGATTAGTTTAGGCCTTAAAGCAATTCTCCTTTCCTATATGAGATCACTACAACTTTTAAGAAAAGGATACTGCTAGACTATCAAACAACTCACTGCTACTATTTACATTTCATGAAAGAACTTGGGAATGACTTTTTCCAAATCTATGATCTGTTTGTTATCTGTCCTGGGGAACACCTTGATGCTAATCTCTCAATTCCACATTTCTATGAGTAATGCTTCAGTTATAAATATTTTCCAGGGTGTTCAAACTGTCTTATTAAAGATGAAAGTCATGCTTTGAAAAGCATAGTGTTTCACCCTCTAATCAGTTTTATGCACTATTCATACTATAAATATGTGCTATTACTATGGGAACTCATTCTTCTTTGAAGATAAGAATGTACTGAAAATATTTCACAATTATTCCATTCCTCCAAACAAGCCACTTAATTAACAGAAATATTAGTCACGTCACAGAAAAAATCATTTTGGATTTGTGGTAGGTGATGTCTTTGTATATAAGCAGCCACATGATTATAATGTACCACTTAAGTTGGGTGCCCCCCACTCCAGGTCTAATAAATAGAACAAAACAAATTGATCACTGTCTATACAGGAGTCCATTAAATAGCCTTATTCTTGAACACTTTAAGAACACAAAATTCTTTTTTCACACCAGTGAAAGAGAACTTTTAACTTGAAAATGTACATTGTAGCCACTCAAAGTAGGGGGAAAAAATCTGACTTTCTCACTCTTCTCTGTGATTATAAGGGAGATCAGTGTTCTTTCTAAATCATTTAAAAAATTCTAAAAATTATTTAGAAGTTTAAATCACCCATGATTCTATCATCCAGATATAAGTACAATTACTTCCAAATTTTACATATTTTAAACATATAGTATTGTTAATGATTTTATTTTATTTTATAAAACATTGTGGGAATCTTTCCCTGTAGATAAACTAAACTCTAAGAAGACATTTTAAAATACTGTCAAATATCCCACTGCATAGACTGACAATAATTCATTCAGCCAATTTCCTGTGGCTGGACCTTTTGTTAACTTCCAATTATTTCTTATCATAAATATCCTTGCTAATGCATATTTTTTTGTGTTTATATATCTTCAACTCATTAGCTACATTATTTCTTTAAGGTAAATTCTCAGACATCAAATTGCTGGTTTAAAAAGGTACTCAGATTAAATTTAAGACCTTTAATTGAAATGTGCCACACAAAACTGTTGAGATCATAAAGTCTTGGCACTATATAAAAAAGCACTAAGCCATTCTCAGAGGCCTGGGAATGATTCTTTACCCCAGTCACTGGCCTGTGGGAATGATATATTGCTGGCTTTGAGATATAGCCACATTATACTACACTATCTGTTTTTCGTTTTGTTTTGTTTTGATTAAAGAGTAACCACCAAACTGGCTCCAACACTGTAAATAAAGAGTTAATCTGAACTATGGTGAAGGTGGCACGCAGGTTCACATGAGCACATTATCTATAAATAACATAACCAAGTGACAGAGTGACCAAGAAAAGCAGGTGAGATCTGAGAATGCATAAACATGCCTTGTAGTTCTTCAAGATTCATTGATCTTTTTTTGTACTTTAGTTAATTCATGTGTTAAATATCAATTAAATTTGCCTGTAGTGTTTTGAGAATATTATACATATAAAAAATAGAAAAATGCTTTGGAAAATACAAAATTTCTCTGAATGACATTTGAGTCATTCTTCTAGAGAGACTATTGTTTTATGTTAAAAAAATAAAGTTAGTAGATAAAAAAAGTATAAAATGATATAAGGTGTGACCGTTTGAAATCAATCCTATGTGCTAGAAACCTAGAATTTGCTAAAAAGATCCAACAAAATACTACACACTTTAAGAGTTCTGTCCCATTGATGTTTAATCAAATAAACTGAAAAACTGACTATGTAGAATGATCAAAAACATTCCACATCTAGTTAATTTTATATATTTTATTGTTTCTTTAATTTTAATGTTCCTATCTAGTTCTAACATATGGCATTTTATTTGTGATTCAGTGTTTGACATGAAGTCAAAGTTTATCTTACTTTTATTTTAGTTGTTTTGTTTTATATTTTTAATTAGAGATTGGTTCTTAAAATTACCAAACAAATGCACTCTTTGTTTTCTTGGCCACTTCATGATGAGGATGATGCTAACATGTTTTTTCTGAATTCAGATGAAATAAAGCTTCCGTTTTTCTTGTGTTCTTCTGTTTTCAGGCTCACACTATAATGCAGAAGAAAATACATCTTTCCAGCAGGAAAGTGACAGAAGACAATGAATACAGGAATAAAATCCAAAAGGAAGACCAAGAGATCTGTTGGGAGACTACATTAGAGGTCAAAGCTGGAGTCTTAGAGTTGAGGATCAATATCTTCAATTTATGCCCATTCGAGTTAGATAAAATTGGGTTGGCAGGTCACCTGTCTCTCTGAGGTCCTTATCACCTTTAGACAAAGCTTTTACTCCCATTTTGTTCAGTTTAGAAGTCAGAAGAGGGTCTGACTGGAATTCTATCTTTCTTTGAGGTCACCGTCTGAATGAGAACACCTTCCCACAAAATCATGCAAGGAAGTTGATGAATAAAAAGAAACTCTGGTAGTAACACCTATGGGATCCAGTAGCACCCAGCCATTCTTTTAGCCACAGCAAAGTCATTCTAGTCTAGATTCTGTCCCAGTCACATGCCTGCCTCATCTGCCACACAGTACCTCAGGAACCTGTTACTCTTCCAGAACAGCATCTGCACAAAGAGAGTGCCTACCTCACTAAACTGAACCGTGGAAAACCTTCACTCTTCTTACTCTTCAGAGGTCTTGGGCTTCCTGGAGGGTAATTAATACTGCAAATTTCAAAAGAAACACCTGAATAATTCATTTATTAGAACTTTATCTTCAAAAACTGCCCAGGAAGAAATCTTGCCTTCCCACCACACTTTCCACTTCCTTCCAGCATCTTTCATTGTCTCTCATCTCTCTAGGCTCTAACACCCTCCTTTCACATGCACTATTCTGACTCCATTCCTGGCTCAGCTACCTGGTTCTTTTCTTCTAGCATGCTCTTCCCTCCCCCTCCCAGCCTTCAAACTATCTCTTCACAGTACAGAGACTTTGGTTTCATGATGTCATAAAATAATACAAAATTTCACATTTTAGGCATTTTGGATTTGACTTAAAAATGCCTTCTCAGCTAGAAAGCTATAATTCTCCAGATACTCCAGTGATACTAGAATCTTCTGGAGCCACAGGAAGCCTGGGGCTAAGAATGAAATGAGTCTTTTTGTTTGTTTCAATTATAAAAAGTCATTCCCCTCTCTGATTTTTCTTTATCTTCCCTCTGACAAGAACACTATGTTGAAGGCTTCTAAAGAAAAGACACAGTGTGCTGCCTCTTATTAGCAGGATCTTGCACCTCTGAGGGCTATAGACAGTACTAAGTTTCTCATGAAGTCTGTGAACAGGTCAAGAGTTAGTCTGTATTTGGATTCTTAAGACCAACTGGCATGAGTGAAGAGGAGTCAGTGTCATATGACAAGTTTATTCAAGTCGTCTTCCCAAACCTTTTAACCATAATATCAACAAATATTTAATGAAAACTCATTTTCCAGACACCATTCTAACCTCATTTTATGTCATCATTTACTCTGTTACAATGAATACTTTAATTGATTCTAATTTCATTAGAATCAAGAATGAATTTATCGAGGTCTTCCTTTATACCAGCATAGTTTAAGAAAAATCATTACTTCCTTTGTCAGCAAACAATACATAAAGACAGCAAGTCAATATTAAAATTTGACTAAAAAAACCTAACATGTATTGAACCATTCCTAAATGCACAGCACATGTATATACATTATCTCAATGAATCCACATGACAACTTCAGAGGTGGGTGTCAGAGTAGCGCATAAAACCCTGATGCTATTTTTTCTTTCTAGCAATTGTACTTGCTTCTCAAAAAAAAAACAAAACAAAACAAAAAACAATGACGACAACAACCACAAAAAACTAGACATTACCCAGACTCCTGTGTCACGCTATTATTCTACTAACACCATTAACAAGTTCTTCCTCAGTAGTTGACAAAGGATTGCCTTAGAGTAGCAACAAAATTACCAAGCTATCATGATGACGCAATAACCAAGAACAGTTCAGAACAGGAGGTCCCTTTTTTATTGAACTGACAACACCACAATTAAGAGGGCATGCTTACTGACCTAACAGATGAACATTCTAATGAGAAAATGTACCCTACTGTGTTAAGAATAAGATCATGATTTCATTGGAATGAGACAATACCATTGTCTTCTTCATACTAGAAGGCTCCTCTGACACAGTTACCTTTAGGATCCAGAAAGAAGTCAAAGCTAATATGTGACCTATATTCTTCTACTCCTTAATATTTATATAGTAAGTACATAATCAGCTGGGAGAGCTATCAAAGGAGCTTCTGCCTTAATATTCAAATTTTTGACTCAATAGTAGCAAGCTTTCTCCTTATTCTAGTTCCATAGTAACTCTTGGATATGCTTCACCAATAACTAAAACAAAACTTTCCTATGTCTTTATGCTCCTGAAATAGATTCTCCAGTTTGAACCTTGCTCTTCCTAATTTTCTACCCAATGCTTTCTCACACAAAGCTCCTGAATAAGATCCCTATCCCTCTACTTTTTCCCCTCACAATGAATGAGTGAGTGACCATGCATGCTATTCTCCTTTGTCCTCAGTTTTCTGTGTATCACAGATGGCACAGTGGTGCTTAGCTGCCCCTCCCATCAAGATCTAACCATGAGAAGCTCCTGGTCATCAACAATGTTGCCCTATCTCATGCTCACCTTCTTCAGTATTTGCACCTGTATAGACCCCTAATCCTAGAAACATACATACATTCCCTCTTTCTTCATCTCTGTCTGTCTCACTTTGTCTCTGGGGCTGCATTTAATTTCCTCCTCCCTCTGTCCCTCTATTCTTTGCCATCCCTGACAAGCTCCAGTCTCCTAGTAGATTATTGTACTGGTTTTTATCAAGCACTCTGCTAGGGTTGGATGACCCAAGTCGGGGTTGGAGGGGCCACCAGTACCTCAGATCCTGATTTAGACCCAATCTTCAGAATGCTTTGAAGAGACTCTCATATGAGACAGAATCAAAAGACTTGCTATAGCTCATGTAGATTACATCTATTGCTTTTTCTCCTATCTCAGTGACCCTGTCATTCTGTCATATAAAGAAATTTAATTGGCCCACACGATTTTCTCTTGACAACACTATGTTGGTTGCTACCCAGCTCCCCAGGCTTCACTGAGAGATGAAAAATTGATTGCCAGATGCTGTGTTTTGGTGTCTTCCTAGGCACTGAAGGTGACTGCTGATGAGATACAGGTGGGATATACTTTATCCAGTGGCTGTTTCCCTGAGAACTTGTGCAAATTAAATTTTATACAAATTACATTTTACTTCCTTGTTGCTATTTTTAGATAGCTGATTTCAGATGGAGCCTTAATGATCTGTATCTCTTAATGTCTGAGTTGCAAAGTTATCCTCTTTCCATCTTCAGGAACTTTGGCCCTTTGTTAACGAGATATAAAACATAAATAAATACATTAGGTGAGCTATAACAGATAAGAAATATTACTGAGTACAGGGCTGTCAGACTATTTCTTAAAGTTTATATAGTGAAGGCAGAGCCTATTCTAATATTAATAACTGACCTTTTCTGAAAAGTTTAAGAACCAAATGTCTTTCTAAGCACTTTATGTTCATCTTGCTCATTTAATCCTTCTAATATCTTTTTAGGTCATAGCAATTACTCCTTTTGTAGGTGATACCACGGAAGCCCATACAGAGTACATAACTTGCCCAAATTCACCCAGATATATGTGATACATACAACATTAGAAACCTGCAAATATGAGCATACATTACTATTTCTCTTTTTAACACAAAAAGCAGCTAGTTTACTACACAAACATCTCCTCATCTGTGTTTTCTCTGAACAATATATCTTGGAGATCTACTTAAACCAGCATATAGAGAGTGGCCCATATTACCTATAATGTGTGTTTCCAAAGCATAGAATATCTCTGTTCTCAGAGTGCTGTATGCATTTGAAATTCTGTAATTTTTGTAGCAATTTCTAAATACATTTCCACAGGAGTTGTATGTGTTTATACTACCCCCTGGCACTGTATGAGGAAGTCCCTTATCTCATAGTCTGACCAACAAAGTGTGTTATCAAATCTTGGATTTCTCCCAGTCTGATAGCTGGAAAAATATTAAAAGCACTAGCTTAAGATACTTTTTTTTTTTTTTTTTACATTTGCAGCACCTGGTATTTCTAGGTGGTCTCCCATTCAAGTATTAACCAGGCCTGACCCTGCTTAGCTGCCGAGATCAGACAAGATCTGGAGTGTTCAAGGTGGCATGGCTGTAGACTTAAGATATTTTTAATTTGCATTTATCTTATTAAGAATGAAATTGTGTAATTTTCATATATTTAAGACTTTTTCTTTTTTTTTTTTGGTCAGCGGCTATTTGCTTATATTCTTCATCAGTTTTTCTATTGAGTCAAAGGACTATTCCTTCACAATTTCTAGAAACTCTTTTTATAGGAAGAAAATGAAACCTTTCCCTGTTAGATGAGTTAGGGATACTTAGGTTTTTATTTTCATATGGTTAGATTTACCTTTTTCTTTAATGACTAATAAATTTTAAGACATAGTTTAAAAAAAAATGACTCCCTACTCCAAAGTTATAAAGGAATTTGTCCATGTTTTCTTTTACTACTTTGTTTCAATTTTTACACAGAAAGCTTAGATTGGTTTGTAATTTATACTGGTGTGTGGCTTGAGATATCAAACGTTAATTGCATGTATCTGTTTTAGAATGCGACCCTATGCATTGAATAATTTATTTTTTCCTCATTTATTTGAGGTGGTGCCTTTTTCATACACTAAATTTCCATATATATATTTGGATCTACTGTCTGTAATTTCCAATCTTTTCTAGAAATATGTTCATCTACACACATGTCTAAAATACGATCTTAATTCTTTAATTGTTATATACCTTCATTGATCTTCTTTGGTGTACCTACATTTTCTAATTTGTTTATTTTTGTACACGAACTTTAAAATAGACATGTGATTCTACAAACTTCCTATTTTCAATAACATTACATATTTAAGTTGATGTACTGACATCTGCCATCAGATATGCTGTTGTAGTATCTCATCCAAGCATGTTGTGTTCTTCCATTAGCTCCAGGCTTCCTTTGTGACTTTCCGTAGTGGTGGAAAGTTTCTTTATAGTGGTTGTACAAAAGAAAATGTTTATTTGGGGGTATTTTTGTATGTTGCTATTTTATGCTGATGTTCTTCTACCATTATGTCTTCTAACCAGTTATGTCATGGAAACTACTGATTTCTCCTAGCTATTTCACTGAATATTATTTGTTTGTAGCAATTGTCCAGGTATTAGGTTTTGAGCCAAGATAGATATATTTTATCACACTGGAAAAGTACAGATATATTTTATCATACTGGAAAAGTATCCATGCATTCTTATTTTGAGTGTGTGTGCACTGATTTTTAATCAAGACTAATTGTTAAATGTTGACAATTTTTCAATTCAGTATATGTAGAGATGATTTTTTTTTACCTTTATATAAGCATGATGGCATATCAAAATAGTCCTTTGCATTGTTCTAAATAAATAAGTCTCACCTCATTAAAAGTCTTCATATTTTAATGGGTGACTTCCTTCAGTTTCATCATAGTTTATGTAAGATATTCTTAATGGTATCCATAAGTAAAATCGTGGCCAACAGTAGCTACAAGGTGGCACGTGAAAACAAGACCTCACCTGCAGAATATATATTTTACTGCCACTCTCTGAGATTTGCTGCCACTCCATCCTTTCATTACACAATTCGCCATCTTCCCTCTCTTTCTTCCAAGTAGCTCTGGCTCCATCTCTACTTTGACCTTCTTTATACATAAAGTCCTTGGAGTTTAGGGAATACCAAGAAAAAGGTGTTAACCTTCTTTTTCTTTATTCTTCTGGTGTTTATGTGATTTCTAAGAGAGGAAAAAAAATACTGTCATACAGGCACCTTCAAAACAGATGTTCTCACAGTTCACTTTCTAACATTTAGAACAAATAATAAACTTATTTTTTATGTTCGACTATAAATTTTATGTGGAATCATTGTTTTTATTCATATATTTGTTTAATCCTTCATATTCTAGAATGCCTTTAGTTACCAACTGTAGGAAGCTGCAACCATACCAATTGGAATTATTCAAATCTAATCATTTTCTAAACAGATTTTTAAAAGTATGTTCACTACTATATGTGCTGAGTTACACAGTAATGCATGTAAATGTTTTCATTAAAAAATGTTTAAATAATAAAAAATATAAAAGTGAAAGTGACCTTTTTGTTTTATCTAACATATTTACCCTTCTTTCCTGAGCCAACACTGTTAGCAGTATGTTGCATATTTTTTGAGGCTCTATTCTTCTGTACTTCTATACATTTGTATCATATATAATGTTGGAATAGATATAAGATCCAATGAATATTCTTATATATGCACTATTATATACATCTGTATGTCTGTGGGACAGATGCTTAGTAAAGAGACTATCGGGGCAAAAGATATACACTGTTAAAAACTATCTATCGTGCTCCAGAAAAGTTATGGTAATTAACCTTCCTATCATGAAAATAGTTATTTTCTAGAACCTTGACATAACTGAATATTATACATTTGTTTATTTTAAGTTATATTTTAGTTGGCATTCTCCCTTTATTATTGTAGCTAAACACATATTTTCAAGTCTATTTACCATTTATATTTCTTCTCTAGAAACTCTTTTACATCTTTTGTCCATTTTTCAAGTATTTATAGATTTGTGGGAGTTCTTTAAACACACAGGGGATTAATCATTTGCCTGTTACATATATTGTGAATAATTCTTCCCAATCCATCATTCAGTTTTTTACCTTAAATTCATAATGCTGAAAGTTTTCCTTTTCATGAAATCAAATCTCCTTTTATTTTTTTGGCTTCTAGATTTAATACGTTTATTTGTTTATTATTTAATTAAAAGGACAAAATACAATTATACCAGGTAAATGATTTTGCCAAAAGTCTTTGCATCCAGCTTTGCCTTCCTGGCTTTGAGAACAATGAAACAAAATCTTGTTATTTAGAATTCCCAATAATCAGAGTGTTTCTACCCACAAACCCTCTGTCATTACTAAAAATTTGTTCAAGTGCTTGAAACTTCCACTCATGGACATCTTCTCCATCATACAGTTATTAAATTTGAGTTCTCCTTTGCTGACTAAAGATTGTGTGGGGTCATTACACAAACCACAAACTTTCTGTGTCCAAAGTCAAGGAGAAGTGAAAATGGGAAGTAGCCTTGGTACATTCTAGGATAGAGTAGGAGGTGTTCTACTTTTCCTTTCTTTTTTCCATTTATTTAAATAAAAATTATCATCTCAAAAATGTGTGCATTTGAAAGGGAAACAGCATGGATTATTAACAGAAGATGTTAAATGAATTGAAATTACATTTCAGTTAATCTAGATTTTCCTTTTGTCTTTGTTTTCTTCTTACATGTCCTTATTGGGTTTTTTAGCTCCTTTTCCCAAAAAGCATGTTGTTTCCAGCTTATGTTTTCTAATCTTGTGTCCATGAACCTGGGCAATTTCTCTGTGCATTTCCTGAGGACTTGGTCAAATTACTTTCCTCTTTATGCCCTTCCCATTGGCCAAAGCCCGCACCAACAGGAGGTGGTTACATCACAGTAATTTGATGGCTCATGGCCTCCTCTCTCTGTGGAGGATATTTTTGTTAAGTGAACCTGTGGCCCATGTCTTTTATTCTTAGAGAAATCTGCATTCCCAAAGTTCATCATTGTTAAAAATGCTTTATTTTTGTCACTTGTTGTGTGCTCTAGTGTGTTTTTATGCTTTATCATATGTAATACTACTCCATAAACAGAGCAGAGGCCATGATACACTTGTGCATTTAGTATGTCATTCCTCCCTCACACAATATTGACCTAGACAAAGTAAATGCTTAACGAACCTTAACGAATCTTACTTTGTGAGCTGGAAAAATGCCGGATTGTCGTGTCATAAGTTTCTTCTTCCTATCTTTCTGCCTCCTAAGTTAACTTTAAGCAATGTGCACCTAAACTAGACCCTTTATTCTAAATGTTAATCGACTTTTCTTAAGTCTGAAGAAATGCCCTAAAGTTTTCTTTCTGTCATGAAGCTAAGAGACCTCTGTGATAGGCGATCAGTGCAAGGTCTCTGGAGATATAAATTTACAATTGAGGCTAGTGAATCCATGCATGTGCACGAGTTCAAGCTTTCCATTCCACTCTCCCTGCTCCTGCCAGGTGCTGAGCAGTGAGACGCCATGGAAGAAAGGGTAAGCTTCACATTTAAAAGCTGGTGTCACACTACCTGGGCCAGAATACCAGCTTAGATGCTTATTATGCCTCAGTTTTCTGTTTTGTAAAATAAGAATGACATAGTGCAAGGCACTTAGTAATGATCAAGTGCAGCAGGAATAATCTCAGCAGCAGTAATAGTCATAGTATCCATTATAATAAACCTCAAAAAGTAGAAGAGTGAAGTTAACTGAGGAGAGTTGATAAGCTCTTTCCATTAACAATATTTGGTCTCAGCTCAAATGTCACTTCATCAGAATACAATAGTGGAATGCCAGTGTATTCATTTTCCATTGATGTTGTAACAAATTACAAAAAAAACAGTGGCTTAAAGCAAGTAACACACACACACACACACACACACACACACACACACACACACACACACACACATTTTATAGTCATGGAGGTCAGAATTCCAAAATGGATCCCACTAGGTAAAATCAAGGTATTGTCAGGGCCTTATTCCTTCTGTTAGTTTTGGGAAAAATCTGTTACCTTGCCTTTTGTGTTTCTAGAAGTTTCCTGAATTCTTTGGTTCTTTGCTATCTTCTCCCATCTCTGAACCAGCTCTCCAAATCTCTCTCTGACTCTAGTTTTCTGCTTCCTTCAAAGATTTAAGGGATCCTTGTGATTACACTGTGCCTATTCTGAAAATCCAGGATAGGCTCTTTATGTTAAAGTCCACTGGTTAACAACCTTAATTCCATCTGCAATCCTAATTCTCCTTGCCCTTGAACATAATATAGTCACAGATTCAAAATATTAGGACACGGTCATCTTCATGGAGTGATTATTCTGCCTCTCAAAGCCAGCACTGTTTCTGTGAATGAATGAGGAAAAATTAAGGCATAGTCACAAAGAACAGGGAGTATGAAAACTTTTTTAAAAAATGTACTAATGCTTCACAAAGTCTCCATGTTAGAAGTTAACTTGTAATTTCCCGAGTGAGGAACTCAAAAAGTGGTCCTTGTGGCCCACATTTGAAGTCCACAAGGAATTAGGGAGCTGGGGGAGATTGTATTTTACTTGACATTCAGGTTTTCTGGGAAAGCAACTGTTGGAGTTAATCAAAGATCAATACCAGTTGGCAACAAGGCGTATAGTAGAAAAGATTTTTAAAAATGCCAGCTTAGTACCAGAGCTATAGCAAAGGCACAAGAGTGATGTTTAGGTTTTAATTGGCAGGAGCCATCCCACCTCAGGCTCATTTCAGGAACCAATCTGAATGTTTAGGCTTCTACTATATAGTTTTATTGTTTTATTTATTTGGAAAAGGCACATACCACATGTCACCTTACGTGAAGTTAGTAAAAAAATCTATGTTTATTCTTTTTTTTATTTCCTATTTATGTATACAGCTAATGAGACTCAAAGCTAATAGGTGAGATCCAGTTTGTTCTTATATCTCCACTTCCAGGGCTACCTAAGTCCAAGCCCCCATCCTCTCTTACTGGAGCTGGTGAAATGGCCTCCCATCTGGCCTCCTTGATACCTCTTTTGTCCTAACAAAGTTCATTTTCCACACAGAAACTAAATGATCTAAAAATTTAAGCCAGATCACATCATGTCCCCATTGAAAGCTTTCTGACATTTTCTCAATAGAAGAATAAAAATAGAATTTGACCATAGTCTCAAAAAATCCCCATGTGAGCAGGCCTCCCACTTTCACTCCCTCACATTCATTATATGAAATCATATTCTTTCTGTCTATCCTTTGAACACATCAAGCTCAGGCCTTTGCATTAGCTGTACCCTCTGCCTGAAAAACTTGTCCCCCAGTCTCTACATGGCTGATCTCTGCATATCTATCTGCTCTCAGCATAAAGTTCACCTCCTCAGAGTGACATTTACTGACCACGTACTCTAAAGTAGTGCCCCACCCGCACCTTTGACACTTTCTATTTTTTTTTAACTTTTTTTCTTTCTTTTTTTTTCTTCTTTTTCCTCTGGCACTTCCTAATTCAGCATACTTTTATTGTTTTTACATCACTTACATTTGTCTGAAATGATTTTCTCCATTTATTAACTTACTAGTTTGTTATCTGCGCCTCCCACTCCCAACCTTCCACCCCAGCAGTGTAACTTTTTGATTTAGGAGGGATCAAATTCGCATTATTTGTGGTTGTAGCCCCAGTTGACAAATTAATGTCAAATATATAGTTGTTACTTAATAAATAGTTTTGAACGAACATTTCTGAACACATAAATTAAGGAGGCATATTTATTTCACAGAAGAATTTTCCCCAGAATAGTGTTTTAAATAGTAAACAGATACATTTATAACAGCATTTCATTTACACTTTGTACCTTAGTTTCCTCTGCTATAAAATGAGAGTTGGGTTAGATGACAAAAAAGGCTATTCTAAGTAATTACAGTTCCACAATTATGACTCAAATCAAAAAGATTAAAGCTAATTTTCAAAAGGACAGTTACTAAGTAAAGTGGTGTCCACCTCTGTAATTTAAAAAATGATTCATTCCTGTCTGATTCATCCAGAGTGGAAAGTATCACTTAACTCCTTAGCTGCAGGCTTCTCTGTTAGTTAAAACTCTCCCACAGCCAGCAGCAGTGAACCACAGGTCAGTCCAAAGTGCCCAGCAACACAAAATAAATACATATTTTCCACAGAACCCAAAAGGCTGTCACAGCTCTAAAAAACAGAGAAAATATTTTATTTCCCTTTACCTGTCACCCCACTTTCCACTTGTGATTCCTTGGGGCAATGAGTCTTTGGATCACTGCATCTTTGTTACCCATTTCATTCCTTTGCAATTGAACCCATTGGGTTTCATTTTCCTCTTTTCTAAGCCCAGCCACCCTGGTCTCTCTGTTATTCTGTAACATTACCCAAATGCTCCTCACTCCAGGTTTTCCACTTGCTTTTCTCCTTTTGCCTAGAATGTCCTTCCCCTAATTGGTCCACACGGCTTGCTCCATCACTTCCTTCAGGTCTTTACTCAGTGTCACCTCTTCAGTGACACCTTCCCCCAAAACCTTATTTAAAATTACAAACATAGCCCCAACTCAGTCCCTGCCCCCTTGCCTGTTTTGTTTTTATGAAACAAAGCTCCTGTGACCTATCAGCAAGAAATACACTGCACCTTTGCTTGCTTGTGTTGTCCACTGTCTCTTTAACCCTACTCAAATGTAACATCCAGGAGGAAGAGATTTTTGTTTGTTTCCTTCATTGCTGAACCTAGAACAGGGCCTGGCAGAGCAGATCAATAAACAGCTCTTGCGGGAAGGACAAGCATACATTATTTTGTGATTTCCTGCTCATGCTGTTATCTGTGCCTCTCTATACAAACAGGCTTGAGAGATAGAGCTGGCACTATTTATAGTTCATTCCATTATCTCAAATTGAAAACTCACAGCAGAACCAATCCCAAGCCTTTGAGAAAGGTACTCAGCCCCTCTATACTCATCTCTCTGAACTCTCATCGATTCCTGACGTGCTCCTTGAGCACCTAGGGGTAGGAAACCACATGCAACACCCTAAAGCCACCTACTTTTCTCCTCTCTCATGACTTTGTAAATGTTGCTCCCTCTTCCTGCAATGTCTTCTCACATCTCGCTAACAAAGACAGCTCCAAAATCTCCTTTATGAAATTTGCTTTGGTAGAAGAGGTAGCTATGCCTTCCTCCATGTTCCTACGTGTACATCCTTAGGTATGCACACACTCTAACCCCTTCCATGGCTTCGCTTACACAACACCCTCTGCCTGACACTCTTTTGCTCCTTTTCTACCTAAGTTCTCATGAAAGACTGAATGGAGATGTAACCTTTCCCAAGAAGCCCTTTCTAAATCCTTACACTTAGTGAAGCTCCCTTAGTGAAGCATACAGATTTGAATCCAAGTTTGTGTCACAGCTTACTTTAAAGGCCTTTTTATGGACCTCAAATCCTAGGAGGCAGCATCCTTCTCTTACTCATCTTCATTGGGTCTTTCACCATCAATATTGAAGCCAACTGTATATGTCTATGACATAATCAACATATCATATTTTAATTATTTGTAAAATATATCCCATCACAACCTAGTAGACTGTAATACGTCTGAGGACAGGGATCATGATTTATAATTTTGTATCTTCAATGCCTGACACATGATAGGAGATCAATATATATTTCTGAGGGAACAGATTACAGGTCCTGGACTTGTTGGTACAGTAATTTGCACAAAAGTGCTGCCATAATCATCAAGTCAGTGTATAATTAATCATGTTACTAGGAAGTATTTATATGAAAAAAAAAACAAGTCCTTGCAAAGTCTGAAGCCATTAGAAAATACACTGAGGAAGAGAGAGAGAGAGAGAGAGAGAGAGAGAGAGAGAGAGAGAGAAAGTGCACGTGAGAGAACAGCCCCAATCACTCTGCATTTCAGTCCTAATCAGGGCTATAAAAGGCATAACTTAGACAATGGCCTTCAAGAGGGCAGGCGGCACTTCAAGGACACTGTGCTGTGGTATGGAACTAAAGAGAAAGTTCAGCATTAGAAATTGAGAGTAGTTTGGTGGCTCACAGAATAGGGACAGTCTACTGTTGGAAACCCTGAAAGAGTCTGAATCCACAGCTCAAGGGAATAAAATGCCTGCCCTTGGCCAGCAGAAACTTCAATTAAGACATATTTAAAGAAATAATAGGCACATATGTAAATTTTATAGAATGAAACTCAAAGAACAGTCTGGGTGCTCACTAAATTCATTAATTTTAGTAACAACCACCAACAATTTCCAATTAGCCAGTACTAATACTCACTTTAAATATTATGAACAGTGAAATTTTACCATCAAAACAAGAAAAAGCAATGATAGGAGATGCAAAATGTCAAATCAGATTAAACTTGTGAGTTTACTAGTCAATAATCAGTTTTTTTTTTTTCCTGAGTCATGAACCCTTTTGAGGACTGAGTGAAAGTTTTGGAACATTTCTGCCCCAGAAAGTGCCCATGATGTCACACTTCCTGTAATTTAGTGATCTGGAGTATGGACACAGCTAGTCATTGCCTTTGACACCTATCAGTGGATAGGATCTAGTTGTTACTGGGTTGCTAGAAAGACTCTAGAATAGACTTTCCATTAAATGGGGCTCATGGACTCCTCAAAGGTCCCAATAACCTTAGATATGAATGATGGCCTTTAAAACCTTTAAGACTTTGCTACTAAAGACTAAAATCATTTAAAGGGTGTGCAAATAGGAGTAATACCTGGACCTTGCCTATCTCTTTTACCTCCTGATGAGAAGTTTCCCTCCTTACTGCCTGTATTCCACTTAAAAATAGTATCCTTTCATTTCCTAGAAAGTAGTCACTCTCAAGATGTATTTTACTGGGATTTTTTTCCTCCCTCTCACCTTCCCCATTTCCATTAAACTAGTTAATTCTTATTTGTCCTTTAGATCTCTGATCAAATGCTTGCCTATCCCAGCTTGCAAATGAATGAATAATCTCCCTTTAATTTCCTTCATAGTATGTACTGTCATTACGCATTTGTATGTGAGGTTATTGGAGTGATCGCTGCTTCTGCACTTGATATTAAGCTCCATGAGGAAAGGATTGTGTCTTATTTTTAGGCCTGTATCTTCAAAGCCTAGATCCATGCTAGCCACATAGTGGTGGCTTAATTAAATAAACACTGAGTAAGTGAATGAATGGACACTTATAAATTAGTAGGGCCATCCATATAAACCCACATAATTAATTGTCAGTGACCGAGGTTTATAACATTGCAGTGGCAGGTTTCCTTACACTTTCACTATGACACTTCACACTTTATTAAACTGTTTGGCTAGTTTTAATGTTACAAGATAAAGGAAAAATGAGGCAGGTCTGGAGGGGGAGAACTACAGACATTTTTCTTATAGGAGTAAAGGTGAAGAATATTTTGTTCACCATGGGAACTAAATAGAACTGCCCTCAAATCTGAATAATTTATTATTTTAATGTTAAGTAAACACTTTTTTTGTGTGGATGTATGGCACAGATTCAATCATTCAGTTATTTAGACTATTTACCCTAAATGGTCATTTCCATTGGCAGCTACAAGATGTGAAGGGTGATGGTCTTTGGGAAAGAAGTTTAGTAAGACTCCAAATCCTAAAGATGCATCCTTCTGCACACTGTTACCATTTCACCATGCATCAGCATGCATTAGAGTCAGAGTTCATTGATCAAGTGATTCCAGTCCCAATATAAAAGTTCTTGCATCATGTTTAAATGTTCATAAATAAGGATAGGGGATTGGTCGGTCTAACAGGGAAGCAGATTTTTAATGAGCCCTGCTAGGACTTTCTCAGTTGTCACACTGGGAGGTTGTCTCATTTTGGTTGGTCCACAGGATACCAAGGCAAACAGCAAGTAGAAATAAAATTCATAGACTAATGTAGACACTCTATTCATGCTTTCCAAATTCCTTTTCCTCATTTTTTTAAAGAATATTGATGGTCTACATAGTTAGGCAGAACATGCCAAATTCAGAATGGAAATGGGCCAGCTGAGATCAGGAAATTAAAAAATAGAGACACAGAAAACTTTTATTAAGAAATTGATTATTATTATTTTTTTAATCTTAATACCTGAAAAGGGGTTCTCTGCACAGTAGAGAAGAATAGTCTAACCAGTGGAATGGTGAATAGCATCTCATTGTTAATTGCTTGTATTACATTAGCAATCACTAAAACGCAGTCTCCTATGAACTTGATAATCATGATTCTGTCCTTCACAGCTGATCTTGTCTGGGTGCACTGAAAAAAAATCATTTGAAGACTTGAAAAATGAAAACTCTATATTCAACACTAAACATCAATGGATAGATTTTTCTACTTCTATTTTTCCTTTCTAGACCACATATCATGAATATTGTTAAATGATAACATTCTGGAAGACATACATAAGTTAGACAGACACCTCAATGTAATATAGCACTCCCTGTGCACAAGAGGCCTTTGGTTGCCATATCAGAAGGCTCCAGAAATACTCTGTTCCAGGGTCCTCATTCACTTTCCCTTGGCCTTTTGCAAATCACTTAACATTACTGCATGATATGCTTGGTTTGCACAATATCACAAATGAAAATATCATATTTGCTGAGTGTTGCATAAGATATCATTCCATTGTTATTTTAATTACTGTGCTCTCTAGCTTGAGCTCCTTATGTAATGGTACATCTGGCTAATTTCTAGCGGGGAGAGCAGTGTCTCTTTTTTTAATGTACTTTTTGTGATATTGCATGACCTATGCCCCTATAATCCACTTGTTAACAACTAAAATTTCAGGAAACTGTGAGGCCTCAGAGGATAATAAGATTCAGAACTACAGGGGGTAAAAATGTCTGATCCTATAGAAACCGCAGTGAATTTGTAAAAATTCCTGTGTTTGGACCCAATTAAACACACTACTTAGATCAGAACAAGAGGAGAGAACAAAAGAGGAGAACAGCTTTCTATTCGCTTATTTGGGATGTTTCATCCCACTGCGCTGATAGCAAGGACACCACTTGAGGAATCTCCGAGCTGGTTCTAAGGGGCAAGAGATGCTCAAATGTCATCAGGGTGATGGTTGACAAAGATTTCAATCAGTCAGCCACAAACGAAAATAAATGGCCTGTCAAAAAAAAAAAAAAAAAAGAACTTCCTTAGGGCAGAAGAGATTTTCTAAAAAGAAAACAAATCTCATTTTGGTTTGAATAATTGAAGCTGACTGGTTGGCTTCAGTGAACTGATGAGCTAGGTAATCCTCACTTTTAAGCTAACAAATGGTGCATGCTTTAGTGGTGTCAGGGAAAAAAAAACTGAGGTGTTTGGCTTGTTGTCTGCTTTCCATCTAAATTAATCAAATAAAATTTCTTAAAAAATATATTTGGTATTGAGTTATATACTGACCATTGCTCTTTCCTTGGTTTCAACCATGACTCAATTTATTCAAATCATCCAGTATTAACTAAGTATTTACTTTTTGACTCCCATGATGCTAAATTTCTTCAGATATAGGTAATGGTAAACTGGATCTCAAGAAATAAAAAAAAAAAAAGAGAGAGGAAGGAAGAAAGAGAGGGGAAAAAAGGAGAAAGGGAGAGAGATAAAGAGGGAAGGAGGGAGAAGGAAAGCCCTGATCAGCACCATTTGCTGATTTCTATGGTATAAGTAGTCCCATCATGGTCAACTTCAAGTCACTGAATTAGAAGTTAGGAAGAGATGCAAAAAATTAAGTGTCTTGAGATAATGGGAGTCAGCTCCATGAGCAGAAGAAATAATTACAACAGTAACAAAAATTAACATTTATACAGTGTTTCAGAGCTCACAGAATACTTTTCTCACATGTGTGCTCATCCAATTCTCAAAGTTTCCAGAGAGAGGTGGTATCATTGAAACTGAAGTTCAGAGTGTGAACAGTTATACTTATCATGAATAGTAAATAACAGATCTGGGTTGCATTCCTTATTTTCTGAAACCAAATCCCATGTCAGTCTAAAAGTATGTCAAATTATATGCCCTTAAAGTTACAAATTAATTAATAGAATATTTATATTTTTCTATCATAAATGAAAATGATTGTTTAATGATTTTATAATACTTTATAGTTTTTGAAACATTTTTGCACTTATTTTCTTAAGTGAATTTCAAAAAACATGGTGAGGTAAGCAAGTTAGACATCATTTATATCAATTTTAAAGATACAAATTCTGAGATTCAAAAATGTTAAGAGATTTGCAGCTAATCTCATAGTAGGTACCACTATTTCACAATGAAGATTAAATGACCTCTTGGCTTACAGCGACAGAGAAGAATAGAGTTAAACCAGAACTGGTATTTCTTATTTAAGTGTTGGGGCACAGTGGAAGGGAGGAAACTAAGAAGAAGCCTAGGTTCCAGGCCTTCTGAGACAGGGCTACCATTTTCATCGTATCTACCCCTGCACATTAGAACCACCTGGGAAGATTTAAAAACCTCAATCACTTGGTCAAACCCAAGACCAATTACAGAAGAATGTCTGGTGGTGGGAGCTGGGTATTAGTATTTTTTTAAAGATTCCCCAATTGCTTTACAGAGGTCAATAAATATATACAGAAAGAAGAATTAATTTATTCTTTTGTTTACTCCATGTGCATACTCCTCCATACTTCCATTTATACAAATAATATTGTTGCACACCTACTAGTGCCTGTCAGTGCCAGGTACTATTTTAGATGCCGAGGCTGTAATATGGATAGAGACAAGATTACACTCCCACAACTCTCCACTCCTATAGAGCTTATACTCTAGAAAAGAGTTTACCCACTAGGAAAGGGAATTGTTCATTTTAGGGGTTAGAAGAAAAGTATAACAAAGAACAGCAACTCCAGCAGTAAGACCATGGCTCTCTGCGGCTTGGCCCAAGGTCAGAGCCTTGCAGACATTCATAGAAAGCCACTTTCAAACAGGATCAGTGATCCCATGCCTTATAATGATTTTTCACCTTACACATCAAATTAAGAGAGGGGGGCTTTAGTGGTTTGGGGTTTAATCACAGGGAACCTTAATTTATTTACTTAAAAGGCTCCTAAATTGCTCTGTGTAAATCATTTCTAAGGTAACACTGAATACTGCTTTCCTATTAGCTCAGATTATCATTTATCTTCATTATAAGTGAACTTTAATTGGAAGTGGCTCCTAACAAATTTAGCTACAAATGTCTCACTGGGCCCTCTATTAAACACCAATCAATAAAAAGAAACCAACCGAAAGACAAAACAAACAAACAAATAAACACTCATAAATGCATAAGAGAAGTTAATTATATTTTCACATTAATTTCTACCAAGAGACAGAGACTTTCTTAATTCTCTGATCTTCTAATTCAACTGGGTGGAAAAATACGCTTATAAATAAAATACATCTATATTGATTCTTGGTCAGGAAGCAAACTTTATTTTCAAGAATGATTTGCTCAAACAGTTAACACTATCTCTTCAACTGCCATTTGTTCAATAGATGACTGCACAGAGGAAATCAGCCTCATTCCCTTGATGCTGGCCCTATTTTCTCCCATTTTCTCACTGACTCGCTTGACACAGGGCCTAGAATGCTCCTTTGCCACAAATGTCATGGCCCTCCTGACCTCTGAGCAGCATAGTCCTTCACATTGACTCAGCAGATAGCACTGACCCCCTGCCTTTAGAATCTAGCTCTCTGACTAAATTCCATAGGATAACGAGAGAGCCTTGTCATTTCAAGGCCAAGGCCAGTGCATAGTTTTAACTCTTACCCCCAAAGGGTCAATGAATAGATTACTGATTTAACATTTATTTCAAAGTATGTGCAATGCAAAAATTTTTCATGGTCACAACATGCTCAGTTCTTTCTTAACCAACAGAACCTATTTTTATTTAAATTGAAAAAAAAAAAAAAGGAAGGTGAAGAGAGGTTAACAAATCTCCAGTTTGGTTGCTATTCCAGAGGCTTCTCAATGCTGAAATGACTTAGAATTGCTGAGGGGTGCCATTTTGGGTTTCTTGAAGTGGAGGCAGTTCACTGAAGGAAATATGGATCCTACAGACACTGATCATCAAGTCTGTATGTTAGTCTTTCTCTTTGCTTCTCTCTTTCCTTCATACATTTCCCTTTTAGCCATTTGATGCCATTAGAAAAGGGGGATGAAGATTAGATGGAACTCTGAATACCGGAAGCAATTTGGATGGCAAAGTACACAAGCCTAGCAAACTTCAATCTCATAATACCTGAGTGTTTACAAAAACTGCTCAATTAGTCATGGCATAAATTATCATCTTTGTTTTAGCAATAAGAGCATTGAAAAAGAGAGAGTTATTTGTCCAATATCACACAGGTAATGAAGCAGAAGAGCCAGTTAGCAAATCTGAATCCAAGTTTCACAATTCCACATTCTTTATCTTTTGAGCATAACACATTTTATGGATGCCACTGGGGCACACTAACCTCCCCCAACCCCCTCCAACTGTGGATAATGGATAAACAGCTATGCTTTGAGACAGTGAATATCTCTATCAGAGAACACTTCAAGGTGACAGCTTTTATGGGTCAGGATCAGCAACCTGATGACTCCATTGCTTTATGTAATAACTGTGAAGGAGCCCTTTTTGTTGTCATATCTATTACTCAGAGTAATTAAAAATGAAGCTCTTTCTCTTTCAATTATAGTGTTGGCTAGATTTAATTTCAAAGGCAAAGAGAACAGGTATACAAGCAGAACAACAACAAAAAAAGAAAAAGAAGAAGAATATTATGTGATTATCGGGGCAGCACTGAATAAGCTTCATTCAGAACACCTATGGAAGAAAAGTCAGGCATTAAAAAAAGGTAAGAATGGAAAAAAAGAATGCATTATTTGTTATAAAACAGCCAGAAAATATGCTGTTAGTGCTCATTCATTACACGACTATTTATAAAAATTAAATATATACCCCATATGGTGGAATATATATGGTGATGATTTCTTGAATAATTTTTGTTCCAGTTTGGTTGAAGATAGTAAAAAACTCCTTCCTTGACTACCCCATACCATGGAGTCTCTAGATTCCAATTCTAACTATTGTATCCCTGTCTTAAGGAGCTTGGAGGAAAGGGATCCTCAACATAAAGAGAGTGCTATGCTGGCTGAATAATTGTTAGTAGAATTCCAAAGCTATTATCTCATTCAGTGCAATCATTTTAAGAAAGGGACACTTAAAAATTAGGTAGATTCTGAAAATTTTTCTTCTTTTCCATCTTATTGATCAGTATGTATGATAGCAAAGGAGAGAAAAAAAGAGTAAGGAAAGGGGAGGGAGAGAGGGAGAGAGGGAGAGAGGGAGAGAGGGAGAGAGGGAGAGAGAGAGAGAGAGAGAGAGAGAGAGAGAGAGAGAGAGAGAGAGAGAGATACCTGTGTCGTTGTACCTGTGAATTATGGAAGTCAGAAGGAACATGAAGGGTGCAGTCTGGGTGTCACTGGGGAAAGCTGGCTAGCTGGCATTTGGTCTTTTAAAGTGACTTTCAGTTTGGTATATTCACTATGGTTCAAGGTCTTTGGTGAGGATCAAATGATATATAATAATATATAACAGCACTTTGAAAAAGATGAAGAGTTATATAAGCATAAGACTTTATTATAGGAATATGTGTCTCAAGAGATGAGGAAAGCTTTTAAAAAACAGAAAAGATCACAGAATTAAATACTTTATGAGACCTCTTCCCCTTCCTCATTCACATCCCCTCCAGAACCAAGCCCTTTGTCAATCCAAGAAGAAAAGCATCTGCCTGGTTCCTGCCCTCCTGCAGTTTCTTTTGTACTACTTTTAATATCCAATTTTAGGAACTATTATAAAAATGATCACTAAAAAAATTATTTATAGAAACAATGAGCACAGTGATTTACTAATCAATTAGCAATGAACTATATTTTAAAAATAATAATGGTAACTAGTAATTTTGTAGATGCATAACCTGATAGACATTGTTCTCCTCTGTGGTAAAAATTTCTAGACTTGAGATCTGATCCTACATCTTAAATCCTATTTGGGTTTTATGCAGGACCTTTCTCCTTACTGAGCAAAAGAGGGTGAGGTTGCACTGGACAAGCACCTAGAAGGCCTTCCAGACCCAGCAAACTGTGAGCTGTGATCAGACATCACTTTAGGCAGAGCCAGAAAAGAGAATTTGCTTCTAAGCAAACCTTATAAAGTCCTCATCACATTCGGCTTTGACTTTCATGAGTAAATGGAATGCCGGATGGCCCTATCAGGACATCAGCATGTGAACATAATGTGGGAGAAAATATCTGATCCATCATCCCCATAACAATCCACTTATGAGAGGACTATTTTCACTTAGTGAAATGCCTGGATAAGTGGCATGGGGTAGAAGACAGGAACATGACAGCATGGAAGTCCCAGGAGCAAAAGGAATCGAAATGCTCTCCAGGAAGGACAGGGAAGGTTTTGGTTTTACATTTAAACAGTTGAGAAAGGAAACTGGAGAAAGCAGATTGATCTAAGTATGTTTAGGGTTGTTGTGAAGAAATAACCAATGGATACATGCTAGTTATGAAATGGCTGAAGAAAATTTAAAAATTGGGAATGCTAAATGTTCAATTAGAAGATATCTGCATTTTGCAATGTAATCTTTTTTTCCCCTTTTCTAAATCTTCAGTAAAGAGTGCCATAGTCATGCTTTGAAAAAATTTGATTCTTAGTGCTTTTTGATTATTCAAGGTATTGACATTCAAATGGAAATCTAAATGTGCAGGAAAGAGACAACCTTCAGAATGTAAACTACCAGGTGATTTGAAGATCTCTTTGAAAGTATTTTAGACTTTCAAGGAACACGGAAAAGAAAAACCAGCCAACCCTACAAGGCCAAGAAATTTCCAGTGATAATTTATTTTATCCATTTTCATGAGTGTCAGGTAAGGAAAGACTAAGTTGAAATTTATGAGAACCTTGTGAGACATCTGGATTATAAGGGATCAACAAACTACATATTTTGCAAATAAAGTTTTATTAAAACACAGCTACGCTCATTTATTTACACAGTATTTATGGCTGTTTTCAAGCTAAGATAGTAGACTTCAATAGTTGTGCCAGAGACTATACGGTTCACAAAGCTTAAAATGTTTACTATGCAGCCCTTTATAGAAAATGTTTGCTAGCCCCAAGGATAGGAAACTACTTTAATGGAAAAATGCCTTTTAATAGCCTGACTTAGAGTCTAAGGAAAGGAGGCTTCCTTCTTCCAAGAAGCAACAAGACACTGCTTAATAAGATTTGCCACAAGAATTGGCATGGACTTTCTTCAGCTGCCCCTCATGGACCATTATCTTGACAGAATGCATTCCAAATAAGACAACACATATGGCAATGAAAAGGAACTTTTAAATTGTAAACTCTAACTGCTGGGCTTCCTTCCATCACAACCACTGCACACTAATTTGTTCATCAAATATGAATAAAACACCTTCCTTCTCTCTGCCTGGCACCGAGCTAGGTAGTGAGAGCCCAGAGATCAATAAGATGTTGCCTGCCTTCAAAAAGCTCACAAAGGGAAGGAAGCATGATCCAAAGTGTTGAAATACAGTACAGTGGTTACAGTAGTAAAAACGTGCACAAAATATATCTGCTCTAGGCATTTCCTTAGTGTTCAGGCATTGCTCCTGATGGGAAGCAGTATATGCCTCTTCAGTTGGACTAACATACCCCATCATTTGTAGCTGATACCAGAGATCAATCTTATTCAAATTGGTACTTCTCTATAAAGCAAGTAAAGATCATGCTAACCAGATGTCCAAATACTTTAAAATGAAAGCAATAAAATATATTTTAAGTAATTGTTTTTAGCAACAACATAGATACTGGATCATAATAATAATTAAATCAATATTTGTTGAAGATATATATGGAAAAAAAGAATGCAGAAAGACTGTACTGCTGACATGTAGGTAATGAAAATGAACACTTGATAAGAGAACCAATCACTTAAAACAAAACAAGAGAATAAGAGGACCATGGAGATCATTTGTTTAATTCCCTTATTGAACAGAGAATAATAGGCCTGGGAAGGTGTAGTTACTGCACCGTCACTCAGTCACTGGCCAAACCAGCACAAGAACCCAAATGTTATGTTTTGTACTTGGTTTTCTTTGCAGTACACCAGTAGTTTCCAAATGTGCTCTGTAAAGCCCTAGTACTCTGAGATGACTCAGGAGTAGATGGTAAAGGAGGTGCAGGAAGGAAGAAGAAGCTGTGAAGGAAGAAGAAGCCAACTAGATGGGGATCAGAGCCCCCAATATCAATAAAGAACAACTCTTTATTGTATGCTATACATCTGTAGGTTGTGAGTTCTGCCCAAGAGTTTGTTTGAAAAAGCGTAACACAGCAGAAGAGTTTGGAACTATAGAATTTTATCAAGCTCTGCCCTTGGTCAAAAACATAAATCAGATTTTCTTAGTATTAAGTATTATGTGAAGGTTTTTGTAATATGTTAAATTTAGAAGGATTCCAAGTTTTTAAAATAATAAAAGCACAGACTCTTTCCTCTTCAGGGGTGCAGAAATGAGTCTTACGAGGTATATTTCTTTGCCTTGTGAAAGGCAGTAAATTCCATGCTCGACTCAGTAAACTGATTTATAGCAAAGATGTCGGCAGTAACATTCCACTTAAGCCTTAATTCCAATGAAGCCATTGATTCTACACTTGAAAATCTATATGTGGAGAGCCTCAATGTCACAGAGATTTTGATGCTCTTTAATTTTTATATGAATTCAGGATAAGAGCAAAGAGTCTTGAAACAGAAGTGAAAATTTATTTCTGCACCTATTTTTAAAGAGGGCATGCTCAAAACAAAGTGTAAATAATTTTCTTTATAAGGTCGTCGTGAATACATGTGATGATTTCAAAATCTTAGGGAATTATTGCATTTAAAAAATCACCTAATGCAATTGGCCCACAAGCTAGTTAATGAGGGTGACTGAGAGATAATCTTGAGCTCTGTCTCATTCTCCTAAGAGGTGTCCTGAGAGGTGCAGGTCAGATTATAATCAGGAAACCCCATGGCTTTCTAAGAGGAAATGGTGAGAAAGATGAGAAAAATGTCATTATTTACTTACATAAATCCCCACAGATAGAAGAGACGGGTAGAAAAATGTGATCGAAGCCCCCCTTTCATCTGCAGGGGATATGTTTTTCCTTACACGTACATAACTATGATAAAATTTAATTTGTGAATTCATCACAGTAAGAGATTAACAACAATAACTTATAACAAAAGAGAACAATTATCACAATATACTGCAATAAAAGGTATGTGAATGTGATCTCTCCCTCTGATAACTGATCTGATAACCAAGCTGGCTGCTAGGTGACTGACGGTCAGGTGGATATGTTGGAGAGAGGAATAATACGTGCCCCAGGCTGGACAGAGCGGAATGGCGCAAGATTTCATTGCCCTACTCAGAACCTATGAATTGTTTATGTCTAGAATTTTCCATTTAATATATTTATTAATATATTTAATTAATTAATTAATACATTGCACAAAGAATAATCTATATGATCACATTTAATTCAAACAAAGGTTATGGAGATAGGAGGCAGTTTTTACAGATGTGGTAGTATAGCCTGATGTGTCTAAGTAACTTGTCCAGTTTTATGCATCTTATAAAGAGATAAAGCCAACATTTGAACCTAATTGTCTATTTGCAAAGTCTGTCCTGTATCATATCTCCTTTATAAAGAGCTTCCAATTACCTAGTATAGAGATTAGGGCTTAAGATATTAGACTGCAAATATTTTTTTAGATGAGTAGAAATACTCAAACTCTCTTCCCCTTCTCCTCACACACGCACATACACAAAAATGCACGCAAAATATGTAGAGTCTAGATCCTTATTGTCTATGATGTCTTCAAAATTGGTCAGGATAAATGGCATCTATAATTAGGTAGCAACCCTTAGATAACAAACAAACATTCAATTCTGAATTTTTTCATTTATAACCTGTGTATATCTGTGTGTGTGTGTGTGTATGTGTGTGTGTGTGTGTGCGTGCGTATGTGCATGTGTGTGTGCACGTGCACTCACACTGATGTGTGTTGGGAATATCGCTCAGCATGAACATACAAGACAGCTGCATTTCACAGTTGAGTCCTCAGGCAGCAATATTTTAGCAGAATGAACATCAAATCTTCCCAATGACTTGCGAGCTGTGAAAGTCATTGCAGCTAACTCCAACTGTAAAAAATATATTGGCTTCAGGAGAAGAATGACATTTGGAAAGCTATGCTTTAAAACAATGTTGGGGGATAGAAAAATAGAAGGTGGCAGTTCTCATAGTGAAATAATCACACTGGAGGCCCTGGAGCAGAGCTGAAAGTGTGGGGAGAAGTTCAAGGTCTCCTTTTCTGTTTACCAGATTTACAGCCGATGCTGCAGGGAAAGGCAGTTACAAGAGGGCCTCAGATACGTACTAGGACAAGGTTTTGATCATGCGATTTCCCTGCCGTCTTCTTCTTCCTTTAGTTCTCTAAGTTCTAGTACTCTGCAAGGTAGAAGAAGGCATCTTGATCCCAACCAAGAAGCCTTCTCCAATGCCACAGTCTGTAGTTGTCTTTTGCTTTGATTTGGTTTGAACAAACAGCTCCCTCTGGCATTTGAGTGTCCCTGAAAGTCGAATATTTTCTGCAAGATCCTCTACACTTACACCTTGTTATGCACAAAGTAGATGGTCAATAACTGTCTGCTAAATAAGTGACTGATTAAAATATCCACATAGACCAGTTACCAAGAAGCAATTTTGCAAGAAACATTATGTGATTTATAAATACTCAAAACTATCTTCACAAAGGGATATATTGGTATTTTCATTTTACAGGTGGTAAAGCTGACTATTTCAGAGGGTAACTGTGTGTCCAAAGACACAGTTAGACACAGTTAGTAGTAGTGCTGGTATTCAAACCCAGGTAGTTTGACTGCAGACCCTGCACCTAACCACAGAGGTAAACTGAGTCTAATAGCTACACTGCCCTTTCTGTGCATGACTACTCAGAGAGTTAAGAACAAAAAGAAAAGCTGATGTGAAAGTGATGAAAAAAATTGGAGAACTGTTTCTGTTGACATCTACCAACACTGCCACCCCTTCTCTTAATTAGTAGTAAGTGTCTGGGGAGAAGGTTAGCTTTCAGAAGAGCTGGTTCACAGAAAAGCTAGGGAAACTCATTACTCCTCACCACAGGGTAGCTCTCCCTCCCCAAACCTCCAGAAAAGCACAATGGGGTGACTGCAGTAGAGATAAGAAAACATAAATAACTGTGCTTTCTAAAAGGCCTTGCCTGCACACACTTCTCCTTCCAGTGAGGTATTTGAAAACACAAGAACACTTAATTTCCAGACCATGCAGTCAGAGGACTCTAGTTTTCTATCTGTTCCTGGAACAGCAAGAAGAGAAGCAGGAATTTAAATAAATCTGTGGAACTGAGTCAGAGAGTCCCATGACCCGAAATGTCTCAGAGATCTATAGGTTTTATAGTTCATAAAGCATTTCAAGTGGGTGTCCCCAATTACTCTTGTCAGTTAGTGAGGTGCATGTGAGGTCTTGGTTTCACAAGGTAAAAACCTGAGGAGAAGTGGAGAAACTTTTCCTGTCTCTCCCTGCCTACAAGTGACTTCAGCTCATGCTCTGACTCCAAGTTTGGTGGTCCTTCCATCATATTCACCTTTCTCAATACATCAGTGGGAGGTGTTGGTGCACTGGTCCTCCTAGGATTCTGTTAGTGAATGTACCCAGCCTCCCAAAACACACACTCTTTTCCACACTCCCGGTAGAGTATATGGATTTTTCTAATTTCCTAAATTTGATCTCTACTGAGAATAGTTAAAGAAAGCTGATAGAGACACAAAGATTTTTTACAGCAAGAAAAGAACAAACTATCTCAGAGAGCTTTCAAAGACATCTTATTAATGGATTAGGCAAGGTGCCCCAAGCATCGCCCAACTACATGGGCAAAAGAGTAAGAGCAGACACATACCTACATGTCATGTTTTTAAGAGTACAGGAAATATAGTTTTCCTAAGCCACTAGACTGAGACCGAGGAAACTTAGGTTTCCTTCCTGTTCTGCTACTAACCAGATTTAAGGCATATGATGTTAACTTGTACACTGGGTCTTCTTGTTGGTAAATACAGTGATATTTACAATCTCTTCCTATTAGGGTAGTTGATCAAATCTTGACAGAATTGTGGGGGAAAAATAGAAAACTTGAAAAATTAATTGTATTGACACATTACCAGCCACAATTGAATGGGCAAGGATTTAGTGTGATGTTGAGATAGGACACAGAAAGAGTAAAATTTCACAAGCTAGTGAGGGAAGGGTAAAAAGCCTCAACTCTGGGGTCATGTCAAAGGAAACAGGTGTGTATAGACAGGCCAGTTAGACCAGAATGGGACAGTACAAGGAAGGCAAAGGTGATAGCTAAAGGAGAGAGGGCAATCAATGGGAAACAGATAACACTTCAAAGCAACTTACGAAGGTGCCCTGAACTTTCAGTCATTCTGGCAACCAGAGCAGTGCCCACAAGGAGAACAAGCAAGATGTAAGGCACCAGTTGCCAAGCCTCAGCACCCACATGCATCCTAGAAACTCCGCCATTAGATATTCCACTCATGGGATCAAGTTCTTAGTGCAATGGAAACTTGTACATGCTGTAACAGATAGAATTGAACCCAATAGATTTATATGAGTGCAGTCTCTGAAGTCATGATTTGAAAAGCATGACTCTTTTATAAATTAGCTGTGGAATTGTAGACAAATTATCTGAACTCTCTGTGCCTCAGTTTCCTCATATGTAAATATGTGACAAAAATGTTATGATGATTCTGAAATAATATAGGTAAAATATGTAGCGCATCTTAAGCACTTAAATATTATTATTGATAAGATGAATTTGAAGCAGTTTGCAAATACTCATATTGCTATGGTCTAAATGTTTATGTCCCCCCAAATTCATATGTTGAAATTCTAACCCCCAAAGTTAAAAGCATTAGGAGGTGGACCATTTGGAGGTATTTAAACCATGAGTGTGGAAAACTCATTAATGGGATTAGTGTCCTATAAAAGGCCCCAGAAAGATTCCGCGTCCCATTCCACCACATGCGGACACAGCAAGAAGGTGCCGGCTATGAACCAGGTAGAAGGACCTTACCTGAAGGTGATGATGCGGGCTCCTAGATTTTACTTCCCAGCCTCCAGAACTATGAGCAATATACTTCTGTTATTTATAAGCCACCCAGTCTGTCATATTTTATTATATTAGCTTAAATAGATGAAGACACATTTCTAGAACTATGATTCTCAAAGTGTACAGTTAACACCCAAGTTACATTGCTAAAATATATTCGGTCTCCTAGAAATCATAGCAATTGAATATGCTAAGGATCATTTCTTTAGTTCATAATATTTTTCTTTAAATATCAAGTATCTTCTACATCAAATTTAAATCTATTTCAAAAGTGATAAGTAATAGATATATAAAAGAGAAACATTTGAATAACAATTAATCATGAAAGTGTGTTCTGTGAACATGCATGTCCCTGGATGTAATTTTACATTGCTCTATACAATGTAATCACAGTTTCACTATAACACATAGCCCTAGTTTTTTAAATTAAATATAAATATCACAATATTATATTATAATCCAGATGTTCCATCTCCTGAACTAGTTTGAAAATCACTGATCTAAAAAATGCCTAATTCTTTAGCTGTCTCTGCTAAAATGAAACAAACATATTGATAAACTTGAGTTGTTTGGATTATTTCTACATGTATAATAGGAACAAATAAATTGAGCATGTAGCTGGCCTATTAACAAATATTTAAAATCTATAAGTAGAACCATTATTTTTCTTTCCCCAACACTGGTCTGTGGGTGTAAGCTTTCCAGAGTTTTATTCTCCCATGTCACAGCCTGGGAGATTCAGACTGATGCTCTTTGTACCATGAAGAGGCAACACCGTGATTTCTACCATTTCCAACAAAGGAAGCACAGTGCTAGCTGCCAGTAAGTAAGCATTTTCTTCTTTAGTATTTCTCTTGTAGTCTCACTGGAAGAAATGGTAGACAAGGGATTTAAAAGATTTCCTCTTACTCAACATGATCAGGGCCACTCCTAACTCTTGTGGCATTTTTATGCACATTTTTTAATGTGCCCCTTCTTGTAGAATGAGGTAGCCCTCACTTGCCCCCTCCACAGGGTGGCTTGTGTGGTGTACAACTACATAATGACATGCACACACAACTGTAAGCAGCAGTCAGAGTCCCAAGGTCCTCTGCACTGCCAAGGTGCTCAGTCTTCCCAGCATTGTTTCCAACTGGCACCACTCATACCTGCAAGTCAGTCTCCCAGCCATGAGCCCTGCCATCAACCTGGGCAGGGATCCTGTAACAAAGAATAAAGAATCCAGGATCAGATGGCTTAAGTTAAACGATGGATTTACTTCTTAGTAGCTGTGTGACTCTGTACAGATTATCCAACCTCTGTTTACCTCTTCTATAAAATGAAGATGATGATAACGTCCATTTAAAGACAATACAATGAGAAAATGTAGGCAAAGTACTGACTCATAAGTGCTCAGTAGGTATTTGCTGCTATTAATCTTATTAATTTTACATTTTATTTTATTTTTCTCTCACAACTACCTTTGGCTTGCTCATGGCCTTCCTTCTGTTTTTCTACCTTTCCAAAATCCATAGATCCTTTGAGGATGAGTTCCTTTCTCCATGAAGCCTACTCTTGACTCTGATCACTTATAGCTTACACTCTTAATTTATTCTGAACCCAATTCCACCATCGGGGGGTTGTTACCCACATCACCAAGCAATCTTGGACACCAGCTGGTCCAAGATTCAACTCAATGCTGACACTAACCAGAGACAGCATTAGATTCCATGGGTTAAGAGGTCTGTTCTGTAAGATTTGCTCCTACCCCAGCCAGGTCCCACTTCAGACACCTGTTACAAACCAGGTTGTAAGTTGGGCTTCTGACCCATTGGCAATAAATCACAAATCCTTCCTTTGGTTTGATTAAGTTTCTAGAGCAGCTCATAGAACTCAGAAAAACATTTTACTTACTAGATTACCGTGTTATCATTATAGGATATAAGTCAGGAAGAACCAGATTTATAAGAGATACAGGGCAAGGGATGGTGATCACACACAGAGCTCCCACACCCTCTCCCAATGTGCCACTCTCCCAAACGTGCTCACCAACCCAGAAGCTCTGAGTCCAGTCCTTTTTTTTTTTTTTATGGAGGCTTCATTACAAAGGCAGGATTGATTAAATCATTGGTTTGGGCAATAGATACAACCTCCACACTCTCTCTTTTCTTCTTTCCCCTAGAGGTCTAGGGATTGAACTAAAAATTCCAATCTTTTAATTACATGGTTGGTTTTCCAGTAGCCAAACAGCCACCACTCCTAGTGAGGTTCAAAAGTTGCCTCATTAACATAACAAAAGACACCTTGATCTCTCTCATCTCAGGAAATTCCCAAAGTTTTCCAAGCTCTGTGCTAGAACTGGGGGTGAAGACCAAATATATATTTCTTATTATAAACCACAATATCACAACCCCATACAGTTAACATTGAATTATGTCCTGTGTTTTATTATCTCCAAGCATCAAAGTCTGCAAGGAATATTAGTCCTATAAAATTCTCCTAAAATAAAAAAGATTACTATATTCACCTATGTCTGGGAGGTCTGCACATTGTCTCCTCTGAGAAACCACAAAACACCTGAACATAGTAAAGGCTCTGAGAAGTCCTACAGTTAAAAAAATAATAATTATTTGTTTGTTCATTTGTTTCAAATGTTTTTTAATCTCTATTTTCTCACCAGTTTGAGTAAAGGAGCTTGGTTTAAAGAGTCCAAAGACTATGGGTGGTGAAGATACAATGCTAGAATATGAATATATATATATATATATATATATATATATATATATATATATATATATGTATATATATGCCTTATTGTTAAATTTATGGAATTTCAGCAACTAATGTTACCATTAAAAAAAAAAAGAGTTCAAAAAACTGATGTGTCTCAGATATCACTTTGGAAAATTCTGCCCTATTGCTGGATCCAGTGGAGCTGTTGGGTTCTTGGGGGTGAGGAAGAGGGGTGATGCCCAAGTCTCGCATGCTCATCCTTCTCCTGTTTTTCAAAAGCTGCCTTCCAGGGATTTCTATAGCACCCTAGGGATCTACTGAGTGCAATTAGGAAACAATTAATACACATTTTCTCATCAGATCCTCAGAAGGCAGGAGAAATATTATCATCTCTATTTTACATCTAAAAAACTGTGGTTTAAGAGTCCTCAGGATGGAATGACCACACATAAACCAAGCATTGTGTTTGGAACAGCTTCCAAATAAAGGGCTGCTTTCACTGGGCCTTGCAGAGTTCTTTAAATGTGCGATAAACATATGAAATTCTACCTTCTTCCTTATACTTGGGGAGAGCTAATAGGTAAGAAAAGAAGCAAAAAGGAATCATGGTTTCATTCTCCTCTATGCTGATAGAAATGATGTCCTGATTATGATTATGGTCTCACATTTTCAAGGCAAAGTGCCCACGCCTTAGCCCCAGGGGAACCTGCACACCAGCAAGGGCTGCATTCTTCATGTGGCTTCAAACTGCAGTCTATAGGAGTGGCATCCCGCCCAGGGTCCAGAGGTGTTGGCAGGTATTTCTATTTGTCCTTGACATCTTACAGAGTTCAGTCTCAGTTTTAAGTCAGGAATGGAATTAGGAAATGCAGAAGCATAATAAAGTTATGAAAGGGTAGGATTAAATGAAACAGACATGACAAGATGACTTGTCCCTTACAAGCCTGCACTGCTCTGTTCTTAACTCAACTCTAGTAGGACTTCTTCCAGAAGAAAATCTGATGGTACTGTGGGGAAGGTGACAGCAGTACCAATAGTCCTATTCACAGACACTACCACCCTGACCACTACTAATCACCAGGAGAAGCTTTTACAAACATATTTCGTCACTTAGCCTAAGTGAGTGAAGAATGTTGAACAAAGGTGGATATATTTGAGTTAAGAGAAATTTTGCCTCAGAGGTATCATATTCCAGTTTGTATAAAAAGATACAGGGGCAGGAGGGGCAATTAGAGGAAGAAGTGAAGGAAGAGGAGGCTACAAGACTGGTTTGCACTGGTGTGACAGGGCCTGACAGAAGCACACCAGGGAGAGGGTACAAGGCACAGTTCCAAGGTGACTAATGACAGACATACACACCAGACAAATCAGGGAGCAAAAAAGCAGAGCTGTGATTAAATGGACATGGCACAGCTAATGGGTCTCAGCATCTGGGCCAGAACCTGGGTTTCCTGTTCTCAGTGGAGAATAATCTCCCTTAAAGCCTACTGAGTCTGCAGTAGAATTTTTCATCTCTCCTTCTCTGCTCCCTCCCTCTCCGTTGTATTGCACAGCCGGAGGTTCCTAATTAAGTACTTCTGTTAAGTTACCACCCAGGATTTCACAAAGACTAATAATGCATTTGTTTGATCTAGAGGGTCAGGAAACAACTGTAGACAATGATTCAGAGCATCCATCTTCCATTTGGCAGAACTCATTGTGACAGAATTTCTCTCAGATCCCAATGAGTCAAACTCTCTCTTGACGTGGGCATGGCTTTAGACCAAAATGACTTCCATGGCTGTCTCAATGTTCATCTTGGCATAAGAGCACTCCGTGTGGCACCACCTCGCCCTGTTTAAACTGATGCTTAGGCTTTAAAAGATTGCTCTGAAGAGCATTCTTGTCCTTAACTAAGGATGTGAACCCCTGTGGGAATATCTCAGATGCAAAGCAGTGGCCATTGCATTTCTCAAAGAACAATACTACAAAGCCTCTCTGAACCATGGAACAACTTGCAATATTTTAGAGTGACCACTAAGCATGTTTAAAAACAACATTGCTTAAAGCCTTAACATTTTTGTGTGGGGCCAATAGCTTATCAATAAGATAGATGTACATAAATGAGTAAATTCTGAGTTATTTAATGAAGAAGAATTTTATGCTCACAGCTACAGAAGGTAAAAAATATATACTATCCTAAAACTTATTTTAGTGGATTTTAAACTGTTTGAAGGCTATTACAGTACATTTTAGTTTTTCCAATTGAAATTGTATGTGAAATCATATAAGACAGAAGACCAGAGAGCTGCCCAGGTTTCATGGGGTTTGGGGGAAGAGAGGAATCTGAGGCTGTGCTCACCGGTCCTCTTCCTCATTCTTCATCCTTGACACATTGTCCCTTACCATCAGTGCCCACGGAACCCAGTCTGTAATCTGCTGAGCTAGTTCACCTCTCTCCCTTTATAATGGACTAGAAAATACTCTGGGTTAGGCATGCACAGCCCTGGCCTTCCATACTATCACTTCTAATCACTAGTATGATCCCCAGAAGAAAGATCCCTTAAATGTCCTCCATTTCTTCTATTATAAAATGTGAAGGGAAAAATACACACACACACACATACACATACATTTTCACTTCAAAGATTTGTTTCAGGATCAAACTAGATTTAAAAATGGCATTTTTAAAACTCTAACATTTTGATAGATATACAATATTGTTTTGCATGCAGTTAATCTATAGCAACTTTAAAAAAATAATAATAAAATGATATGCCTGAACGTTATGATGTAAGGGAAGACAGTTAAAAAAAGCGATTCTAAGTTTGGCTTTACCCTTAGAGGAATATTTCACTTAGGAAATCTTCACTGAATATTTGACTGACTATTGGGGTGATAATAATAAATGTAGGGTTTTACTGTGTAATATAGATTTTGGGCTGAAAGTACCATTAATTATTAAGCATCTAAAATGTTTACACATGTAAATATATACACCAAGAGATGTCATGTCAAATGAAGAAAAACATTAAAACCAAAATAAGGAACTCATGCTGGGTGTAATGGTTTGGCTACAGGCCAAAAGGAACACCTGGATATACGTTTTCAGTTCTCTTCCAGAAATGCTGTAACCCTCACTGGTAGAAGCATCTTCCAGTGAGCCCATGATGGCAACCCACTCACATATGGAGGGGAGCAGTTCATGTAAGTGTTTGAAGTTTCCAGTTGGCAGATACCTAAGTCAGTTACTGACTTACCAATTCTCCCCTGCTTGCCTTTTCCACTTACCTGTTACCTTCAACCTCTGCTCAGACTCTTTTTCAAAAATTTGCCACAAATGCCCTAGCAGGAAAGAAAGCACAGCTCAGCATGGCACTGAGAATGAGCACTTCTCCCTTCCTTGGAGAATTCAGGGTCACCATTATGGCCACCTCTCCCATTCACTGTGACCTTGAGGTTCTGGGAAAATTGAAAGTCTTATTTCTTTACTCCCTGCAGAAAATACAATATCAATTATCGATTTGGAGGGAATGTTAGCTGAGATGAAATGGTTGGCAGTGAAGACCAAATATAAAAATGAGGCAAAAACTATCAGAAATTACAAACAGAAATAGTTCTTTAAAATGTCGTCCCTAAATATAAAAAGGGTGAGCTCTGTTGATCCTAGTATTCTGCAGTGATTTCTATTTTGTCTGCTTATTTGTTTTTCATCCTCTCCCACCACAACCCAGCAGAAATCAATTCACCTTTGCATCAGAGGCTCTCTATGCATTGTCAGAAACTGCAAATACTCATTTAATGCCTTCAAACAATGCTACACTCCAGTGTACAATGAGATAGCTGTGTCTCTCTAATTACATAATGTTTGTAAGTCAGCAAAATATGACAGCACAGAAATCCTTTTCCATTTCCCACAACTCCTCAAAATATGTTCTGAAAGGAAATTCTAGACACGAAATTCTCTAAACCTAAAAATGCAGAGTCACTTTGAGCCTTCTCCAACTTTGATCTTCACACCCCTTCTGTAGCCAAGAAGAAAGGCTTTTCATCCATAAACATTCTATTATCCATCCTTCCTCATAATTCTGGCTGTTATAGTCTTCTCCATGCTCACATTCTGTCTTGCCTGAATTACTGTGACATCCTCTCAATGGGTGCCCCTGCCTTAACTCTTCTCATCTCAGTCAATTCTATACACTTTGCTCAGTTAAAATTTCCTAAGCACAACTGTGAGCATGTCGGCACATGATTAAATGTTTTCCTCTGCTTACAGAAGACTTAAATGATAAACTATAGACAACGCTATTTGCTTGATGCCATCTCTGACAATGCAGTGTAATCAAAATGAGAGTGGCAGCTTTGATTTTGAACTATGCTGGGTACATAGAAGGCACAATAAATATTTATTAAATGAATAAGTAAATGAAAAATGAATAAATAGTTGGATGGAGAGATGGATGGATGAATGGATGGAAGGAAGGATGGATGCATGGATAGAAGAAAGACAATTAGGTGGATAAATAATGTCTCTTTAAATTATTTATTTACAAGATTAAATAGAATATATAAAAGTGCCAAGCGCAGAGTTAAGTTTTGTTAAATGTTGGGCCCCTTCCTTATTTTCTCTATTTCTCTCCTAGTTCTATCCCCATCTCCCAACCTTGAAAGGTTAAGACCAAACCACGAAAGGATCATGTTTTCGACACTGTTGAATTTGTACCCGATACTGTAGACAAGGGGGAAATACTCAACTTTGGGTCTTTCATTTAGGAGAGATGCTCCTGACCAATTTGCAAGGAATCAGCTATGGTAATGATATGGAACACAAGATGGAACAAGACGTTAGATGGGTAGTTATGGGGCTTACAACAGAACAGTGTTAAAACTGTCTGGGGCCGGCACTAGATAATGTGGAAAAGAAAGGACAAGTTTGCAAGAGAATTCTGAGGAAGAATTGGTAGGCTTACTGGACAGCAAGATAGAGATAGCCTCTACCATTGGCCTCAGCCTCTCAAATTTTGTCCAAGGTCCTTTATGCCTTTTGTCTTTTTTTTGTTATTTAATACTGAAGGTAGAAATAATTTGACTTTTGATAGCTGAACACTAACAATAGCAAGCCTTGGTATAGTGAGTTTCTACTGCCTTTAATCACTAATGTTCCAGTGGGTGTATTCCCTACAGAGAAGGCAGAAATGTCCAAAAGCAGAACTCCCAACAAGAAGAGTATTCTGTAAGGCACTTTTTGAAAAAGCCCAGTTTGTGATAGAAACCAGCTGTCTTTTAATTGCTATCTGTGCTGTGGTTTCTCTTGGGGGTTGAGGAAGGGAGTGGATTAAAGAAAAAGTTTTGAAGGCTATAGCCATAAATAGCCAAATGATCTGAATTTTAATATATATTTTTAAAAGGGTTAGGCAATGATAGAAAGATATGACTGCTTTCCTTTCGTTTGTTAAATTAAAATTAATTCAAAAGTAGAGTGGCTACCTCTTTGAAAACATTGCAGAATTTTAAACTTTGGAAAGACTTATCTTTCACAGTCACAAATCTATGCAAAAGCCTTTGGCTCCAGGAAGCCCAGGCTCTGAGTCAGTGGTATGGTGAAGGCTTTGTGCACTTTTCTGAAAAGTAGCTGCTTGGAATGAACACCCTTCCATTTATGAGTAAAGCCACCTAGTTATCTAAATGAAACAGAAAGATGCATGAATTATTCTCCTCACCCCAACTAGATAAGAAGGCTAAGCTCGCAAAATGTTATTCATAGTCAATAATTTAAGAATTTTGAGATTATCAACTACAGCATTTCCAAAAAATAGTAGTTCCCAATAACATTGTAAATCTCATTCCCTTCTCTAGCCATGCTTCTGAAAAGAAGAGGCAACAGGCATGCATTTAAATAGAGTATCAAAGAAATGAATCCACATTTTATTACTACTATTCATCTTGGCTAGTAAACGGCCTCCGTACCATTCTTCATTCATTAAAAATGGTTCATTTCCTTTGGCCTTTATTCATTGACTAATATTCCTAATGAACTTAATGTAGCAAGTGATGTAATCAGACAAAAGAACTGTAAGAACGCTTTTCTGCCACTATAAGCAGAATTAAATCATATTTAATTAGGATTTTAGTGTTCACCCAAAGTCTCAGTTAACTATTCATCACACACAGTGGTGTTTACTCCAAGCATTGTTCCTTCCTCTCACTGAAGTGGGAGAACAATGCAATCTCTTAGGCTCGGTACTCTATGTTGGGTCCAATGCTCTACCAGGCAGCGGGGTGCCTGACTAGGGTTAGTTACTGCATTAAGGTAGCCCTTGATACTCCATGGCCAAGAATTTCAGAAGTGGCACCCAGGACTGAGCAATGGTGCCTGGCTTATAACCAGAGCAGAAGAGAGAGTCCAGGAAAATCGGAGAGACGTGAGAAGTAGTGGCTTCTAAATAGATTTTGCCAAAAATAGTCACTGCATTTGGTGAGGATGAGAGAATTCTATTTCCAGAGAGAGAAGCTGAGACTACAAAAAGGTGGGGAATAAGTAATCTGTGGCAAGAAAATACCAGTGAACTCCAGAGGAGCAAGTCACAGCTGGTGTGCCTGCCTGGAGGGCATATCAGGATGAAGGGCTGGTACCAAACCCCAGGATCGCAGGAACGACCCTCGGGATTTGTATGGTTTTTGTTCGGTTTTGCTTTCTTAGCAGAGATGTACATGGTGGAAAAGGTGTTGTGAGAAACATGATTTGATACTAAATAGTGCAGTTTGGAAAACAGTGACAATTCTGCAGTTGTCCAGTGAGGAATCAATAGGACCTTGGACCAATGTGATGACAGTGAGGTACCAAAATGGGGCCTTTTCAAGAGTATCTGTGAAGGAAGAATTAATTGGTGATGAATTGAACAGCCATTGCAGAGAGGTAAAGAAAAGAGGTGGGTAAAAACTGCTGTATGCATTCTGAACTGATTCTCACTCTGACTCCCACCATGTCTGTCCTTTCTTTCCATCTGCCAGGGCATACCACCTTTCCTGCACAGTCTTCTCAGAGCCACTCATCACAGCATATAACTCTCCCCACACTGAGCCCATGCAGCACATATGGCCAGGCAGAGCCATATGGCAGCCATCCTGCCCTGTCCTGAATGGCTTCTGAGTAGGTTTCATATTGCCCTAAGCTCCTCAGGGCAGCAAGTTCTCTGCAGCACGTCTGTAATCATCACGGCCCAGTGCCTGGCACACACTGCACTGTCAGTTCCAGGTAAGCATTTATAGAAAGAATAGTGAAAGTGGAAACACCACAGTGGTCCTCGAGTATTTCAATAGGGGCTAAGGTCTTGGCTAAGTGAATAAAATCTCTCCTTTACATAAGTGCTCATAGTGACTCAAAATGATCATCTGCTGCTCAGAGTTGCTTTCTGATAAAGGTCAAACAAGCTTAAACAAACAAAATAAAATCTCCATTTGATCTGACATTTCAAAAAAGAGCCAAGACTCTCAGTAGATGATAACCTCTATCTTCTTTGTGCAGCTTCATCATCAGACTACCAGGCAGGTGTAACAAGATCCTCCCAAATCTCAAATATACATTAGGATGAGTTTTTTCGTTTAGTCACTGATGAAGGTAATTCCTCATAGGGACCAAGCCAATATCAACCATCAATTTGCAAAAAGGAAAAAACTCACTAGGATTCCGTTTATGCTATGTGCCCCAAAACATAATCTGTCTCATTTACAGAATAATTTTATGTGGTACTCACATATTAATAAACTTGTGGGAGCTCAGTATAAATTAAAGTAAATTCTTCTGACATATGTAAATAATATTTTAAAGCTTATTAAGGGATAATGGTAACTTCACAACTGCAGTACAGCATCTTAGGTGTTCAGCTGACATCAACACTTTCTATATATCTTAGAAACCAAGAGACCTTTAGACTTCAAAAAACACTGTTTATGTCCACCCCAGAATAAGCCTGAAAAAGGGAAATCATGAACTGATTCCAAAGGGAATGATCATGGAAAATAAATAGTGAACATCATCAGCTTCCTGGACAAATCAAGTCCTCCTACATACTCTTTGTAAAGTATATCCATCTAATCAAATAGTGGTTATATCTGTGCTTGCATCTATGACACATTTCTGAGCAAGATAAACTTTTAAAAATTATGAATGATGTTGGATTACCCATGGTTTGGATTGCATTCATCTGTGCAGGCAGTCTGGATCCGACCATCATAGGGGGAAATGATGCTAGAATATGAATGCTAGAAGACTGCAAAGGGGCCGATCTCTATCCTCATAGTTGCCAAATCCTCAGAAGTAATGAATAAAGAAATGAGCCCCAAGGAGCTGATTAATGGGTATTCCTTCCTAAGTGATTCATTTATCATTCCTGCCTATGTGACCATTATGGATTTATCAACATTAAAGCAATGCTATTCAAACAGGTATGAAAACAGTATAATGTGATGGAATGCTAGATGAAATATCATTTCTACCTCTTAGCAGACTGAAACAAGCTGAGATAATTGCAACAACAAGGCAAACTGACTCAGCTTTCAGATGCCATTTAAAGCTCTGGGTTTTGTCTTCTAAAACTGCATTATCTGGTATAATAATGGCCTAATGGTATATTCAGAATCAGCTGCCCCTTGCTGTGGTACCCAGTGGATGCCACTGATTGCATCTCCTCTGATCCAATTATATTTCCTGAGACTTAATACCAGAATCAATGAGGAAGCCCAGACTCCTGTCAGAGCCTACGTCTTTGGGGGCGGCTGGAGGGTGAGGAGCCACATAGTGAAGACCAGGACTCAGTTTCTCCCGAGTTGAGAGCTAGAACATAAAATTATTTGAGAAAAGATTTTAAGCACAAGGGAAACAAGTGCAGACTGCTGAACACAAGTGAAGACATGCTTAGAAAATATATCAAAACTTATCTTTTGCATTTTTCTTCAGAGCCATTTTCATTTCTGAAAATAATTTATTTTCAGAATTTAGCTATCTTCTCATTGCACTGTATTTCCCATCTCCCCTAAGCTTTCAAATCTCTCTCTCTCTCTCTCTTTTTTTTTTTTTTAAGGCAAGACAACCCTTGGTTGACCTCACAGATTGCAAGGACCTTGTCAGCTTACAATTCCTTATTTTTTATTTTTTATGCCTATAGCATCTGGTCTTCCTAGGTGGTCTCCCAACCAAGTACTAACCAGCCCCGACCCTGCTTAGCTCTGAGATCAGATGGGATCAGGCTTGTTCAGGGTGGCATGGCCATAGCAAATCTCTTTCTATGGACCATAAAGAAGCATAACAGAGCCGGCCTTCAACAAGCTCACCACTATGTTGGGGATCCAGTGACTGTTCATGTGAGAAATCAGCTAGCTGTCCAAGACAGTGTGTGGTCACCTCAAAGTCATTCTCAGAAAGCCATTCTCTGAAGGTGACAGTGTGTGCACAACTATCTATGAGCTGGGGTAACAGAGGAAAGAAATGACAAAGTCCAGCTAGTAAACCCAGAAAGTTATATTTGAATATAGTCACACTCTATCTTACCATGTTCAGTACCAAGGTCACTTTCTGAATGCATCCAGGATAGATTTCTGACCTAATGGTGGACACTAGATTTTTCTAAAGCACGATAAACTCTCTCTTCTTGGTTATTTAGTCCTTCATCCTGTAGGAGCTTGGTGAGTAGCAGAGACATCATACCAAAACTTGTCTTTTTACTCTAAACATGCCCCTCAGTTTCCCAAATTCCTAAGCATTTCCATCCTCAGACTTTCTCTGCTCCTCCAAAACTCAAATACTCTTCTCTTCTCTCTCCCCTCTTTATACACTCTACCCAATCTGTGGACTTCTTCTTAAGTCCTCTACCCCAGCCAGTACCACCTTCCCACACTGATTTGCTGATGCATTTGTCATTTTGTCACTTAATCATTCACTAGCTTTGTTGCTATTCCACATCTTCATGCAACTATATACTGCATCTGTGATGGGATCTGCAGATGCCTGAGGGCAGCAAGTTGAAAACTCCAGGGCAGGTTTCAGTTCTTGGTAATGGACCAAGCAAAGACCAAAGACGTGCCAGGAGCCAAGGCTCACCTTGCAGCCCATGTGGGATCACAAGGAACAGTGAAAAATTAGAGGGGAGAAAACAGGCCAACTGGCAGCAATGCGATTTCAGCGCCAGCTCCAAGCCTTGGAAAATTGCTGGAATTCCAGGGCAAGATCCAGGACAATTTAACCACGATGCTAAAGGATGCTTCTTGTGGACAGAGAATTAATTCAAGACCATGTATCTTAGATGAAGCGAACAAACTGCTGTGGGTCTAAGGTTGGACAAGTAGAAGCTAGAAGGTGAGTAACCACTCTACTATATTATACATGAGTTTCATACTTTTTCTTTCTCTTACCCTCAAATAAACTACTAAAAAGGCTCGGGTATTTGTTCAAGAGAAGAGGGGAGAAGCAAAGAACTCAAAAAGAGGAACCGAAGAGGAGAAGTAATGAATACGAAATCTGACAATTTCTCAGTTTAGCCAGGACACTTTGACACTCCACCATCAGGAAGGGAATGGCCAAGAGACAGTGTTCGGTTCTGATCCCATTTTCCCTGTTTAACAGATCCATATCCAAAGGACTTTTTTAAGAATTCAAACCAGCTGAGAATTTCCATTAGCACAGATATGACCTCTCTTTTATACTCAAATGATGATCCTAGCAGAGCTTATCAAACTAAGACAGAAAGTTAGATTCAGACATTTTAGAGAGATTTTTATCCCTACAATTGTAAAAGCAGCATTTACTTAAATACAACAACCAGAAAATTGAATAAATCACAGTACCTTTTTCCTCACACATTTTGTTGTCAAGAAGTTTCACTGCTTCCATTTCACCATATGCAATATTAAGTATGTCTAATTTTCAAAGCAGAAAATATAATTATTCTTTTTGTCAATGAAAATCTTGGATAGAAATAATCACTAATATGAACTCTGTCATTCCAGGTTGTTAAATTTGAATGAATATAAATGCTCTTCTTTCTAAATTATCCTTCTCTATTTTGAGCCATAAATGAGCTTTTGCCCTCATATTCAAGGTTTGCCTTTAATATTCTATGAAAGATAAATTACATTATTATCTTAGGAAAGTCTGCTGAAAATCACTGAAATTTTAGTTCTAGAAGTTGAAGATATTTCTTGTATGGCAAAGTATATCAATACTTGTCACTGACATAGAGATTGGATTTTTAAGGCATTTATGGAGAAAAAAAAAACCAAAACAAAACAAAATTTACTCTGGCATTCGTTTTAAAGCAAAATATCTAAATAAATCAGATCTGGCTAAGAACATACCTGGGGCTTTGGCTGGATTTAATTATGCAGAGTGTTGGCAAATCTACAGTCATGAGCAACAAGAGCAGCATTCCTCAAATCATCTCAATACTGACGTTGTCACAGGCAGTCAACTTTCAAACACACTGGAGGCTGGAGCCGTGTTGGATCCAGAGCTAATGAATAAGTATGGCAGCTGTCGGAGCCATTTCCCAGGTCCATGGATGTTTAAAGCATCTTTCTCTATTCTAGATTTATTGTTGCTTTTTAATGCTAGAATAGAAATTAAGATGATCATATGCAGTGATAATGGAAATGCACGTATGGTTTATAAAGCGCTGATTCCAGGCTGAGCACAATGTTTACTGCCACATATATCTTTCATAGATTCATTTGTTTAGAACTTACAACAATCCTCTGGGTTTGCTATTTTGTTCATTTCACAGATAAAGAAACTGAGACCTAGAAAAATTGAGCCACTAGCCATGGTCATGAGAATTGTCTGTATCAAAAGTACTGGAATCAGTAAATGAAGAAAGGCTCATGAGAAAAGAGGAGAGGTATCTACTGGAATTCAGCGGAATACTGAAATTCCATTTACCACAATTTATTTCTTTCCTTCAAGTTTGCAAGGTACTTGTCTCCTATCCCCAAGTTCAGATGCATGAAAAATGTACTTTTCTTACCTTTTGTAAAATTCAGTAGTAACAACGATAGCAAATACTTGTAAAACTCTTACGAGTTTGCATTCTTAACACTTCATTATTATTATCCACATTTTATAAGGGAGGAAACTGAGGCACAGAGAGGTTAATTTGCCTAGTGTCACGTGGCTATTAAGTGGAAGAGTGGGGATTTTGAGTGGAAATAATCTAGCTTCAAAATCTGTTTTCTTAGTCACCATGTATGTATCAGTACAAGTTCTCTAACATCTGTGTTTACTGTATTTTTCCTTGTCTTGGTAGGGCTGCAGAGTACCTGGGGAGGCTCTCCAGGACCTTTCATCACTTTCCTACTACTCACAAACAGAAATCATTATATTCCCATGAACCTTATAAACACAAGGCATTCTGGGAGGCTGCCTCAGACCCACCTTGAGGAAATACTCTGAAGTCATTGTTCCCTGAGGTATGCTGAATTTAGTACCCAAGTTCAACTCTGTGTCAGATGATGGGGGTAGAATAGGAAGACAAAACCTGAAATTTCCCTTACCCTCATTAACATTTTGTCAAAGGCCAATAGGTCTCTGCAGCCATCTGATTTATTTAGCTTTGGAATTGCCAAGGAATCTGAGATGATGCCGTGCTGTCACTGACATATCTCCTGGACACCTTTAGAGTCCAAGACAGAACTCTGAATTGACTCCAACCTCCACAAAAAACTGAGAGGAACAAAGAAATATATAAGGAGGAAACCAGGCCCAGAGGGGTTAATTACTTGAAGACTCTCATATGCAGACACATCTCAGTCCCTAGCACTCTAATTCTGAAGTGTTTTCCATGGAAAAGAGAGCACCACTTCCATCTCAAAGCCAAGGGCTGGCTAATAGACTAGAAATACGTATCGAAAATAGACCCAACATTATTGTTTCCTTTGAGACATATTTGAGTGATGCTTCATCATCAGTACATACTTTGATTTATAGGAATCACAATCACCCAGAGTATGTTGTCTTCTCTGGCTCAAAATAACAATGCTATTCTTGAAGTATTGCCTTTACCCAACATGTGGGAGGAAAATGTCAATCCATTAGGCATTAGACCAACACTGACCTACAATTACAGGCAAAAGTATTCCTGTAACTAAATCCTTAGCAAAAGTTATACAATTAAAGGAACTTTAAAATACCACACAACACATTTTTCTAGGGTTTTATTATCTCATCCTGAGTCACGAGCCTCAGATATGCAACATTTTATACAAAGAAACCTTCTTGAACATATCACTTTATCCTAGGCTATTAACTGATTTTTCATCCCTTAGAGTCACAGAGATAAGCAGACCAATTACTCATATCATTTTTTAAAAATCACTAAATACCTGAACCTTAGAATCCTAACTCTGGCAACAATGAGAAAGCTACTTTCCTCAATAAGCTTTAGTGTCCTCGTTTGTAAAATGAGCTATTAAAAGTCCTCAAAATTCTCATAGAATTACTTTGAGTTAAATAAAATATACAGAGTTTTTAGCACAGTGTCTAGCACATATTACGGTTCTCCAAATTGAGAGTTAATACACACACGCGTTTATAATTCATATAAAATAATAACAAAAAAAAAACTAAATCTACTAGTTTTTTTCTGATGTGGACATTTAAGAATCTGCCTGTAAGCAGGTATGTCGAGCTTAAAAGACAACTGCAATACACTCAAATAAACACATCACGGAGGCTTCTGGGCTCCCATGATAGATGGTGATGATGCTAACACTATTCTCAGCTATTACCTGTACCTTACGGTGGAAGTACTGAAATTTACCCTATTTTACAAATGAGTAAACAGAGACATAACCGTTAAAAGGGCTTGCCATAGCCATACAGATGGTTATATGGAACAGCCAAGATTAAAACCAGGGGAATCAGATTCCACATTTCATGCTCTAACTTTCACAAAACCGTGTTCCTTCTCACCTTCCCATAGTCTAGTTCTCTGGGACTCGGCAATACAGGCACAAGTTGACTGAAATGAAAAGTAAGAAAGTCTGCCTTTCTGTCAACTCCCAGGACTGATGCAGTGATGAGTTCCACTTCATAAGTCTGACAGGGTTGTTTTGAGAAATGACAAGGTTAACTATGTGCTCCATGTAACAGAACATGATGTGCTTTAGGAAGTTGAATTTGAATCTGAACCCACTTTAAACACAACTCAGGAATGACTGGCATCGCTGTATGCTCTACATTTTCCAGTTATCACCATTCATCTCAAAGTGCTTTCAAGAAGCCACCCTTTGCTTTCTACCTTTTGACATGGTTATGGTAGAAGTACTATTTTCAAACATTTTAAAGGAATGACTATTGAAACAAGTACCTTAAACATCCCTACTATCACAGGCAGGGAGAAGGACATAAAAAGGTTTACTTATTTATTTGCATTATTAATGGCCTTAAATCAAGCAAAGTAGTGAGACTACATAAATGCAATCTGTAGCCTACATTTATCGAGGTCCTACTATGTGTCTGTTATTTTTCATCCTCTGGGCAAAGTTATTTTCATCACAGCCATTTGATGAGTTAAATATTATTACCTTCCCTTTTACAGATGAAGAAAACTGAGGCTCCAAAAGATTAAGCAAGTTGCCCAAGTTCATGCAGTTTGTTAAGAAGCAGAGGTGGGACTTGAAGTCAGTTCTGTCTGAAATCAAGGCCCTTATACTGTCCTTAGATCATATCAAGCTGCTTCAGTGGGATGCTAGGAAATAAGACAGCAGGCAAACTTGAGACAAAGGGGGATTTGACTAAAACAAAAAAGTATGACTCTCATGCATGGATCCTGCAGGTTTCAGAGCACTTTACTCCATGACATATCGCTTTCATTGAGGACAAGGTCAGGGGACACAGAAAAGCTAAAGCTCTGACTAGAAACAGGAGCCAGTGCTGGGCTTGATTTTCCTGGGGAACACTGGAAAGTAAGACAACTTACAGTGGAGAAAGATGTGGGTTCCGTGAGATACGATACCCCACATAACACCTTGGGCCTGGGGCAGACAGTCAGGGAAAGCACCTACAGAACTGCTCCCACTCCCAATACCTTCCACCTCGAGGCAGCAAGATCCAATCTTGTGATTTTATTTTATGTGCACTCATTCCTGCGAACCCAGGGCAGACCAGATTATCTGCTATGTTCTAGATTAAGTAAATCCTTAGAGAGAGCATGTGGACAGTGGCATTGGAGGTAGCTTCTCTAAGAAGCAGCTCAGGTTACTTCCCTGCTTTCATGCAGAGATGGAATGCTGAGACCCCCACCTCTTCTCTTTCATCTAACTTCCCCTTCCTTCAATTATGCTCCACCTTCTTCTTCCCCTCTCACCCTTTCCAAAAAATGGCAGTGGGGAGAGGTAAATGGAACAGTAGAGTGCATTGTGTTAGTGAGAAGAAATGTCATCAGGCCTGGGTGAATGGGAGATGACAGCAATGGGTTTAAAAATGTAAAGAGGTAGCTAGCTCCTCCGTCCCAAACCCACCTGCATGTGACTGCCCATTGAAGCAATGTCTGGGGGCACATAAAAAGGCAGAGGGATGAAAAGATATATGGAAGGATATTCCATTTATAATGCTATGGAGTGGATTCTTTAACGAGCCCATGACAACCTTGGAAATTCAATTCAATAAGAGGCTGTCAGTGGTCCCACCTCCAACTCTGCAGAGGACCAAAGTAAAAGCACTCCATATGCCACACAGGGTGCCGCAGACAGGTGAGGGAGTCAAAGGTTTATAGCAGAGGTGGGAAGCCAGTGGTGGTTATAAAGTGGAGAGGAAGATTCTCCAGGCCATGGGGATGGTGATCTCTTCCCAGAGGAAGAAACCCAGGCATTCATTATTTCCACCTTTCAACTAAGAGCTCACTGAGGGCATTTTAGTAGCTATAGTGTTTGGGCTGGCATTGCTATTTGTTGAAAATTTAAGGGGTTTTTGACAATCTTTACCAACATATCCCATGGACAATTAAAATTTCATGTTAATATTTTGGCAAAAGGATTTAGCACAAGTCAAGCCAAAATGTGTCCTTCAAAGAAGACCCATTCATCCCATGTATTTCCACAGACATCTGCTACAACAGAGGTTGGACAATGGAGGCAGGCACAATCACAAAGTGTGTCTACTCTTACTTTCTACTAAAGTAAGGGAAAATAATCCATAAGAGAAAATACAGGCAGACAATTCTTTTTGATGAATACCTGAAACTCAAGCATCAGTTTGCACCCATCCTGGTGTAAAACCTAGTGGTTGTTCACACTTGCCTGGTTCCATGTCTTGTAGGAGATGCTTAGGAAGTTGGATGTGGGCTGTTGGTAGACTCGAGGACAGGCAAGGCCATGCTCAGACTTCTCTGCTGCTGAGCCTGCTTCTTTCTGCTTCTGTTTCTGGTACTGTCTATCTCCATTGAGTTAACATATACAGTAGATTGGCTTGCTTAATGAGCAACATTAACACTCTGATTAATACAACAGCACTTGATTTACCCCATATCTTTTGTTCATCTCATATGCAATATGGCCACTTTGCTTCTTTACTATCAATTAAACACTTACTTCATTAATTAAACAGTATCTATTGTATACTTAGATCTGAGCTGAGTTCCAGAGAATATGTACAGGAGGCTTCCATTCAGACTGCAGAGGCAGGGTCCGTACACAGATGAAAGTGGGTACAGTTGAAAGAATTCTAAACAGTGAACGAAGAGGTACAGCCGATGTGGGAACACTGAATTATCCATTGTGGCTCAGAGTAAGGGTACATTGGAGGAGCTGGCTACAGACAAGCCTGCAAGACAAGCCGAAGGCAGCTTGAGAAGTGCTGTGCTTGAGGTTTAAACTTAATCATGTAGGCTAGGGATAGGCAAACAGTTTTTGTACAAAGCTAGGTAGTAAATTTCAGCTAGAAAATCTCTGCTGCAACTGTTCAACTCTGCCCCAGTAGAGCCAGAGACAATATATAAATGAATGGACATTGTCTTTCAATAAAACTTTATTGCCAAAAACTGACATAAATTTGGCCTGTGTTTGCAGTCTGCTAATCTCTCCTGTAGGCAATATGAAACCCTGTTAAGATTTTAAAGCAAGGGGATTATGACCTCACACAGTGACTCTATTACTTAGGTCATAACGGCACTGGTCAAAGGATATACTGGAGGGAAAGGAGATGGGAAGCAGAGGAACTGGTCAAAAAATGAGAAAAGGTCTTTGCATTTATGAGTCTAACTCTGGTACACATCCTTTGAACAGTGCCCCTCTCCTCTCAAGGCACTGATTCATAGCCACAGTCCACTCTCAAGTTCTATAAACTAAGATGTCATTCTCAACCCAGATGCATTTCCTAAAGTACACACCGGCAGAGATGTCACCTAAATTAAGTAAAATCAGTGAAAAAGTAACTTGTAAATTTGACAAGATGTAGTAGATGGAAAGGATAGTTTGCAAAGGAAAATATGGAAAATCAGAGTTAGATTATGGTAAAACAGGGACAAGCATGATAAATGAACACCATCGGAATTTTTTCTTTTATTATTGAAATGAGTAAAAAAGACTTGGATCAATGCCCCCATCAGTGAATATCCTTGTCCCCCTCAAAACAAAGCTAATTTGCTAAATGAGGAGACAGAAAAAACAACAACAAAAATCCCAACCTTCCTTGGGTATCTTTCTGAAGTGAATTACCAGACAGAAGCCCTGCCAGTCCTACTTTTATGAACACATAAAAATTATGTGGTAATTAATAAAATCCACCTGCATTGTGTTGAAGCTTCTACAAACCAGAATTTAAGTAAATGTGCCAACTCTAAATCTACTATTATGAAGAATTCATTCTTTAGCGAGTTGTCATAACAGGAAGAATCTAATCTTTAGTACTGCTTGAGTTGAAACCAAGATTTTGGAATAATGAAATTTTTTGGTAAAATGAGAACCTACTTTAAGAGATTCCAATGCAGGTTTGTCCCTGTTATAAAAAACACTATTTTCCAAAAATGTCTGTGACATTCGAATATTATATTCTCTCAGAAACATGATATAAATGTGAATTAGTTCCCAGGCTAGCCCTTCAAAAGCTTATTTAAGCCAAAAGAATAAAGAAATGAAAAGAGTAGGAAGCAATGATTTTACAGTACTATTAATTAAAGCAAACCACAAGTAATAAAGAATAGAAAAGCATTTTATAAATTTCTCTTAAAAATAAGGAGCTTAAGGAAATAAAAGAGAGATAGAGGATTCATTATGAGACCAGCCCCTCACATTCATTCATTAGATCCCAGACTCACCAGCTTTCTGGCTGGTCTTTAAAGACTCCAAGCTTGGTCTTGACACTGGGTCTTAATAATTGCTGCTCCATAAGTTGGGAACTCATTTCTAAGAGATTTCTGAATGTCCAAATCTTTCTGATTTTCAAGGCTTCTTAGGCTTCCCCTAGAAGTATCTGAGGGACCCTCCCAACTCCAGTTTGTGCTGTCACCCTGGATCAATGCCTTCACATTTTGTATAAATAATTATACCATTTACTTTTCATCTCTACTTCTTTACTGTCTGTCTCCTCCTTTCATATATAAAATTGCATGCAAGTAGGGACTTTGTCTTCTTTATCCCAGTGAGTATGCAGTATATATATACATATATGTATATATATATACATATATATATGTACACATATATATATACATATATGTATATATATATATACATATATATATGTACATATATATACATATATATACATATATACATATATATATATACATATATACATATATGTATACATATATATATATATGTATATACATATACATATACATATATATATACTTATATATATGTATATATATATATATATATATATTACTATTGAAAAGAACCTAAAGAGATTGTTATATAGATGCTTTCAAAAGATTCTTTACTTTCTAATTTTTATAATTTTATTTACTCTAATATAATTTCTAATGTTCTTTAATTCTTTAATTTCAAACCAATGTCCATCCACTTGATAAAAGAGATACAGATGACTGAGAACCATTCTCACAACATTTATTTATTGATCAATGCTGAAATAAATTGGTTCCTCATAAATGGAACAGCTGTGGCAGAGAATGGAAAGAGAGAGGTAGTGGAAAGTAGGCTAAAAAACACTTTTACATGTATCAACAAAAAAGAGAGTATAATGTTGTCCCCACTAAAGGCTTGTCTGTATAAGGCATAAAAATGGGGGTGATCAGTGAGTGGAAGCAAAATTTCCCGGTGGCGAAAGGGAGGCTCTGTGGATGCCAGACCAAAACACCGTCATACGCCTCCAGGGCGCACCATTGGCAAAGTGCAGAGCTGTGACTCAAAACATATTTTACATTGAGTAGAGAAAACCATGCAACTGGAAGCAAATAACAATGAGAATAACATTTACTGAAAACCTACCTGGAGCTAGAAACTTCGCTAAGTTTTTTTATATTTAATGTTCACAACAATCTTTTGCAGTTCATATTATATTATCCTCATTTTTCTGACTGAGGAAACTAAAACTCAGTTAAGTAATTTAAACCAGAAAACAATTTTATGTTATGGCTCCAGATTTAAATCAAAGTCTGTCTAGAATTTATTTATTTTTTCCTATGACATTTCTTCAGAAAGGATGTATGTTACCTAGATGTTTATATTCATAAACATGAACATTAAAATTTACAAAATAAAAATGAGCATGTTTGAGTGGATACTGCTAAAAAATAAAATTTTTGCTTGATAAAACTGCTTCAGATTATAATAACAGCTAGTTATTCTAGGGTCTGTGAGAATTGTTTTAATTACAAAAAAAAATTTACTGTAGTTGTGCTCTCCAATTGACTCCCATAATAACTGTCTGAGTTGGACATTTTGAAATGAGCAGATTCCGATAGCGAGTTACAGGTACCACATCCCTCCTGTCTCTTTCTATTTTCATGACAAGCGAACAAATAAAACAGCTGTAAAATTACATCTATAGGACCCAAAGCGAGAGAAAAAAAAAAAAAGAGCAAACAGACAATTTTCCTATATTAATTTATTGCTTCTGGAATTGAAGCTCCACCTGAATTTGCATTCCATGTGTTCCAGCCAATGGTTATCATGCCACCCTCTTATAGATGGAGCCTAAATGGGTCAATGAAGAAGAAAGAAAGTGACTTCTCTTTCCATCTGCCCAAAGAACTGCAGTATCCAGTCTAACAAAGCAGGTGATAGATCAAACCTAAAAAAAAGTAGCTATGAGCATTTTATGTGATCTCCTCCAACTCTAAAATGTGCACTTGGTAATGAAGCTCCCTGGATTTTGGTTTTCTGAGCTTTGTTTTTTCTCTATGTTTACTTAGTTGTGTATCATTTATTCTCATGCTTTACTCTACAAAATAAGTGCAACTCAAGCTCTTTCAAAGAAACTAGGATGTAAGCAAATGTATCATTTTGACAGTGGAAAATGACAAAACATCTTTCAGTATCTTTACATACTTGGCTGATAAATGAGCCACATCAACTACAAATTCTAATACCGAGCAAAGACTAGTGAAAATAAGTGATGCCATTTAGAATACAGTAGGGAAAATAGCACCAAGTGTTGGACAGGTTAGGTAAGAAAAAAGATTCTCTGATTTGTAAAAAATGAGCAAAATGGAAATAAGTTAAATTGCAGTTTAAAGATCTCAGTTAATTATTTATTTGCCAAAGCACCATTATAAAACAATGATTATGAAGCCTTTGTTTCTAAATTACTTTATAATTGCTTTTTTCCTAAAACAGCCCATATGCAAAAGTTAAATCTATAGAATTTAACAAAGCATACATATAGCACACATGAAACAAATTCAGACTACCCTTCTTTACTTTTAACATTTTATTTTCTCTAAAAAAACTTTAAAACAACTTGTAATGATTTTACATAATTATATGAGGTTTTAAAAATATAAATGTAAATATGATAGTACAAATGAGTTTTTAAAGTTTAATTATAAAATTGATAAAAATAATTTAAAATCTCAGTAATAACTCCTAAAATTTTAGAAAGAATAAATTACTAGAAGCCTAATTTGTGCTATTACAAGGCTTTGAGTCAAAACACTTATATGAATAAGGTAGGAATTTACAGTTATAATTTCATTTTCTTTTCTTTTCTGGGTGTTCAAACATAGACAAGGATATTGACCAATTCTAGTCTATGAAATATGAGTAAAAATAAGATGTCATTTCAGGACCAAGGCTGTGTAAAGCCTCTATGGGATTCTCTGGGCCCTCTTTTTCTGCTTGGGGGAATGTGAAAACCTGGTTTGAAATGATAAAGTCACCATTTTGAATCAGCCTGATAAATAGCTACCTAGAGAGACTCCAGGATCTGCAGTTTTTTTGTTTTGTTTTGTTTTTGGTAGGGGAGAAATAAACTTCTATTATTATTACAGCACAACCTCTCACCCTCTCCTTCAAACTGCTATCACACATTTACAGCTTTGTTTTCAATTTATTTTCAGACATGGAGACCCACTTTTGTGAGATATCTAGATTTCTAAATGTTGCAAGTAAATTAAGTTTGAGTAAACTGAATAAAAATGTTCTATTTATTACTCTGTCATATTTGAGATGTCTTAATTTTTTTATAAATTTTCAACTTGAAATAACAAATGAATCCTAGGAGTTTACCTTACTCCATAGAAGACATTTCACTATTTTTTTTAGAATATGAATTCTTTATTGGGCCAAATGACAATAAATAGATAGTTTATAGTTTTCTCAAGCTTGGAACAATAAGACTTATTGGGTCTAAAAATTATAAAATTAGGAAAGAAAAAAAAAGAAATACAAATCTAAGAAAACACAGGTATCTTCAACCTTAAAAACTGGAAGGTGTGCATTAAGTTTGAAGGCCTGGACATTTAGAGATGAAGAATACAGAATTTGTTAAATGTAACCTCTCCAGCAGCGAGTTAGAACAGGAAGGTTTGGGTTCAGTTACATGACTTTTTCAGTTTTCTAGTTAAGTTTCTGTTGAGGAAAGGAACTATTTGTCTATTTGAGATGTATATCTGGCCAACCTTGTTCCTTTTCAATAGTCGCTAGTAATTGATATCTATATATGTGGTCTGGGACTTGTAAGTGTGCAGGGCCTTTAAAGTATGCTATCTCTGGCTTTATCTTAGTTTTTTCCAATACTTACACTTATTTTCCCTTTTCTCGATTTTGTTACTCCCTTTTCGTCTTGTCATACTTTAGTTTCATTATTAAACCATTTCAAATGCTTCCTGTATTTGAGGTAGTTGTAAATAAAATTAAATAATTTCAGAGGCCCTTTAAATTCTGGTTTTCTAGGAAATAAGAGACCTAAATAGGTATTAAGTTCAACTATAATTTATTTGCTCAAATATATGAGTTGATGCAAAGCAAGTGATCGATCAGAAAGTGTTCAGCCCTATATTAGGATACCATGATGGTGGTCTAATGTTCCATACTGCACATATCCACTGCATCACTGCTTTCACCTAAAGTTCTCTTAGTGATATATCAAAACACAATCAATAATGAATAAGAGAGAAGAGTCTAGAATAGACTCCCTGGGTTCAAACTGATTAGCTCTGCTATTTACAAAATCCTTGACCTTGAGCAAATTACTTAAAATTTTGAGGCTTAGTTTCTTCATGTGTCAAATGACCATAATGATAAATAGAGTATTCCTATTTGGGAAGTATTAAATGAGATAGTGGATAAACTACTTAGAATGGTGCCTGACACAGCTCAATAAATATTAGCTTTTTTTGTTAGCAGACAATTATGAGGTGCCATGAAAAGATGAAGCATGAGTGACATCAAAATTAATAGCATGTTTCCTAGAGGCATTTCTCCAACTGCTCAATGGTAGCTGTCAGCTCTTCCAGCACTTGTGATCAACTGGGCAAGAAAGACTAGAAGAAAAAGCTGGATTTGAAACTGACTCTTGTCTTCCCTAACATTGCACTTAAGCTTTACTAGACTGGTATCAAATTGCCTGCTGCTACTGAGCCAGAAAATAAAGGCACCTACTTATTAAGGCTTTGGAGGCCTGAGATTCAGAAATATTCATGGGGGCAGAAAGGTAGTGTCCCCTGATGCTAGTCATCATTATATAGAACCCACTGCCAGAGAACAATTCAGCCCTTTCTAACACAGGTCGGATGCCAACTTCTGACTGTCACAGATGACAGATGAACTAGGCTCAAATTGCTGATTGAGCCCAAAACCCCAACAGAGGAAATGGGAAGATTAACAGATGTCCAAAAGTTAAGGACATCCAGACAATTGTGAAAGGGCTGCTCCCCTCTAACTGCAACTCAGGAAATCTATGCAAGTATATGGCCAACATGTATGGGCTGGTCATCTTAACATCATCATTAAGAAATGAATACAAATAAACTCTCTGCAACAGAAGAGAGCTTTCTCTTCCAGAAAAAAAACAAAAACAAAAACAAAAACAAATGAGTCTCAATGGTATAAATTGTATCCTATACAAACTTTAATAAAGACCTGTCCATATGAAACAAAGAATCCAAGGGGACTATGTAATTTTTGTTTGGGGCCTGAATCACAGCTTCCTCACACTATTATTTCAACAGAGGACATCTTGCATTAACCCGTTCATCCCTCTGCACTCACCCAAGGCAGAGCACACAACAGGTACCCAGTAAAGACTTGTTGAATTAAATCAGGGCTTGGAAGGGTACAATTCTTTCTGACCAAAAAAGTTTTCATATTGTAGAATGAAAAAACTCACTGAGTCTGAAAGTGCAGAAAATTAAAAAATAATAATAATAATAATATAAAAAAAAACAAGTAATTTAAAAATTTTTTTAAAGAAGGTTATATTTTAGATTTCCAACAAATAAAAATCCACACTTTTTTTCCTAATAGGTATACATTTGTATTAACATTAGTGGTAACTGCATATAGTTTAAAGAAAATATTTTTGACATTAGAACAAAAATATTTTCTGAAAAATTAGAACGATTCCAAGTCATGATTTTTAGTAAATACAGTAATGTCAAAAATAGACAAGTCTAGATGGGTACTATTGACATTTTGGGCTGAACAATTCTTGTTGCTGGGGGAGGGGAGGGTCTGTCCTCCAAGTTGTAGGGCACTTAACAGCAACCCCAGTCTCTAACCACTAGATGCCAGTAGCACCCCTCCCCTCAGTTTTGAGGACCAAAAATGCTCTCAGACATTGCTAAATGCCCTGAGGATACAAAATTGCCCATAGGTATAGAAGACAATTCCATTACTCATATCAAAGAAGAAGAATAAGAAGTGGAGTGTGTGTGTGTGTGTGTGTGTGTGTGTGTGTGTGTGTGTGTGTGTGTGTGAATGTACACATGCATGTCACTTATGCATTTATAGATTCAAATAAACTGTGAGAACAACTCTCATAATTGATAAACAGTTTGGTCATAGTGCAAGGCAGGGAGCCATGATATACCTAATGTGCCACAGAACTACAAGGCTTTGTGCTCTTTCCTTTGGTGTGGGGAGTGGGGTGGCTGCTCTTCCCGGTGTTGTTTTTTCTATCCCCATAGGCAGAAGGACTGGCCAAACACTCTATAATTAAGTAATGTCTCCACAGCAAGGGAATAGCTGGCTCTTCTGCACTATGCTTTACCTTTTGGAATAATTTACTAAATTCAAAACTTTACTGTCTAGGAACTGGAGATAATATACCTCCCAGAGTCATTGTGAGGTTAAAACATGACAACATTGGAACAGTGGCTGATGCAAAAACTCTTGCTAAATGCTTATAAAATCTAAAATACATGGCACATATAACAAAATAATAAATAAAGCATTAGTCCATTGGCAAAGCAATTTTTGAACTTGCACCAATGAAAAGGCCTGAAGTAGCCACTTCTGCTGCCTGCCAGAGAAAATGAAGACCCTCTTGAGTGGAGAGACACAATCGATACATCTCAGCACGAAGGAAAGGGAACTCTGCTGGCACCAAGTTATATGGATTCGATTGTGGTACACTTCTAGGGTACAGACATCTGTAGTTTAATTCTTGTTCAGCCACCATCCATCCCCTGTTCTACTGGCCTGAATTTCTCCTCATAGCTTAATGAGGAACAGCAAGCAAAAATCCTGGTTATACCAGGGATAGGCATTAACTAAAGTTATATGGAATTACTGCAGAAACATGCTCACAGTTGAGAAAGGCTTACAAAGTTTCCTCTCATACATCTGAAGAGTGAACAACAATATAGTACCTCAGGATGATTGCAATTATGAAGAAGAGCTGGAGACCAGGCTGCAGTAGAATGATCTGCTATAGCCTTCCTCCTCATTCATTCTGTGCCAAACTCTTCCTGAACACACAGGGCCCCAGGGCCTTTGTGCCTGCTACTCCCTCAGCCTATTACTCCTTTTTCCAGATACTGCATGAAAAGTCATTCCAGTGATGCCTTTGAAGCCATCTGATTTAAAATATCACTCCAGTCCTAAATATTTCACATCTCAAATGCTTAGTTTGCTTTCTTCCTAACTCAGCTTCTCCTTAGCATTTTTATTATCTGACATTTTTTAATCTTTATTTATTTCCTACACTAAAACAGAAGCTCCCCAACAACAGGTTTTTTGTCCATTTTGTTCAGTTTCTGCCTAATAGAATGACTGATACATAGCAGACTTTCAGTGAAAACCTGCTCAAAAATACATGTGAATGAGTCTTATAACATTAAGCAGAAAAAATAAATAAACATAACTTCCTCTAACTTCAAACCCCTCCTAAGCTATGAATTCTGTGGAGGAACAATATTGAAGGCTGAAGATCAAGAATTTCATTTAATCTGAGTGTGATCAGTGTGAGATTTGGTTAGAAATAAGAAATTATTTTGGTAGCAGAAGTAGTTATGCCAAGGTCCCACACTGTTGTCAAGCTCTGTCTTAAGTCACAAAAAATGTGGTGCCTGAAACAAGAATATGTTGATCCTCCCCACTAATCTCTAAGAATTCTACATTACCTATTTGCTTCTACAAGGCAATCAGCATTTATCTGTCTTCATTCAAGAATCAGCTTCTGTCTCTAGCTCAAGTTCTCATATTTTACCTTCACGGCAGTTTTCTATTCTCCCCATTTTATAGAATAACTGAGAATAAAATAAAGCAAGTTAAATAAAACTTCCAAGGTGATACAGCTTTATATTTTTCACTTATTTTCACCTGAATAAATCCTACTACTTTTGTTAAAAGGCTCAGATATTTTTTTCTAATAAATCTTTGTTCTGCCGCTTTTGTCTGGCCTTGTACAACTTATTTCATCTGGGTTAGCCTTCGGTTCACTTCTTCACATGGAAGTGATAATAACACTTACAGCTAGCAAATACCCAAAAGATAGCTATGTCTCCTGGCCTCTCTGCCAACTCTCCACATTTCTTCAAGGCCACTTTCACTTCAGGAGACACCTGCATATTCCAGAGGACATCCATCAGCCTTCAAGGCCTCTGTGCTCAACCTGTGCAGCCCAGAGATTGTTCACATCAACCAAAATAGGAAAACAAAACAACAACAATAACAAAAAAATTTAAAGGAGAAAGATTAAAATATCTGAATCTGAAAGAAAATGCCAAAAACATCAGAAGGACAGTAATCTTTTTTAGCGTTACATAGAAGGGAAAATTGAGAATTTATTTCAGGGCAATACAAAAAAAAAAAAAGATTTTTTTTCTTTTGAATTAAGCTGACACGTGGCCTCTCTTTATTTCTCTCTCAATGGAAATTTGAAATGGGAAACTTTCCCAAATAATTTTAGATCAGTCATGAGTTCATATGGTTTTGACATCATAACTCTTGTCATGTTACCATGCCAACAGGCAGTGAGGAGCTAACAGCTTTCTAAAGATATGGAAATTTCGGGCTTAGATGCCATTCAGTTCTCTGTGGGGTGAACACTAACAATGTCACCAACTATAAATAACAAGGGCTGCCAGAGCACCATCTCACCCACTCTCCCTTGTTTCTTTCAATGAGCACTGAAAATATGCGATCTATTTTGGAAACGAAACCTGAACATTGACTTCCTTGAACAGAGGCCCTGCATGTAATAGAAGTTGCATGACTCTTTATTGCTCTTGGAATGAAACATCATGTTTTCTAGACACCCCCAGCTCTTATTCCACGTGTAACATAACCCCAGCAAATTAAGTTTTTACTCCCTCATTTGCACCTAGAGGTAAGGATACCTAAGTGTCTGTTTACTGTTTCTCCACTATAAAAAGCATTCAAGTTAAAGTGCCTAAAATAAAGGGTCACATGTCACAAAAGTTAGAATGGAGTGCACTGCGGTCATTGCTGCTCTTAAAAATACCCACGGAATGAACATTCCAAGTCATCCAAGGTGGGCTGTGTTTGTACTCATTGCTCTTGCTTGTCAGTTTCATTAGCTTTGTTTTTGTTTGGGTTTCATTTTGAACTTCTGGGATATCAGGTACCACTACAGAGCGAAAACAGAAGCTGTATCTTCTCTGTTTTAATCATACTAGTGGATCAATGGTAATAAAACTTATACTTCATGGTCTATGGCCATGCCGCCCTAAACAAACTCCATCCTGTCTGATCTTGAAAACTAAGCAGGGTTGGGCTGGGTTAGTACTTAGATAGGAGACCACCTAGGAAGACCAGGTGCTGTAGATGTAAACAAACAAACAAACAAAAAACAATAAAGATTGCTTTGTTGTCTTTGTGTGATACTCTCTTTGTGTGAACCAGGTCTGCTGGTATTCAGATCCTAGAGTGTTGCCGTCTTGGATCTGGCCAGCCCTGCGACTTGCTCTAACCAAAGAATGCTTTGGAAGTCATGCTGTGCCAAACTGGAGCCTATACTTTAAAATGTCTTGGCATCTCCTGCCTTTACACTGAGAGAAGCCTAACCTAGCTCTGGAGAGAGACGATGTGAAAAAGCACCGAGACCCTCAACCACATGCCCCAGCCGAGAACTGAGCCAGCAGCCACAACCAACTTGTCAGCCATGGAGGTGAGGCCACCTCAGATGGGACCTCCAAGCCCAGTAGAGTCACCACAGCTGACATACAGATGAGTAGTTCCTGCCAAGTCCCATCCAAATCATAGAGCTGTGAGTAAAGAAATAAAATGGTGGTTGTTTTGAGCCACACAGTTTGGGATAGTTTGTTCCATAGCACTATAGGATCATAAGTATCACATATTAATTAAGGAAGAAGTACAGTATAGCTCTTCAGGAAGACAAGCCTGAATTCAAACCCCTCTGACTTCCCTTTGCCATGATGCAGAACAGTATACTGAAGCCCAATTTCTGAAAAAGAGAGAAACTAAAAATACCAAATTCATAGGGAGTTGAAATAAGTAAATGAGGTCATCCATGTAAAGTATAAGTATGTAACAGATACTACCTATTATTAATGTTTTTCTAGGCATTGTAGAAATAACAAAGATTAACTCTTGAGAAACATACCATTTAATCTAGGAAATAAGATATCTATAAATAAAACAAATTTTAAAACGGAAATATGATGATATTAATGTTATACTATTTTGTGTGTGTGTCTTGAGGAAAGGAGAAGAGATGAGGCCACATAAAAGTATACTTTTCAGTGGAAAGTGAAGGGAGGAGATACCCGACTATGCCCATGGATTTGCTTTTTAATTTACAAAAAACACTGGGAAAAAAAAAGGCATAGAAAAGTAAAAGTCATGTCTGTTGTCCTTATGAGTCAGACTTGATCCAACAGATAATAGAGGAGTCCACAGTGGGACTGAGTGAACGCCACAGCATTGCACACATTTCCAAACAGAAGAAAGAGGCTTCTTGGGTCCATCTTTCCAGCCCCAGTCTAATCAGTTAGACCATGGAAGCCATTTGTGTGAGTGTCCTTGCTAAACTGATGGGATTCAGGAGTAAAGCCAAGATGTTCTACAGATGTACTAATCTTGGAAAGAAATAATGTCGTAAAGTCACAGCATCACCTTGAGTCCTGCCCCTCTTTGAGTCATGATTCCTGTCATCCCACCTGTGACTTCCAATTTTTTTAGATATTTACACCTAGATTTTGCATTTAGCTTTCATCAAAGGATGAAAGGATGCCAAATGACTTTCCTCACAGTAATTTACTGGAGCCTAAATCCTCCAGTACAACCTGCCACCTATCATTATTTTATCTAATACCTGCCAGGATGGAATACCTAGGAGACCCTCCCAGGTGCAAATGGAAGGCAGTAATACACTTAACACAGGTGTTGTGGATCCAGAAATCAGCTTGAAAATAATTTTCCTTTTCTCCATAGGGACTAAAACATGCAGCCCAGTAGACAGCAGTAATGGGGACCTTGGTCCATACCCAGCATAGCAAAGGAGATTAAGAGGCTGAGCATTTATTGACTAACTTACAGTAGTACCCCAGAAAACCAAAAATATCTAAAATTATGTTCCCGGAGAAATACAGGTTCTTAAACACAATAAGCATAAATAGAATTTCTTCCCCCAAGGTATTTTTGAAAAGAGAGAAGTCTCAAGCAGCCTCATATCACTGGTATGCAAATGCTCCACTCGTGATCCAGAAGACGCTGGCATAGTTGGGAAGCTGGCTAGTTGTTGGGGAGTCTTTCTGCCTGCCTTCCCTCCTCCCATTTCTTGCAGCCTCCTTTCCTGTCTAAATTCCCTTTCTCTAGGCTATTCTTCTCCGAGGCTCTTAATTTGCCAAGCTCCAAGAAAAGACTTAGTTCATGAGGGCCTAAACCCTTGCTATTCCTAGGAATGTTTACCTATTTGGTATAGAAAGCCAAACCTTTCACAAACTCCAATGTAGTAAGAGTAGAATATCAGGTGGTGAAACTGCACTGTAGTCTCTTTCAAATCATACGATAGAGTAAGTTATTTCTACCTACTCTGAAGCAAATTCTTGCTCATGCCAGATAAATGCACTTATTCATCAAAAACAAAACAAAATAAAAGACATTTTTGGCCTGGTGTATAATCTTAGAAATCACAATGCCAGACAGTATCTTGCACTGAATTTTAAAACTTGAAAAGCTGTTTTTCCATTTTAGTTGATTGTACACAGAGATGAATATTGTACTTTGAATAATCACTGGCCAAAAGTGAAAATAAAGCAACCAAAGGAAGGGAAAGAAGGTTAGAGAGCATAGAAGAGGTTGGTTTCTGAGAGCTCAGAGTCACAGTGCTATGGCTCTAAGCTAGAGAATCAGCAAAAGCATCTTAACCTGTCTCTCGATAGACACCTTAAACTTTCATCTTTAGGTAATTTACTTATGGTCTCTCAACTTATTTCAAAGCATTTCTACATTTGTAATAAGGATTTGAAATGGTCTCTTTTAAAGAGACCTGTAATTTATTTTTACTCCTTTATTTATTCTTTTAAATATATAATTTTTATTTTTTAATACCAGGTGTACAACCTGGTATTCAAATATTTATATATCTTACAAAGTGATGACCTCAATAAGTCTAGTATCTATCTGATACTATACATAGTTATGGCAATATTATTGACTATATTATTTATGCTGTACTTTACAACCCCATTAAGTATTTTCTAACTACCAATTTGTACTTCTTAATCCCTTCCTCTTTTTCACCGTCCCCAACCCTCCTATCTGGCAACCACCAAAATGTTCTCTGTATATATGAGTTTGTTTGTTTTGTTTGTTTGTTTTGTTCTTTAGATTCCACATGTAAGTAAAATCATATGGCATTTGTCTTTCTTTGCTTGACTTACTCCATGCAGCACAATACCCTCTAGCTCCATCCCAATTGTTGCAGATGGCAAGATTTCATTTTTTTTAATGGCTGAGTAAATATTCCATTGTATATATGTATCACTTCTTCTTTATCCATTCATTCGCTGATGGACACTCAGGATGCCTCCATATCTTGGTTATTATAAATAATGCTGCAATGAACATATGAATTTACATCTCTTTCAAAGTAGTATTTTGGGTTTCTTCAGATAAATACTGAGAAGTGGAATTACTATATCCTTCTTTGTCTTCTGAAATAGCCTGTTTTAAAGTCTATTTTGTCTAGTATAAGTATTGCTACCCCAGGTTTTTGTTTTGTTTTGTTTCCATTTTCCTGAAATATCTTTTCCATCCCTTTACTTTCACTCTGTATGTACCTTTCAATTAGAAGTGAGACTCTGGTAGGCAACATGTGTAAGGGTCTTGTTTTCTTATCCATTCAACCACCCTATTGACTGGAGCATTTAATACTTTTACATTTAAGTAACTGTTGATAGATAAGTAGTTATTGTAATTTTATTAACATTTTTAGCTTTTTTATATGTTTTTTTCTTCTTGTTAAAGAAGTCCCTCCAACATTTCCTGTAATACTGGCTTTATGGTATGAACTCCTTCAGTTTTTCTTGTCTGGGAAGCTCCTTCTTTTTCCTTCAATTCTGAATAATAGTTTTTCTGGGCAATCTTCGTCGTAGGTCCTTATTTTTCAGCTATTTGAATATTTTGTGTCAATCCCTTCTGACCTGCAAAGTTTCTTTTGACAAATCACCCAACGGTGTTACAGGAGCTCACTTGTAGGTAAACAACTGCTTTTCTCTTGCTGCTTTTAAGATTCTCTCTGTCTTTAACCCTTTGGCATGTTAATTATGATGTGTCTAGGTGTGAGTCTCTTTGGGTTCATCTTGTTTGAGACTCTGGGCTTGCTAGGCTTATATGTCTATTTCCTTTGTCAGGTTAGGAAAATTTTCCATCATTATTTCTTCAAATACGCTTTCAATTCCTTGCTCTCTCTCTTCTCCTTCTATTACCCCTACGATATGAATGCTGTTATGCTTCAAGTTGTTCCAGAGGCCCCTTAAACTATCCTTATTTTTTAAAATTATTTTTTCTTGCTGCTGTACTGATTGGGTGATTTCTGCTATCTCATCTTCTAAATTGCTGATTTGATCCTATGGTTGATCTTCGTTTCTGTTATTGTCTTCTTCATTTCTGACTGGTTCTCTTTTGTGTTTTCTATCTCTATTTTTATGTTGCCTATGTCTCTGTTAAAGTCCTCACTGAGTTCATTTACTCTTTCCCTAAGTTCACTGAGCATCCTGTAATCTGTGTTTTGAACTCCGCATTCTGGCAGATTGCTTGTCTCCGTTTTGTTATTATTTGGAGCTTTATTCTGTTCTTTCATTTGGGACATGTTTCTTTGTCTCCCCATTTTGGCTGCCTCCCTGTGTTTGTTTCTATGTATTAGGTAGTGTTACTAAGTTTCTCAGTCTTAGTAGAGTGGCTTTGTGCAGTAGGAGTCCTGTGGGGCCCAGTGGCACAGCCTTCCCTGGTTACCTGAGCCAGGTGCTCTAGGTTGTTCCTTGTATGGCTTGTGTGTGTCCTCCTGTTGTAGTTGTTGTCTGCACATCAGTGGGAGGAATCCACCCTTGGGCTGATTGGTTGTGAGGACTGGCCAGTGAAGGGCTGACCCTACAGGGCAGGATTCACTTTAGTAGGATTCTGGTGCCTGCCCATTATGCCCTTTGTGTGTGTTGTCCTCAGATACAGTCCCAAGTGGTATTACATCCCACATCAAAGCAGGCAACTGGTTTGCCATCCCCAGGGCCTCCAAGGATGGGCCCCGCCATAGGTCAAGTTCAGTTACAGCCTTTGCACTGCCCGGAGCCACCTGGCAAGAGTGACCAATCAATCTGCAGATGGACGCAACCTGTGCTGAGCTTAGAGGTGCCTCAAGAAGCCAAGCTGTGAACTGAGGCCTCTTCCTGATAGTGCCTGGCTTGAGCTGCTCAGAAAGAGGTATGGGGCACACTAAAGTCAGTCAGATGCTGCTTGCTTCAGTTTTCTGAACCTTTGTGAGATTTTAGAAAAGTCCACAGCATGAACCAAAATAGGTTACTTGTAAGGAAAAGCCACTGAAGGCAGTTTGGGTGGGCTTGAAAGTTGTGAGGGTCGGGTTTACCCCTTTCTTTTAACAGCTTGGTTAAAATAGAGTGTATTAAAGGATAGCCCTCCCTTTAGTCACTTGCTTATGCAAAGTGCTTATTGATTTAGCTTAATCAAGTAAAAATGCATATAATTTTCTGTCCTTGAATTTCAAGAGTTATCTTTAGAGCATGGTGCTCATAAACTAGGCATGAGAGATGGTTGTCTTAGATTGTTGTCCCCCAAAATATTGAGCTCCAATCAAGGCCAGTTGCCTAGTACATGTGTGCCTTTCTTCTTCACATTGGAATTTTTTATGCTGTTGTTAATTTCATGACTTAAATTAAACTTAGCATTTGTTGGTGGTGTACCAGGAAAACCAGTATAATGTAGTCATTAGACTTCGTCCCTGAAGTCAATAGTCTGAGCCCAACAACCAGTTTTGTCACTTAATAGATAGTGTGACCATCGACAAACTACCTAACCTCCCTGAACATAGTTTATCATCAGTAAAAATAAGGATAATCACAGTACCTGTCTCCACAGGCTATTAAGCGTATAAATTTGATTATGCTCAAACCTTTCTCTAACACATAAACAGCACCTAAAAAAAATGTCAGCTATTATTAGGACATAAAACATTAACAAATGTGAAATTAGATGAGTTTTGTTTGTTTGTTTGTTTGTTTGTTTGTTTTTGGGGGGGTCAGGAAAGAAATTTTTTTTAATCTCAAAAGACTTTCTTTATAAAGAAAGCAAGGTTATTTCCTGCTATTTAATAAGGAATTTATTTCAGGAAGACAAAGGCATAAAATCATCTTGCTTAGAAGTATGAGAATAACAGATCAGGGGCATAAAGATATATGGCTCTTAGAAACACAGTGAACATTTGCCAGACCTGCTGTCTGGGAAGGGTTCCATACCATGGCATAACTGTACATGCCAGGTGGCCAGAAGAAGAAGCAGGTCTTCGGCAAGACTACCAAAGACAGAAGTATGAATTTCTCACTTTTTCAAAAAAAAAATACACAATGTGTTGCAGATAAACCCTAGGCAAGAAAGAAATTTCCAGTTCTACTTGGGCTATGTAACAATACTGCAAAAGGTGAAATCCAAGGGAGTTAGACAGTGTAGAAGAGTGAGAAATGGGTACTTTTGGATATCCAGGCAGTGACGAGTTTTAATGACAAGTACAGATCCGGCTGCCTTGAGAAGATTGATTAGAAACAAAGTTGTCAATATTTCTGTGTCAGGAAAGAATCTGGACAAGTGAAAAGCATCAAGATCTGGGAGGATAGGGAAATAAAAGACCTAGGTAGAACACAACCAGACATACAAAACTAATCTCAGTCCATATATTCCAATATGGAATATTTGGGAAACTGCTGTTCAACTATGTCAAATAAAGGTGAGAGGTCCATAATCAACAAATTTGAACTCTCTAGATTAGAGCAGTTGGTTGTTGTTAAATCCAAAATCCATACCACAGCTTCGTACCTTGTGAGGCTGGGCTGGTCCCAAGGAGAGATAAGATAGCTAAATCACTAATGAAATGTGGAATATGATGAGGGCAAGGAAAGGATTCAAAGTCTAAAAGAAGGATAAGCATGCCACGTAAACCCTCGTACTTCAACTCCCTAAAAAAGGCAAAGACAAACGTGATAAGACTAATGAAAAGATAGCAGATCACCACAGAAAATAAAATTTTTCACACTTAGACTTCTATTTTCTTTGTATGTGTCTTTATTTTGTATTGGTTTTTATTTAAAACTATTTTGTCCATTATTTTATTCTTTCACTCAAGATATAGTCACTATGTCAACGCATCTGATAATGTTCTGTTTCCTGGGAAGACAGTAATGAACAAATTCCCTATCTTCATGAATTATGTGTTTTACCAGGAATGTTCTAAATAGTGGTTGATCTGTCAGCCTGTGTTTCAAGACTGAAATTGACCAATATGTGGAACAAAAGTTCTAGCTGACTCTAGATGGGCAAGTGAAATGAATGAACTCTGTTTCTGGTGTTATTTTCAATTGAGGTAAAATTCACATAACATGAAATTCACCCTTTTAAAGTAAACAATTCAGTAGCATTTGGAACATTCACGATATTGTGCAAGCACAATTTCTACCTGGTTCCAAATCATTTTCATCACTTTGTAAGGAAACACCATACCCATTGACAGGATCCGCCCTCTCCCCAGCACCTGGCAATCACCAACCATACTGTCTCTATGGATTCACCTACTCCAGATATTTCATATAAAGGAACTCACACAATATATTACCTTTTCTGTTTAGTTTCTTTCATTTAGCATAATGTTTTCAAGGTTCATTTACACTGTAGCATATACCAGTCCTTCATTCCTTTTTAATGGCTAAATAACATTCTATTGCATAGCTATACCACATTTTTCTATTCTTCTGTTGATGGACACTTAAATTGTTTCTACCTTTTGGCTATTGTAAATAGTGCTGCTATGAACTTTCTATTTTTTTTCTATTTTTTCTATACGTGTGAAAATGTATTTGCCTGAGTTCCTGTTTTAAATTGTTTTGGGTATATACCTAGGAGGAGAATTGCTCACCATATAGTAAGTCTATGTTTAACTTTTGAGGTAACTGCTCAAAGCACTGGGATTGTTTGTTACTATAGGATAAACTAGGTCTCTTGTTCGATCCAACATGGTAAGGATTGGGATTTTATTCTGTAAGGTTTGGAGAAAAAAATGGCATGCTTTTATATGCATTTATTAAAGGTCATCCCAGATGCTGTTTAGAGAACTGACCAGCATGAGGCAAGATAGGAAGCAGAGAGATCAGTGAGAAATTTAGCAGTTTCATGGATGACACTGGTATCACTGATGAATATGATCAGAATGGAATATTTTGAAGGAAGAGTGTAAAGGCTTACAGATGGCCTGGATGTAAGGTATGAGGCAAAGGGAGACAAGCATAATTCACAGGGTTTTTGCCTAAGAAACTGAGTTTGTGGTGGTACATGTACCGAGATGGGGATGATCAGGGAAGCACAGTTTAAGAGGAAACAGCCTTAACTAGAGATAACAGTTTAAGGTGCCTGTTAGGCAACTCTCTGGAGATCTCAAATGGGCAGTTAAACACAAACACACAAAAACACACATACACACACACACACACATGCGTGAGCTCAAAGGAGACATCAGGACTGGAGTTAAAAACTTGAGAATTATCAGTGGACAGAAAGCATTTAAAGCTTTGGGAATAAAAAGAAGGAACCTGCTAAGGAATGAGTGTAGAAGAAGAAACTGGAACTTCAAAATTTAGAAGTCAGGAGCAGAAGAAGCACCAGGAAAGTGATTTTGCTAGGAAACAAACAAACAAAAACAGGGAGGATGTGGTGTATCAGGAAAAAGGACAAAAAGAAGGAAGGAAGGAAAGAAGAAAAAAAGAAAGTTTCAATAAAAGCATAGTAGTCACGTGGCTTAAGCACTGTTAAAAGTAGGAAAAAAATGGTATGATGTGTTGAATTAGCAAGATGGGAGTCATCAATGCTCTGAAAAGAGCGATTTCCACAGAGTGAATGACAAGGACTAAAATAATTTTTACTCCTTTCTCTCTTTCCTCTCCTCTTTCTTCCCTCCTTTCCCTCTTTCCTTTCTTTCATGAACACAGGTAGGTTATCTTTCTGAGGGATGTTAGAGTTAATGGTGTAGTTGTAAAGATTCCAAACATTATGTACTTTATATATAGGTCAAGAGAACATAACCACTGAGTGCTAGCAAAATAAATAAATAGCCAGTTTAAAAAAGTCAAATGCACACCCTTTTAAACATGGTCTCAGACCTCAATAAATGATGTGAAAATAACTCACTATATAAAAATTAATGGGTAGCTAATACCTCTTTTGGATATGAAAGACAACAAACAGAATGTGCCTAGAGCTTCTTGGGCAAGAAAAAAAATTATCTATTAACACTATTTTATTCTTATATTTCAAGACACCAATAACTTCACTATTAAAACTTCTAAGTAGGTTTCAGTAGAGGGCATATATTAGGGACCTCAAACATAAATGACTGTCCAAATACTGTAAAACCATTATTGAAGACTTTAAGATCATCTTTAATGTTTCAAATCTATATGGTAGAATTCAGATAAAATATTGATTTGAAATTATAGAAAATATTTTAGACTTTTTAATATCAAGAGAATTATGATTCACATATTCTATGTAACATCCCCAAGGGATTTCTGATTATTTTGAAATTTTAGAGTTTAGCATATGTCAAGGCATGCTAAATATCACCCAGCCTGGCAGAAAAAGGTTGCGATTCATATTCAATGTCATTCAATTTGAGCTCTCTTTTAGTGGGTATCCTCCCACGATGTGTTACAGGCAGTGCTTGTCACTTGCATGCCATAAAATCATGAGCAGACAGTCAAATGAAAATGACTCCTCAAAGAGTGATTTGAACAGAGGAAAAAATCTTGGAGTTAAGAATACTTCGAAATGCCATTTAAACTCAGGGATTTCATTCTGACAATTTCTAAAAAGTCATACCTAAATGGAACTTTTTAGTCAGGTATCCTCTGCCATTTGGTGTGGCTTGCTGAGGTCAAATGTTGGCAACCCACCTGACATGAGGGATGAGTTATAACATGTCACTTATTTTAGATTATAGATACTGGGGAGAAAATGCTGCTGGAGTCATTATGTAGATTTTACACATATAATTCTCACCTTTTCTGAGGCTGGTCAGGTAAAATGAAGGCGACAGATGAGGTTGGGGGCTGGGGTAGTGAGGAATGGCATAATATTAATAGGATCACCTCACACCAAATCTGTCTGCATAGCAACTTGATTTGTTAGCATCTACGTGTTTCCCCGGTAACTTTCACAGTTTATATAGTTGCATCATCTGGAAAATTACCTTAACTCTCCTAAAGTTATTCTTTAGTAGAAAGTCATGGAATAAGTCACATCTTCTTTCATAAACCAGAACCCACAAAAATTAATATTAGAGCAAAAGGAAGATTTTGGTGATATTTTCAAAGGAAAACTATAAAGGATTTTTTCCCATGAGTTATTAGAAGGGAAAAATAATATACTTCATTGAATCTGCATTTTTAAACCTGAATTTGAATGTTGTTTATGCCATTAATAAACATAGGCAATAATGTGAAGTCCATGAGTAAGTCACTTAAACTCTGAGAGCCTTCGCTGTCTCACCTAAAGAATGAAATAATAATGTCTGTCTCACGGTCACTGTATGTATTAGATGAAATGACTGTGAAGATCCTGGCCCATGGCATAGGGTCAGGACACATTAATTTCCTCTCCTTCTTCAATAAGAAAAACGTAATTTAAGTAAAAAAAGAACAGAAGGTGAGGGAAAATCAAGAGGTGGAATTTCTGAGATTAATCAACTGGCCATATTCTGTTGGCAGAGTGTATAGTCTTATAGTGCATGGACTCTGGAACACCACACAATTTTTTACTGGTTTGTTGACAAATTCTACTTTTATTCAAAGTCCATTCTCACCTTCCGGGAATCACCAACAATAACAAAGTTTTAGATAAGCATAGCTCTAGACAGATACAGAAATAGGAACATGGCTCAACATCAGTCAGGAAAATGAACTATCTGCTAGCTGACTAAATTCCCACTGGTCTTCCTGACAGAGATTTGGGTTGTGCTTTGTTATGTCATTTAGGCCAGGGCTCCCCAACCCTACTGTGAACTGCACACACCTTATGAGAATCTAATGCCTGATGATCTGAGGTGGAGCTGCAGCGGTGATGCTAGTGCTGGGGAGCAGCTGCAAATACAGATTAACATTAGCAGAAAAATTTGAGTGCACAGAGACCATAATAAACTAACTGCTTGCAGATTCATATCAAAACCCTATCAGTGAGTGATAAAAGACAACTGAGCTGCATATGGTGGCAGGCTTTATAGTGGCAAGTGAGTTGATGCATTTCAATTGTGCAGCTGCATCATGTGGTGTTTAATTCTGCATTATAGTGAGTTGTATAATTATTTCATTATATATAACAATGTAATAATAATAGAAATAAAGTGCACAATAAATGTAATGTGCTTAAATCATCCCAAAACCATCCACCTAACCCCTGGTCTGTGGAAAACATTATCTTCCATAAAACAGGTCCCTGGTGCCAAAAAGGTTGGTGACCACTGATTTGCTCACAAAAGAAGGAGACATTTTGTGGCAAGGTAATTATTTAGCCCATTATTTTGCTGGGATAATGTGGCCAGGCTGGTATGTGTGGTATGTAGTCTGTGGCCCCCTAAGAGCCAAGGATATTTCTCCTGGCAGCAAAGACAACTCTGCCCATTGGCCATTAAAATGACCTTTTTAGGTAAGGATGACAAAAGGCATTTGGGTTCCTAGTAGCATGACAGCAAAGAGTGACTGACAAGAGATTATTTGGATTTCAGTGCTAAGGTACATTCTGTGGTTTCATAAAAAAAAGGCTGCAATCTACTAGTGATGTCTGGTAGGGCCTGCAAAGTGGGATGAAGCCGCCTAAGTGCATCAAATTTGTCCTGCCTGGGTTGGAGCCCCTACCCTACTGTTCTGGGCTGACCTAGCCTGTAGTCCTTGAATTAGCCCTCCATCGATACCTCCCTAGCCAAACATGCAAATGTATACCACTGGTCTGCTGGATGTGGACATGGTCCCATTTCACTTACACAAGGAGAACAGTTATATAACATAAATGAACACATACGTGCTTTAGGAGAAAGGTCAGACTCTGGGGCATTTTACTTCCAAAATTAAGTTGGACACCATCAGGTATTCATTTAGAACACAAAGCTTTTAGGCACACTGTGAAAAATAAAATCTGTGCAACATTAATTCAGTGTAAGAACAGTCAAACATTTATACCTGGCCCTTATGTGCACCAGTATGACCTGCAATCACATTTACCTGACCGCAAGTGAATCCCATCAACCAGAACTTGGCTACTCATTAACCCTACTCCTTGCCAGCACAGCTGGTTTTCAACTGTGTTGAGGGTTAATAAGACATTTAACAAGTAACATGAAATGCCTAAAACAAAACAAAAAATTACCCCATCTCTGGTTCTTGACCAATTCATACACCTTGGTTTCAGGCAAACAAGCCAGAAAAGGTAGACAGTTTAAATCCAGATTTCAAAAAAATGAAAGATGCAACTTTAGAAGAAAGCTACTTTCATGGAGTATGGCTTAGCTCTAAGGTCTCAGTAGCTTCAGATTTGCCCTTTTTTGACAGAAATAAGCCAAGACGTAGTTATAAATTTACTTCCCATTCTAGTCCCCTCCGGTATGAGACAGCACTCATGGGTACCTTTAAATTACAGCCACTGAGATGCCAGGTCAGTTACCTGAGCTAAGTAAAAATTTGCTGACTGGCCAGGGAACCTCCCATTCTTACCCATTCTGTGTCAACCCATTAGAATGGCAACAGGGCAGCTATAATGTAGACCTTGCCCACCTATTCCTTAACTTACATGTTGCTCTCAAGCCAGTGGCATTGAAATCAGAAATCTCACTTCACCTGGGTGGGTCTTGTCACTCTTCCCCAGGATGATCCTTTATTGTGCTTAACTTGGATATGGGTGGCCAGGCCTCCCTCAGGCCTTGAGTGACACAGTGTTGGGGGCTGCAAGGGGCAGGGTTGGGCTTAAGGGAGACTAAGATAGCATGAACTGATGCTACATGCCAAGAGTTTGCATAGGCCAGTGCTCAGCACAGAAGAGATGCTCAGATAATTTCAAACAGATACATATTAGTATAGCATGCTATGATGAGCCTGCAGCTCCCCACTTTTGTAAATAAAATTTCCTATTTTAAAAGTGTATCTTGAGATATGTAGACAGAACTTCTTATTTTCATATTCACCTCTTTACTCTGCTATCAAATATCTTATACCACAACCTAATTCATACAAGAAAAAATCTAAGTTCTATTTAAAAAGTGTGCTGTTAATTTTCCATTTCTAAAGATACTTCTTTTGAGGCTAGCATGGCATGTAAAGTTCACTGCATCAGCTAGTGATCACTGAATTGGGAGCCCCTGCAAATACATGTTGTCCTTAAGCACACAGCAGGCTATAATTCACCCTCATGGGCCAGTGAAATGACTTATACTGCTCAGAGTTCAAAGCAGAGTCCTTGCTTATTGCTCCAGTCAAACAATTTCATTTCTATCAGTTGGCAGTTGTACTTTAGATTTTATGGATCCAATGGGTCTAGTGAAATTTTATTACCGTGCAATACAACACGAAGAAAAAAGCTCTGGGGAAAAAAAATCGATATAATGTTTAAGGTCTTTGTTACCTTTATAACCTCTGGTGTTCTTTTACATATAAACTAATAAATCAACCTTTTAACAAAAGATGCATTCTTCAGTGCTTGCTCGATACTAGGTGCTAAGTCTGATCATAAAAACTATCAAGAAGTAGCTAATGGTTCTGCTACCTGAACAAGCTCAGTTAAAGTAGAATCAATTGTAGGACAAGGATATTATTGTTTGCAGGTGTCTTCTCCTAGCTAGCACATGGCAATCAGTTGTTATCAAGTGAAGGTAGAAAATTTAAAAAATCAGAGAGCTTTTTATAAGCCATACTATCTTTGCCCGAATTTGCAAATGCATGCAAACATCAAATATCAAATTCCTTACTTTGGCCAATTCTCAATAGCATGAGATGTACTCTTTGTAACTTTACAGTTGAGTCAGCAGAAATGCAAGACAATCTCTTCCACAACTTTCAAGAGAATGACTTTTTCTTATGTCAGGATCTTAGAAATATGACTTGAGTAGATTGTCTCTGGTGGATTTTAAGAAGTAGTGATGAAGATGCTAAGTATTAGAATAAAACTAAAATTAAGTTCTTTCGATGATGAATATAACATTTCTCATAAACCTCTTTGGCCTGGCACACTCTAAGGACTGGTAATCTAAACTCAGAACCTTTTCAAAATGAATTAGCATCATGTAGCCAATTTGAATATTCTGCATTATATTAAATTAAATGAGGAACAGGTTTGGGAAAGCAGTTCACCTATTTATTATGAACAGAACTTTATAGCTGACCATATAACATACTAAGTACCATTCAGTGCTGAGATAAATTGATATAGATCTCATTCCAACCAAGTGCCTAGAAGAAATACAAAGCTTTCTCCGCAAGGAAAAAAAATATGATCCAGCAAAAAGAACAAATCTCACTGCTTCTGCTTGTGTAAATGGCTTGGAAGAGGCCACAAGACCCCTAATGTCCGAAGTGAAGAATCACAGCAAAGTCAAGGGTGACTCTCATTACACTATTAACAAGGTAGCTAATCGTTTACTTTATGGCCCCTAATAAATGAAGTTGCTCTGCGAAATCGCAGAGAATTGTCTCTTTCAGGGGTCCTATATTTCTACATGGAGACATACCATGAAGACTGGCTTAAGACATATCCAATTTAGTCTTGTGTGGGAAGAAGAAATTTTCCTCTACATTTCTAGGTTCTTCCGTCTTGTCTAAGTAAATCAACATGAGACAGATTAACAGGAGAAAATAACCAAGTGTAATTACATCTGTAAGTATGGGTATCCCACATACATGAGAGAGAGTCAGAAACTCCCACATACATGAATGGTTCCAAGACAAAAAGCTATAACAAAGTATATGTGACATTCTGAGCTAAGGGTGAAATATGGCGCCTGGGGCTTCAGAAAGATGGTCATTCACAGAACAGTAAGAAGAGCAAATATTCACTAATTAAAAGTTTGCCCTACTCTATAGATGGGTCATAAAAAGTTATTTCTGGTAAGAACTCTTATTATGGGCAAGGCTTCAATTTAAATTCTTTAAGGGAGAGAGAAAGTTTCTTGGGAGCCCACAGGGTCTCCACATGCCTAAATAACACATCTTGAGGAGGCCTATTCTGAACCCCCCTCACCATTGAAATCAAAGATGTAAGAGAAAAATGAATTCATGACAATATTTCTTTTTCCCCTTTAAGCAAATTATCAGGTTATAGCATAGTCATAATGATGAGATTGGAGTTTTGATTTTAAAATAGTCTTATGTTCTAAAAATTTTTTTAGCCTATTTTGTTATCAATTTTTGATGGAATTACCAGAATGGTATATTGGAGAGGGGGTGCATGCTTCTGATTTTTTAAAAGTGTTATTTAACAAATTTGCCCCGATAGTCTAGTGAGCAAGACAGATGAACAGTAACTAGATAACAATACAGTTGGGTAGGATCACAATCAGTGCTGATTAATACATATACTAACTGAAAGAGAAGTGCCGATGTCAAATCTTTGGGTTTTTATCAGGTTCCTGATGTGGCCAATATCTGCCTTAGCAACATGGTTACTGGACTGAACAAATTTACGAGTGAATGAATCTCACACAGAAAAGTAACACACTAGATAATGGCCACAGGACTGAACATATTCTCAACATCCTAGAATGAGAAGACAAAACTTATAAAGATAAAGAAAAAGATGAGCTTAACATCCCACACAAAGTATATTCCTATTCTCTTGTATTATAATAAATAAACACAAACTCAGTGGCTTAAATAACCAAAGTTATTAATGGAAAGTTCGACATGTTAAAAGTTTGACAAGGCTTTCACTGGACAGAAGTCAACACTTTGGCAGTCCAGCATTACTTTTTGGAGGCTCTAGGGGAGAATCTATTTCTCTGTCCTTTCCAGCCCCTACGTTCCTTGGCTCATGGCTCCCTTCTTCTGTCTTCACATCCAATGACAATGAGTTGAGCTCTGATGCCTCCTCACTATGACCTCCTCTTATGCCTCCTCATCCACTTTTGAGGGCAACTGTGATAACACTGAGGTCATTCAGATACTCTCTTCATTTCAAGGTCCCCACATGAATCACATCTGCAAAGTCTCTGGTAACATGTAAGGTAACAGATTCACAGGTTCCAAGGATTAGGATATAGACATTTTGTGGGGGAGTCATTATTTTGCCTATCACATGAGGTTTAAGAAGGGGAAAAAATGCTGAAGCAAAAGGATTAGTGGAAAGAGAAAAGGAGAAAAGGTTGGTGGAAAACAAACAAAAAAAAATGTGAACTACTGTCCAGTGAGGTGATACCTAGAATATTAAGTTCTGAACATAAGAGTGAAAAAGGGTGATCTTGAACAGAAATGTGCTGAAAAGAGTGACCAGAAAAGAGGAAACCCTACAACTAAGTCACATAAATGACATCTGAAGCAATTCAGACTGATTAACTCAGAGAATGAAAAGCCCGGTACAAATGCCAATGTTTTCAAGGATCTGAAGAGCTGTCATGAAAATATTCATTCTTTAACATGACAGGACAGATCATCATTAACAGAATTTAGAAACAAGCAAACTTAAGCTAAAGACAATAATTAAAGCAGATGAAAAGGAATGGGTAGTTTGGGGCAATAAAACTGAAAACTAATGCTTGTATTACTCCTTAGAATTCTAAAATGCTTTCATACATTATTGCAGTTGAAATTCTCAACATATTTGAAAGAGAACTAGGACAGATACTTAGATGAGACAGTGTCCTGGCAGGAATAAGAAATCAAATGCAGGTGGTTCAAGACACCTTAAGAAAGGGATGGTTGACAGAGAGGCAAGAACAGAATGAAGGGAACTAACAGCTGCACTATTTATGATAGCCAAGATGTGGAAGTAAACTAAGTTCCCACTGATAGATAAATGGATAAAGATGTGTTACACATATATAATGGAATATTACTCAGCCATAAAATGAATGGAATCTTTCTATTTGTGACATGGATGGACATAGAGGATATTATACTAAGTGAACTAAGTCAGAGAAAGACAAACACCACTTGATTCCCTTATAAATGGAATCTAAAGAACAAAATAAATGAACAAACAAAACAGAAACTAACTCATAGATACAGAGAACATACTGATGGTTGCCAGACAGGAAGGGGTTGCAGGTCTGGGTGAAAAAGGAGTAGAGGTTCAGAAGTACAAACTGGCGGTTACAAAATAGTCATGGGGATGTAAAGTACAGTGTAAGGAATATCATCAATAATACTGTAATAACTATGTATGGTGTCAGGTGGGTTCTAGACTTATTGGGGGAAATCCCTTTGTGAGTTATATACATATCTAACCATTAGGCTATCTAGCTAACACTAATATACTGAATGTCAACTCTAACTGAAAAAAAGTTTTAAGGGAACTAACGGGGTACACTGAGATTCTCAGATATTGCAGCAGCAGGAACTAAGAATCCTTAGTACTCTTATGCCTGAAGAAGCTGGGTAAGAACAAACTCTACAGGGGCCTGGTTAGAGCTAGGCTTTTTCACGAGAGACAAGGTATCTGTAGACAAGGAAGGATACAGCCAGAACAGCCAGCCCAGCACAGTCAGAACATAAAAGGTCTCTGCCCTCTCTCCTGTGCCTTCCTTGGTCTCCTGGTAGGGCCTTAATTGGCTCAAAAAACAGAAAGGGGACACAGAAGATACTTTCTGAAGGAGTCAATCTTTGGGGCATAGAGTAAGACAGATAACAGTAGAAAACGGAGAGGGAACGTAGGAAGGTGGAGAATGAGCAGCACAATGCTACCGCATTTCTTCTACAGCTGAAGATACTGGGACTCAGTGAAGTTAAATAATACTCTTAGGGTCTCTCCACAGGAAGGGCCAGAACTCAGATTTGGGCCTTGGAATCATGAAATGCTTAGCATTTCCCAGGGGAGAGTGCTGCCTGCCTCTCAGGGGCTTCATATCTGTGATGAGGGTTTGGATGAGATTCACTACTTTTTTTATAGGAAATTCTCTGATTCTGTGATGATAAACTCATCATCTTCCACTACCTCTACCTAATTTCTCTATTTCTTAACTATATCAAATAGCTTCAAATACTGCAGAAAACACATACAGTAAATCTTCACTTAATGTCATCTATAGGTTCTTGGAAACTGTGACTTATGTATGTATAACATGCATTCATACTTACATATGTATAACATCATTTTGTTATAAATGATATGTAACAAAACACTTTTACCACAGGCTAATAGATATCAGTAAACACGAGTTAAGTTCCTACAGTATATTTCTGATCACAAAAAACGTCACCGAACTTTTAAACAAAGACCCAAAAGACTTCTAATATTAAACGCTGAAATAAAAGTGAGCTATACATACATTTAAGAAAGATGAATAAAAACGAGTAAGATGATAATTTTCCAGCCCATTGATTTTAGTTCAGGGTGGTGGGTGGCTGGAGTCTCTCCCAGAAGCTCAGGGCACAAGATAAAAACCCACCCTGGACAGGATATACTTCCATCACAGGGCCACTCACACCTACACCCTCATTCATTCAGACTGGGACAGTTTAGACATGACAGTTCACCCCATGTGCATATCTTTGGGATGTGGAAGGAAGCCAGAGTCCCCAGAGAAAACACACACACACATAGGGAAAATGTGCCAACTCTCCACAGACAGTGGCCCCAGCCAGGAATCGATTTTTTCCCTCACCGACATACTAACAAAACATTAAATGAAACAACATTATTTGAGGACTTGGAGCACTTGTGGTAAATAAAAACTGTCCAAGATTCTGCAGACTTTCTGGACAAGGCAAGGCACTATTAGCCTGTCTGCATTTGCTACAGACAGGGAGGATCCTGAGGTATGCAAGGAAACAAGATGACCTGAGACTTCAGAGATAGTTTTGATGGTTCAGAAAAATGGGTTCAACAAATGCTTTACCATTTTTAAAATGTAACTAATTTTATTTCATTAATGAACTCATAGAAGTCGTCAATAATTACAAAACAATCTTTTCTATCTTTTTTTGCCCAAACCTTCAAATAAAGGAGTACTTTGTACTATGTAAGGTATGGTATGACTCCAAAAAATTGGATAAAAGTACCTCTCCCTTCTCATACTTCGTGTCCCCATCACTTTCTACATACAACTATAGGGTGTTATCTTTAAACATAAATATAGCCACAAGGTATCATAAGATCACTTTTAATATAGCACAGATTCATAAATATTCTGTCTAAAGAAATATATTTTGTTTGCAACTAAGGTATGCTATAAAATATAAATGCAAGCTAACTGATTAGGGCAAAAATAACATATCGAGCAGAATTTCCTAGAGTATCAGTGCATAAAAGAGATAAAAGTTCAACTTCTCTAGATAAGCAGGTGTAGAGGGAATAGAGAGCACTCATTCAGCCTCTCACTGGATCCTTGTGACAGCCCGAGGTTGTCACAGATTGCTTCACAGCCCCAGTTGCTTCACAGGTTGAAACCATTATGCCTGTGTGTGTGTGTGTGTGTGTGTGTGTGTGTGTGTGTGTGTGTGTGTAATTTTTTTTCAATCACTAGCCTAAAGCTATATAGCAGTTTGAGTGTAAAGAGGAATTGCATATGTCTTATCTTTTGGCAAACTGGTGAGGAGGTCTCTCTAATAATTTGAGAGCCAAAGTGCATAGAGGTGTCATCTGTTACTTCTCAACAGAAGCCTGGCATGTAGGCAACATCCTGAGACCTCCAATCTTGCAGATGGCTGGCAGGAGACGATGATAGATGGCCGTGGATTCACTGACTCCTAGCAGAGGGAAGGTTGCTATGATAGCAGCCTTGTGTGTGAGCTCATCCTCTGCAGGCATATTTCAAGGAGCTGAAATTCTGAGTCAGCAGGTAAGGACCAGAATCAGATGTATTTCGATTGTTCCTACTACTGTAGCCCTCTCTATCCTCTGATTAATGGAATCAAGATACAGGTCTCATGAAGCACATTGAACTAAATAAAAGGTCATCTCCTTTCTCTCTTTCAAGTCTTTCCTATCACACAGCAATAGCATGAAACCCTCCTCAGCTGTTCTGACTTTATCTGGCTTCTAAAGTTTAACATATTAAACTATATTAAGGAAAGAAAGACCTTAAATCACAATAGAGGAAAGATAGAAAAACTGGAAAGAGGAACATTTACCAGGGTAATGAGATCTAAACATATGGTGATGCAAATATTTAATACTGCTCCCTAACTTGCAAAATATGCCATAGTAAAACCTCTCATAAGAGCAACTTCTACTTTGGAATTAAATGATGTCTAAGAAATTATGACTAATATAAGTTTTGAGGCAGCATTTGTGAAAACTACCAGGCATCATTTTTATTTTGTTTTTTTTGAAGAGAAGAGCATTTCTTCTGAAGTTGATATACCAACTCTGAAACAGTAGATTTTAGATTAAATATAAAAAGTGTTGGCTCTCATAAATCTCGCATGTACTCTGAATAACAACAATAGCGAATAGAGAAAATCCACAGGTTCAAATTAAAAAAAAAAAAAGATGATAGCTGAAAATCTGATTTATTCTTTGCATCTTTGCATAATCACCACAGACCTTTACTCTTAGACACTTATGCTCAGAATTTATGGGACAAGTATGCAGAATGTAGTTGAACAAAAAAGAACACAAATTTCTTTTTGTTCTAGTTGTATTGGCTCTTGAAACTTGCAATGAAATAATATATCAACGTAAAGGTTGCTGAGCCTAATTATGCTCTTTGAAGAGTTTAGATAATCTGGGTGGCAAAAAAATCTGAGTAATAATCAGATAAGGTCAATAGCTTTACAAATAGGGAAATCTTTATATAACAGCTACATCTGTGACATTTATGAATGAAAGAGAAGGATGCCAGGAGTGAGTCAAGAAAAGAATGAATCTGGAGTCAGTAGTCTGGAGTGTGACCTGAATTTAATCTTTTTTTAATCATGGGACTGAAGGTAAGTCATGTCCCTTTTCTAATTCAATTACAAATTGGTACATACTCTACTACTTCATAAGATTCTAAAAAAATAAAAATGAAGATATAAAAGATATAATATTGGACCTCATTCTAACTACCTGAATCAAAAATTGATGAAGAAGCTTTGGACTAGTAATCTAGGTTGAAATAATAATGAGTAACATGTTTTGACAGTTCCATTCATGCTGAACTACTCATTCATCACAGAAACCCAAAGAACTGGTTTCTCTTAGTTTCTCATTTTACAGATAAGAATTCTGAGGCCAAGTTCATAGATCAAGCAGGTAGAGGAGCTTTGATCTAGAAGAAGGCATCAGATCACAGGACCCACACTCTTACCCAATAAACAATTCTGCCGTGTGTGTAATTTCTACTTCTCTGGGTGATCTACAGAAGTGCTGGAGCCAGGGTGAAGTTTTAGCAACATTCTCTTTGTGGGCTTTCCTTGTTGACATAGAGAGAAGTAAACAGTGGTAAATATCAAGACCAGGTAGAATAGGGATTAGAGAAAGTGGAGGCAAAAAAAGCTGGCTGCTGCTTCATGAGGACAAGGGTGTGCACTGAAAGGTACAAACTGTCATGTTGATCTTTATGCCTTTCTTCTCTGGAATTGCAAAGGCAGAGTGTTCAGTTCATGTTCTTGCAGTGAAGATTATGCAAATTATTTGCAATCAAGGTTCAGTGGGGAAAGTTGTTTCAGGGAAAAAGGCAGAGTGAAAGAGGCAGTGAAAAGTGGAAAGTTTCCCTTTCAGGAGAAAATAAGAATAAGCTCACAAGGCACGGTGGCATCTGAGAAGGGATTGTGAGGAACAGAAAGGGTGAAAGTGGGGAGGAAATGTCAGCAGAAGGACCCAGCATGCCTAAAATCAAATACTCTGTCTCGTCTTTTAAGAAACTCTGAAGAAAAAGGACACCTTCCTTTTGTAGGACTTGAATTTCACAGAGCAATATCCTGAGTCATCATAAAACAAAACAAAACAAAACAGGCAAACAAAACCTTACAATTATCAGAAAGACTTTATAAGAATTTTAGCCCTTGAATATATAGTGGAAATGATACATGTCAGCAGTTTCAAACACACATTCTGAGGCGGGGCCAGCAAACTATTTCTGCATAGGACCAGATGATAAATACCTTAAGCTTTGTGGAGCATACAGTCTCTTTCGGCACTACTCTTCACTGCCCTTATAATGAGAAAAGAGCCATACACAATATATAAAATTTCATTTACAAAAACATGTGTTAGGTCATAATGTTCCCAGGTTTCATACTGTAATCAGAAGCATCACAATCTACCAGACTTGAGAACACTCCCAGAGTAGGATTCAATTTTGCTCTTAGACGAATGCTTTATTTTTTGTTTCTGGCTAGAAAAATAAAGTCAACATAAAAATGTCGTTCATAAAAACTTTCATTTTTTATAACAGCTTTATTGAGATACAATTTTGTTACATAAAAGTCACTCCTATAAAGCGTTTGAGTCAGTGTTTTTTTGTATATTCAGAGTTATGCAACCCTTACCACAACTCTTTACCTCCTTTTTTGACAATAATCATTCAACAGATATTTATTGAGCATCCACTATCTGCTCATCCTTATGCAAGACTGTCTTTTGTTTTGTTTTGTTTTGTTTTGTTTTGTTTTACTTTGCTTGTTTGGCTTAGTTTGGCAAGGCTTGACTTTGCTCAGGTTGGTAGAAGTTTTGGCCAGTGGAGAGTGGATAATGGCAGATGACATGAGACATCTGAAGCAACCAGCTAACAATATAAGAAAATAAACGGTAGGAATGCTAAGTTAGGCAGTGTGGAGACCACAAACACAGTAACATTTTACTTACAGAGGACTGTGTTGTGTGGAGGATCCTCAGGATCGGGTACATAGCACCTGAGTTTAGAGCTGACAGAATTGGCATCTGTACATTCAGAGGCTAAGGATGCAAAGGCCCCTGGGAGGGTGAAAGACAATTCAAAGTTTGTTTAGATGGAGAAAACTAGAAGCTTTTTGGACACTGATTTCAACTGTGAGAGTAAATGTAATAATTGGAAAGAGATTATTAACCCTGGCTGTACACTGGAATCCTCTGAGCACTTCTGAGGGTAGGGTCCCAATGTCTGTATTTTTAAATAAGCTCCATCGACGATTATAATATGCAGTTAAGAACTATAATTGGAGGGGAACAGATATGAGGCTTTACTGTATGAAATTATAGTAACATCCATGGTTTTCTGCCTCTTTTTTCTAGAGTATACCCATTAATTAAATCAGAAGCCCTCAAAAATTCTCTAATGGTTTGCATTTTATGGAGCAGCAAACAAAGAATGAGTATTTTAAAGGGAGAGGGGCTGAATAAATTATATAGTATATTTTGGCAAGCTCCTAAAATATGTCCCTAAAACAAATCCTTAAACCCAGACATGTTTTAGAGATTTCAGACTTTAGACTTACACTACAAATAACACTGCTTGCTCTGAATCTCAGGCACTGTGCAACCTAAACACCTGTATATGTCGGGTAAATGTTAATGAATTCTGTCAACAACAGATTACCTTACATGGCTAAATTACTCCATGCCATTATCTGTACCAGCCATCTGTAAACCTAATCCATTCTATGTTCTAAAATCCCAAGCGCCTGCTAACTATTTTTATTTTACATTCCTGCATAAATCTGTTAAACTCAATATGTTACAGCGAATTCTCAAAAAATCAAAGACAATCTGCTGGCCTATAAAACACTGGTTACTGAAAATCGAAGGGTATAATATGATAGCAATTCAAGCAGTCAGTAAGCAATCTTTACAGGAATGGAGCTGGAGCTGAACCACAAGCTAACTGAACTCCTTAGCAAATGCCTGCCATAAAAAAAAAAAAAAGAAAGAAAGAAAGAAAAAAGAAAAAAAGATATGTTCTTTCAACACACATTACGGGCTTGGATCCATTAATGTATTTCATATCTAATAAAAATCTGAACAGTTGGCCTGATTGGATTTTAAGTGATGCAAATTTGAAAATCAAATAGGCAAACTCCCTTTAGACTTCATCTATTTAGACCATAATTGTAAAGAACTGCAAATTACGTTTACCACGCTATTGAATTCCCCAGAGATTCAATATAAAATTTACAGAAAGGGACAAATATTTGCAGGTGTGTTTTTTTGTTCATAATAAATATAATTTTATCTTATACAGGATGCCTTCTCCTGATGTTGAAACATTTCCCTTACTATGACCAGTAAATCATATATTCTTTATCGATCTTAAAATATAATGCTAATTTTTACATGTAATTCCAAGTTATATTTTAGCTGAGATTAAATTTTCCTTTACTTAGTAATTATAAAGTACATATTGCTTTTCTATTTACATTTTTAGTCAAATATCTATATCTCTTGAAGAGGCACATGGGAATCTACCCTCTGAAAATATTTCTGTAAAAGTTTAGGAAAAAATTAATCCTACAATTATAGTTAATACATTAAAAAACATCTGGTTCAGAATATTCGAATAACCATAAAAATATGAAAAAAATTCAGTATTTAGAAGTATTTTTTTATCATCATCAGGTATTTTAGAAGTTAACAGGTCTCCTCATTCTTTTTTTAATGCATCATATCATCCTGAAATCTGAAAAAATGCCAGTTATGAAAGTAAAAATGGCCCATCATAACACACACAAGATTAACATTTTCCACAGAAAGCAATCAGTCTAGAACTTCCCTATTCCATCTGAAGTATTTTCAAATATAAAAAATTTTACACAATTATAGAGGAAATAACCACCCCCCCTCCTTATTGTTCCCTTATCAAATCCAAACTAGGCCTTGGGGGTCATAATAAACTTGCAGCTGACAATATGAAATGTAAAAGGTGTCCTACTGTGACTTGAAATGCATAACAAAGATTCTTTAATTGTGTATATTGTTTCTTTCAAACCCATCTACATTTTAAAGTTTGCATACCCTTTTTTGTTCAGATAAAAATCTCCAACTTCTGACTAATTATATAAACAACTTCATAGGGATTATCAGACTGATAAATTGAATTAAATAGGTTCACCAATTAGCTAGTGTTTTATCGGAAGAGACATATAGATTGTCTGCAGTTGGATATATCACCTCGTATTTCTTCTAACTGCCATAGTTCATTTCTCTCACGTCAACATCTCCTTATGAAGCAAAAAATAATGATAGTAGGTGCCAGGCACTCTTTTCAACATTCCACTTGCATTAATTTGTTTAATTCTCACAACTACAGGTAAGCACTAGCATTATTCTCATCTTACAGATGAGGGAACCAAGTCATGCAGTTCATAACAGATAAAGCCAAGAATTAAATTCAAGCAATCTACCTTTAGAGGAATTACTGTTAGCCATTAGGTTATACTGCCATTTGAATGACATGGCATTCCTTCCATTCATATTTCAACATTTTAACTTCATTAGTTAGGTAACCATGGTGGGATACACTGAGACTCACTAGCTGGCATACATGAATGCACTACTGTGAGCATCCTTTGTGTACTTCTTTGTGTTAGAGAAGATGAATGAAAATCAGGGTGAATCACTGAACCACTCTCCAATGGGATCTTATACTCTTGTTAAAGTGAGTATGGATCCCAATGACTATGGATTTGATTGCAAACTTCTCTTTTATTCATCTAGCAAATATTTATTGAGCACTGAACATTCATAAGGTGCTGTGCAGTGAAGAGACTGCAGAGACCAGTGCTTGACCCAGGCACACCTTTCCTACAGGTTAGAGACTGGAACTGAGTGTGCCTCAGTCATCCAGGCCACCTGCAGCCCCAATCCCTACACTATTCTGTATTGCTGCCTTCTTTTCAAATGCCTTCCTATTTGCCACCACCCTTTATCAAAACTGCCTCTTCAAGTCCATAATAAATTCTGCTTTCCTCACAAAGTCCTTCTAGGTCCCCTAACTCCATACCTACCCACCTTCCCTGGAGCACTTATACCACCTCATGATATGGATTCTGGCGTCCTCATTTTCTAGATGCTGGATTTACGGACCATTTGGAAATGGCCTGTACTTTGTAAAGCCTGTCTACCCTCCCATCCTCTGGCATCCAACCCACAGCAAATGCCTGATAAATACTGATTGTATTAACTTATTTTGGTTGAAAGAAATTTACCTATGCTGAAACCAATCAAATGACTTGCAAATTCCATAGCTATGCAAATCCTAAATTTCTGTTTGTTTGTTTGTTTTTTCCTAAAGCTACTGCTTTAGAAGAGGGATACTGCTTTGTAAAAATGTCTGTTATATGAGTACTTCCTTGCATCATTCCAATAGTAGGATATTGTTTTTAAGACCTTAGAAAGCAAACTAAACCTCCAAACCTCCAATTTCAGAAAGAACAGGAAAGTAAGTCACACTGGATACAAGACTACTAAACTTAACTAAGAAGAAAGTAGTTCATGTATGTTTAAAAGAAACCTATCTAGAATCCCCAGTGAGGGCTTCAGTGGAAAAAAAGAAAAGAAAAGAAAAGAACATATTCAGGGTCAGATTCGTCAATGGAATTGATGATAATTTTTTTGTGGATGACTGAAATTTACTTTAATGTTCAGATATTATCCCAGAAATCTGAAAGTGACCTCTACTTATATAGGATTTGAAATGCAACAAGTTACTGCTTTAAGCCATGGATAACAAACCAATGTGAAAATATAATTTACACATACTAGCAAATCGACACATTAGAATTCTTAAGGTATAAGGTTCTGGTTACTTCACTATTTATAGTTAAATTAGTCCCTTTCCCATCAGGTCAGCAAACCATAGCTACATCTGATGTTGAAGATTGGAATCTTCCATGTGAGAGGGTCACTGCTGTAAATATTAGGTTTTGGTATTTCTCCCAAACAATAGATGTCTTTGCTCATTGTGTGCTGACTCTGGAAGTGACCTTCAGAAATAAATCTCTGTTGATTCACTTCAACTATGAGCTGCCAGTGGGGACCCTTCTTATAGAAAGTAACAGAGAATTCTTGACACAGTGGGGAGCCTACTGTGGGGGCTCAGAACATAGTGTTTGGCATGGTATCAACTTGTTGTCTGATAATACAGCTTTACCTTATAATTTCCTCTATGAAAGAAAAAGCAAGTTAATTATAATGAAGGGCTGCAGGGTTCCGGCTAATTAAAGTTTTGCTGTATTTGTTATTTATCTTGAATTTATTGAGATATATATTTTGATACCTGAGTTAAAAAAATATTATATGAAAAAAAATCTCCTCTACTGGCCAAACTAATGGACTCCCAGTTCAGTTCTTAGTGAGCCAAAGGGTCTCGAAATAGTTCTATTGTGAAGTGTTGTTGATCATTCCTCTCATTTGTTGCTGGAGTGGAAAGGTCTAATTTAGCCTTTATCTCTGGCAGCAGTTCCCACTCCAAGAGGGTAGAGTTGAGACATGTCTCCAGCTCCCATTCCAGATTTCATTAGTTATGTAAATTTGAGCATATTAACCTCTCTCTCTGAGCCTCGGTTCCCTCATCTGGGAGGAGAGCACAATAGAGTGGATGGATGGAGAGGGCTCCGACCATTCTAATGATGCGTAAATTTTTAATCATTTTTCCTGCCATGAACTTCCTTCTACCTAATATTTACATTCCCACCTTTTTACATAACTGCTTTAAAAATTAACGAAGACATTACCTTGTCCTCAAACCATTCCACCTCTAATTCCCGAAGTCTAATTGAGTAGCTCCCTTTTTCTTGCTTCCATAAACCCCTGTATGCAGCTCTGGCCTACTGTGTATCACATGACAGAGGCAACTGCTTGCGAGTCTCCCCTAGTAGACTGTCTTGACCCCTGGATTTGTAGTGCCCAGCACTGTATGGGGACATAATGGGCACATAACTAAATATCTGTTGAATAAATAGATTTCTCTACAATTCCAGAAGGCAGAGCTTGTGACTTATTTGGCTATTCATCTCCAGGATCCAGCATATATCAATTACTCAAAGAAATAAATGGATGTAATTTAATAACAAAGCAAAACATCTAGTGCTTGCTGATTGCTGATTTAAAGTGGAGAGCTAAATAGTCATATGAAAAATAAAAGAGACAGAAAGAGAATCGAATGCGTTGAACATTAAACATGTAAGATGCTAACCATGTAGAAGAGAACATTAAACCCTTCACAAGTAAACCCATTGGAAAGATTTGCATCAAATGATAAAAGCAGTTGTGTCTGAGTGATGAAACGATATACATTTTTTCTTTCGTTTAATTTTATATTTTCCAATGTGAGAGTATGTATGACTTTTAAGATTTAGATGATAAAAAAGCAATAAATTTATCTTTGAGAAAAGATGAAGGTATTAAGTGACATCATTTGACTTTTGCTCTTCTGAGAATGGCCATATGCATGCCTGCAAGCAAGTGCTGTTACCTGAAACACAGTGCCTGAATAAAATATGAACAATCTTTAATAATCCTTAATAGGTTGAATGAAATGTTTAAAACGATGTTGTTATTATATATGGAGGGCATTGTCTGAGCTCCTTTTCTCCTTCTTTACTTATTGAACATGACAGTTTCTTATGATTAATACATATAATTTGAGTGTTTTACTCTTCTACTCCATCATTTTCTTCACACACTGATGTTGGTGTATTTCAAATACTGTTCGTGCATTTGCTTGTTCAGCCCTTTGTTACAATCACTCCCATGCTTAAGTTTCCAAGTGTCTCCCACATTCTTCGTACTCTCTGATTTCTATAACTGACCCACTGTCAACAGTCTCACTGACTATACTCGGCAACCCAGTGGCACGTATAATCAGTTGTCGCCTTTTGAAAGTGTAACTGGAAAAGGCAGTCACCCTGTTTGAGAAAGCTCTTATAAGCCCAAAACTTCTCTCTGCATGTATGTTGGGTACTATCACAATTTGACTGAATGAATGAAGTATCCAATTCCCTCTTTTTGTAACTTAAATGAAATAAAAAATTTTCATTCAAAAACAATGCCTACATCCAGTGGGGTTTTTTAAGGTGTTAGGATAAGGTGTTTTTTGATTTTTTAAAATTTATTTTATTTTTCAATTAAAGTTGATACATAGGACAAGGTTTTTGTATTAAGTGACAACACAGGGAAGTGTTTAAGGATATGGTCTATGTTTGTCTTGTTCCCAGTGGCTCTTCCCATGCCCATCTCAGAGTCTGGAAACTAAGAGGCTTTCAGTAAATACGTATTGCAGATAGGAGAATTTAAAAGTTTTCCTTTTGTTGATTTTTCTAGGAGTTATTTGTTTCCTCTATTCTAAGCAATTTCAAGCTGCAGTATTCTTATTTAGAAACAGATACATAGAAAGAAAATTAGCATGTTATTTATTAACTGGCAAATTTACTCTCAAAAGCCTCCAATCCTTATGGATAGTATAGCAGAATTAATATAATCTATACATTATCATTTATCAGCTATATTTAAGAATATATAATATGTGTGTGTGTGTGTGTGTGTGTGTGTGTGTGTGTGTGTGTGTGTATGATCATTTTTAGGTTACTTTTAGTCTCTGGATACTTTTATTAGAATCTCCACATGCCTGTGGCAGAGTCTACCTGTTGCCTAACCAATATCCATTCTCAAGCCCTGCTTCTCCATTTACAAAGCCCCTACATTATCTGGAGTAGCAATGTGCCCAGCTAAACAAATTACACTTCTCTGTATTTTCAGCTTTCTTTACAGAAAGAGATAGCCAATGTACTATGAGAGCCCTCAAGGGTGCATTGGGGAAACTTTGAAGGGCAGGCACTGAGCTGGCAAGTGCTCTTGCTTTTCCTACCTGGAATTGAGCTGAGATGACTGAGGCTGAGTCTATGAGGCAACCCAGAGTATGAAGGTCTGCTAAAATGTTAGAGCTGAGAGATGAAAGGAGCTGGAACACTGATGATATGAAGGATGTCACCAAGACCACGTTTGTCTCTGGACTTCTTTTTTTGTGTGAAATATAAATAAATATCTATCCCTTTGAAAAAGTTTTTGTTATTTATGTCACTCTTATTTGCAATTGAATACAATTCTTAACTGATTCCTGTCTTTTAGAGTAATTTTGCTGGAGAATCCATACTCTTTTTTAACTTTCTCCTCTGAAAAGGTGTTCTGTGAATTATTCTGAATGACTTCTCATAAGGCAGGCTTCAATGAAGCCATATGCTCATAAATGGAACTTCATGTTCTTAATGTATCACATGGACCAATCCATATAGGGTTTTTAATTTCCACATTGGGTCTCATGTGATTTTCCTCCATGCAAGGACAGAATGTGGAACACAAATGAAATCTGTAACTAGATAAATAGAAATTCTAATAAATCTTGACTACAGCATACTGGGGATAACAACTGCCTCTGTGTTAGTGACTGTGGCACAATGTGGCTCAGTAGTGAGTACAATAAATAGTAACATTATCAGTGTGTTACTGCCAGGCCCTCTCACTTGACTTTCTGATCCTACCAACAGGGTACCTGGCCTAGTAGAATAAAACTTTTTAGAATTCAGGGCTCATAAATAAAACAAAATAAATTTTAATTCTGCTGCTTTTAGTACCAACTAATACAATAACGTTTTCCTTTGATTTTCGTTGTGAAATAGAATGATCCCTTAAGAAAACAAAATATAGAATTTCACTGAGAGAGGCTTGATGGGCAGCTAGTCCATGGGCCCAGTGACTTGGATAAGTTTTGCCATCAATTAGATTGTGTGTGGCCCTTGGGCAAACTGCCACCATCCCAGATATAGATCTCCTGGTCTGTTGGAAACTAGAGTCAGTTTCTTGGCAGAGTCTGGAGTCACTGCAGAGACCTGAAAAATCCTGGCAAAGGCACTTGCTGGTTGCATGGCACCAAGCAAGATAATGAAGCTCAATGTTTTCAAATGTGGGTTTTGATTAATAACGTTCCCTTCTTATACTGTTGGGATGATGATTACATGAGACAATTGACATAAAGAACTTTAACATCTGTAGCATAAGTTCTAAATATGTGATGACGTGGTTATTATTTATTATTAATTTCAACATGAGTGGTGGGACTGTAGGTTCTCTAAGAACGTCCACAACTCTTATGAAAAGTACTTTTCTCTCCTTGCACTACAGCAGTAGTATCCATTTAGAAACAGATGTCAACCAGCACTCGCCGCCAAAACCCCCATGGAACTATTCCTCAGTTGGAGACTGACTTGTGGAGCAATTTTATGAGTGAGACTTATGTGTCATTTATTATGAAATATCAGTCTAGGTGTCTCATGGCAGGCCCCAGAATACAGTCAGTCATCTGGAATAGAAGGCATGGCCACTGTTGGACCACTCTGCCTAGTGCGAAGCAGGGATAAAAGAGCTAGTGGCAAGATGCAGGGTTATACAACCTGTTCTGAAATAGTGGTAAGGAGAACAGGGTAGTCAAAATAAGTGTGAGACCGCATATAAAGGCTAACTGATGTTTGAACTCTCTGCAAAGTGTACATATCCCTGGGTTTTAAGGCTTTCAAAGGTAGCATATTTATTTGGGGGGATCAGCTCAAATAAAAGATTCCTCTAAGTTTGGCCACTTAATAATCTTACTTTTTTGACAGCTAATTTGCATAAAGATCAAAGCTACTGTGATAGGGTTAGACTAGTTCAGGGTTTTCTCTCTGGCTTAGTGGCTCATCAATAAAGAAGTAACTGTGCATGAAAGAAGCTGTGCATGAAACACAGCTGGGTCACTCCAAGTTAATGTAATGACCTCTGTGCACTGTCTCTACATCCACTGCCGTGCAGTCATGGGTTTCTCGTCAGACTACACATTTTGTCTGAAAATAACAGGGTGTTCATTTGGGGTCTGGGGACTCAGAACTGTCGAGTATTTATCATGTTGCTAAGATTAATGAGTGAAAATATGAAGAGAGTAAAATATATCTTGCATATAGAAGTGTGTATATGTTTGACACTGAGTCCTCACTTTCAACACTATAAAAAACTCTAGGTTGAAAATTATTTTTTTCTCCTTTGAATATCTTAGTACTTTATCTTCACTTCTCCAATAGCAGAGTTTTAAAAATCACCTTTTCTCTCCTCAAATAGGCTTCAAGTGGCTTGGGGACCAAACTTTGGATACCTTGCAGAAGGTAGGTGTTCAGTAAATGTTCACTGAATGAGTTCAAGAAGATCGCCTAACAGATGGCTGACGTGGGCCTTCACCTGTCTGTCCCTCCAGGACTGGAGATGGACTTTCTTGCTTTGTTTCTAAGATGGGAGCCTAGCAGTCATAAACTAGAGAGCTGTTCACTGAACCAAACTGGGATTCACCTTGGAGTCTTGCTCTAACTGGGAAGGTACTTAAACACATTTTTCATATAGACCACTTGAACATATTAACAGAAATGTTTTAGAGGAAGGGAACATGATGCTGGAGAGGTAGAAAATTCCAACAGCCCCACATATGCATGGACACCTGTGCCCTGACTAGCTCGGGATTCTCCTGGCAACCTTCACCTGCTGTCTGCTGTCAGTCTAGAGATGGATGGCTGATTGCCACCTTTGTTCAGGTTCTTAGGCTAAAAAAAGAACTTGGATGGAAGAAGTGAGGATGGGGTAAAAGATTATGATAAGAATAATGAGTATTCCCAAACAAAAGTTAGTCCCAAATGATCAAATGTGTATTTATCTGCAACTTCATATCTGTAATGAGTACTTTTCAATTATTTTAAAAACCAAACTGCCAGAAAGGTCCAGAAATATTCTAGAACATTTCTATAAATGTCTATTTTTTAATTTTATTTTTAAATTTTCAATGCATATCAATTTGTTCTTAAGCTGATGCTTCTAAATACTAAAACAATATGATCCAATTTCCAATTCTATCTAATTTACAAAAAGAAAAAGATTAAATATTAGCCTTGGTTGAAATATGTTATACAATCAGTAATGTGAGTGTGTGTATATAAAAAAATAATGGCTTCAAAAGTCTGTGAATAGGAATTTTCTTTCTTTCTTTATACTTTATACTCAATCATTGTTCATAGACAGCATATTAATTTCTCTCTACCTAAATCTAGACTTGTTACTAATTTTTCAGTTTTTGAAAAATGATGATTCATAGAATAGAAAATCGAGATATTTAAAAACAAGCAAAGCAAACAAGCAAAGTAAATATTCCCAAAGCAAATATCATTTTTTAGGGGAAAAGTAATTAATGCGCTTAAAAGAAGGATCCATAATGTAAAGAAAAAAAATTTTAAAGGCTACAGAAAACAAAATGGTTTCAATGAATGTATATTTTTAACCATATTAAGAGAACAACCATTTAAATATATTTATTCCAATGTAAACAAGTGAAATAATAGTAAAAATAAAAAAAAAATTAAAGAAACTAAAAAATGACCAGACTTACACAGAAAGTTACGTCTTAAAAATGCATATGTCTAGATTTGTAACCAGATTCTACAAACTATCTTTATACCCAGTTTCTACAAAATCAGGCACTCACTGCACTTGACCACAAACAACTTGGCGCTGTGCCTTGAATTTTTGTTTTTAAATACACTAACAAAAATATAATAAATTTTACGTTTGACAAGTCCTATCGGCTTGGTAAAATTCCATTTCATTCTGTGTTTAAAATTCTGTAATACAACTAAAAGTTCAGGCCAGGTCTCTGGTTTTCCACTGCTCCAGCTAATATGATTATGTTAAATCACAGGGCCCCGCCACCTATCAATGTCAATCTTTCTGTACTATTCCATGACACCATTTATCAGTGATATAGGTGCTTGGCCTTTAATATAAGAGCCTTAGAGAACCAAGGATTTTATTACATTAATACGTTGATGACTAATTCTACCTTATCTACTTATTCACCTTAGCTTTAAAACCCAATTAAATTCTAATTTATCTGATCTTTGGATTCTGTACACTATTTGGCAATGAATCTAACAGCGTTGTAGTAAGTATATTACTACACATTGTACCTTAAGGTGTCCTAGATAATACTTTTTAAAACTGTCAAGTGCCATTTAAAGGTACAACAATCTCTTTGGGGCTGCCTCCATCTCATTTAAAGAATAAATGTTTTGTCTTTATGCAAAAAGTGCATACTATAATTTAATACCTGTAATTTTAGTTATAATTTATGTGCATAAATGTGAATAGATTATTTGTTTTTCTTAAATTTTGATTCTTTTTTAAATGTCAGACAATAAAACCTCCTGACAGCTACAAATTCCTCCACACATACATACATACACACACCCCACACATGGAAGTATCTTTAAACTTTCCAAATTATGAATATGCTCATATGTATAAATGTTACACTGAGAAATCTACTTACAATGTTAGTCCAAATAAAACCTCACTACTGTGTTTCTGATACTCCATTTTCTGAAACTGTGAAAAAAAGTATGTGATGTTGATACTAATTCAGTTCTTTAAAATCAAGCTCTAAAATGTATAATTTTATTCATGTAATTATACATGTATAAAAAACAAAGGGCTCATGTGCTTTTTACCATTATATACAGTGAAATAAATGGCAGTAAGGCGATTTTGTCCTTTCTTACTTCTCAACTCCTCCTCAGTTGGGAAGTAAGAGCAGAACTGAGGGCATTGCTATTTTGAAGGGCCAAACAGCGTTCCAGGCATTTTCACATACGTTGATCTTACTCAACACAATAATCCTGAGAAACAGATATTATACCAATAAAAGCTGAGTTTAAAAAAAAAAAAACATGTAAAAATATGACTGAAAAACAGTAAAAAAATCATGTGTGCCTAAAGGTTTCCATCATTCCATCCAGTATAAGGTTAATGTAATGAACCTCATAAGACATGAAGAATTCCAGCAAAAATAAATGCAAGGAGCTTCTCCATGAGAGTTTCTGAAAGGTGACCTTACAATATAATGTGGATGAATCATTAGGTACCACTGAATCACTCAGAGAAAAATGCAGTCAGTTCCCCTTTAATTCTCTGTGAAACTTTCTGGTTAGTTCTAGAATAAAGTTTTAGCTTCCAATTTGTTCTTCAAGCCTCTACAGCATTTTGTAACTTCCCTTTTAGCAGAGGAAGCAGGCCTCAGTATCTGCTCAGTAATTAGTGTCATTGTATTTATTTTTGCAGTTGTCTTCCATATGATAAATGACACTGAAGGCATAGTAACATACCATTAACCTTGTAATTACGCATGATTTTAAAAGTGGAAAAATTTAGAGAAATATCAAGTAATGGAGCTGTATTCAGATATGGCAAGACATCACCAGAATGAAGACATAAGCCTAAAGATCGGGAACACCACACAAAGAACACTGAGTGAAATACCAGCCTACCTTCTAGGTTGTGAAAACTGGCCTGAGCTTACGAGTACACCGTTTTCTCAAATTTCATTTCTAAGCTCATTATTTGGAACACTGCTAGTAATATCCTCTATAAAAATGCTGTGGTCATTAGTTTTTGTAGCCAGGCCAGAAAGTTCTATTTTAAGAGTGTAGCTAAACTGGCATATATTCAAAATAAAATTTGGTTTTTAAAATAGTGTAACCTAATACTATTATTGTCTAATAATTAGGCAGAACTGAGAATAAACTAAGAAATATCCTTGCACTCATTCTAAATGATTGATTGTTTGTGGGGTGGAAATCTGATTTAATTGAGAATGAGGGAAGAAGAGATTACAAAAAGACCTGTGAGGTTAAAGACATGATTCACTGTATGTAATTTTATGTTAAAATCATAGAAAGAACTTTCAGGCCAAGATTTAGCAACCAAGATAACCAGAGTAGCTTTTTACTGTATTTTTTTTTAATCTTTTTTTTGGCTTACATAAGGAACAAATGGGCTGTATAAGATGACAGAAGAGGGGGAAAGGTGATAACAGTGAGGGGATAGGTAAAAGAAATGAAAGCTAATAGATTTTAAGCACTGTCACCTCCAAAAGTCCTGCATCTAATGTTTATTTATAATTTTGCATTTTTTAATTTTTTAATTGTTTTATTAAATTTAGTGAAGCAATGACCTGTCATTAAGTTAATTTCCATGTTCAAACCCATAAAATAGAGGCTGCCCCATGGGCCCAGCCTATGTCACAAATCTAAACTTAAATCAACCAGCACTTACAAGAAACACCTGTCCATAGACCTAATGTAAACCAATCACAGTCCCCCAGCTCCCATTAGCTAGCTTACCTTACTTTAGAAAATAGAATCCACCAGTCTCCCAGGAAACCCTAGATCTCCTAGTCAATTATACCCTATTTCCACGTTGCCCCTTCTAGGCTCTGTGAAACTCCCTCTCGCCCAAAATCCCTCAGAAAGATTGTGCCGCTGCTCGTGGAGCACTATAGTCCCCCAATCCATGGGTTGTTTTCCCTTGAATAAAGGACATAGAACTCATTACTGAAGTATTTTAGTTTTGGCATCTGACACCTCAAATTGCATAAACTTCAGACATCTACCCTTGGAGACACTGTGAGACTTCTCTAACATAAAAAGTCAAAAGCTAGAAGATAGATGAAAATGAGGGAAATGGTTATGTCAGTGTCCAAAATAAAGAAGTTTCCTAAAGGGTGATTCTGAGACCCAATTCCACTGTGTGTCTGTGTGTGTCTGTGTGTGCCCGCACAGGGTGGGGGTCGCCCACACTACCAGCTCGGGTGTCCTATAACTCAACTCAATTCTGATACATTCTACTCAGAGAGTGTCACCTCCCATAAGTTAAGGACTCAGCCTCACATGACTGCCTTTCTATGCCCTTTCTTCAGACACCAATTTCAAGCTCAGTTGTTAACTGTGCTTCTGACCAACCTGCTATAGATTTGGAGGTTCCGAAGACCCCCATCCTTGGGTTCAACTAATTGACTAAGCAGCTCACAAAACTCAGAGGAACATTTTACTTACTTGATTACCAGTTTTATTATAAAAGGATGTAACTCAGGAACAGCCAGATAGAAGAGATGCATGAGACTGGTATAGAGATCACGCACAGAGCTTCCATGCCCTCTCCCAGTGTGCCACGCTCCTAAGAATCTCCATGTCTTCACTAACCTGAAGCTCTCCCAACCCTGTCTTTTGGTCTTTCTACGGCGGCTTCATTACAAGGCATGAATGGTTAAAACATTTGCCACTGTTGAATAAACTCAATCTCCAACTTCTCTCTCCACCCTGGAGCTGGGACGGGGTGAAGAGTTGCAAAAGTTTCAATCTTCTAATCATATGATCCATTCCTCTGGCAACCAGCCCCATCTTTAGGTGAGTTCCAAAAGTCACCTCATTAATACAACAAAGAACACTTTTATGGCTCTCATCACTTAAGAAATTCCTCTGGTTTTAGAAGCTCTGCCTAGAAACAAAAGGGGAGGAAAACCAAATATATATTATTATAAATCCCAATATCACAACTCCCTAAACAAATTTAATTAAGGATGTTTACAATCCTTAATTGGCATGAAAGATCCTTGGAGAATGGACTCAGTGTTCCTAAGACAGCGCAAATTGGCACCACCCAGTGCTATCTCAGGAACTCTGAGTCCATCTCCTAGGATGAGCAGGCGGAGGGGGCAGGAGGCACACTAAAGATGGGAAAAGAGAAACAGAGTGGGTGGTATATAATTATGGTCCTATATGGCATATCCAGGAAGTGCATTCATAACTAGTGAATTTTCACTATTCCTTTTTTAGCAGCAAATTAAATAATACTGTAAACTCTAAAGCAACTTTTTACTTTTGTAAGTTCTCTGCCTTCAAAAGCACTCACCACTGAAATTGCCTTGGTGAGTAAAGGGACATTCCAGCATGGGGAAAAACTTAAAAAAAAAAAATAGAACCTTCGGAAATACTGAGGAAACTAATGCCTGGGAATGAAAAATAGATTCAAACAATTTTTTTTAATTTGGCATTTAAAATACAATAAATACAGTCTGTTGTTCTTGTAAACCTTTTGAATCTGATGTCTTATTAGAAATCCTGCACCCCCCCAAAAAAATAAGCTTTCATTTTGTTTATTATTAAATCTCCATTGCCACTGTACAGGGTCAGCGTGCAGATCACTTAATTACACAGGGAACAGCTGTCGCATGCAAGTCTGCCCTCTTCTGACAGATCCTTGGAAAATCTAAAGGAAATCTAAGCCTTTTAATTTAATTTTTACCTCAACAATTCTGTAAGTAAACAAACCTACAAAGAAAAAATGCCACCCAAAAAAGAAATCTCTGTAAGGCAAAAGAATACAAGATGCATTATTTACCACAGCCAGTCCTTTGCCAATATCCTTTGAAAAATAATCAGCAAAACCAGAAACATTTCAGAAGAGCAGTTTTCAAAAAGGTGGTCATTTCCCATCCCAGAAAGACTTACATATTAGCCTCATGTGTAGTCTTTATGTAACTATACTATGACATGGATGCTTCAGTTTCAAAGATATTTAAAATTTATAATTGCACTAGGGCACTGAACGAGATGGACCATACTGACCTGATAATGAAACCAGATAAATCCAGGAATCTAAAAATAAATGATGGATTCCCTTTGTGGGGAGGAGGTAAAACAGGAGTGTGTGGGCCCTGACATTCAGTAAATGTTCACAGGCAAATCTGATTAGATACTGTCATTCTTTGTAATTTTTTTTTCATTTTCTTTCTTTCCTTTTTCTTTTCTTTTCTTTGTTAATTTGTAAATTTGCATTTTTTTCCCAAATAAAAAGTCTTTTACAAAGGATAATACAGACTCTGAGTAGACAAGAGTTTAAATTGTGGTTCTGCCTTCATATGACTTTGAATAAGACATTTAACTTTTCTGGGCCTCTACTTCCTCAGCTGTAAGACAGTGATAATAATGTTTTTTGCCTAGTATAGCTGTTAGCATAATTAAATAAATAAGTGCAAAGCACCTAACACCAAAGCTGGCACAGAGTAGCTTGTCAATAATGTGGCAATTGTTATTTTCATTATTATTATTATGTGGGGAGGAGAACTGATTTCTATCAAGGAAATGTGCTAACTCTTCTTCATGTCTCTGGACAGTATTAAACAAATATATGAAGCCTCAGTTTATGACTTGTTAAGAATTGATGTAATCCGTAATCTCACTCAAATAATTTTTGAGGCCTATTTATACATTTGTCCTAAAACACCTCTTAGGAAAACTACTTCAAATTTTCTACTCATCTCTGAAGAAGAAATCTTATTGTATTTATTCCAAATCTACTCCTTTTCAGAGATGGTAAGTATGTGTAGAATATGACAGGCCTTAAAGCATGAGGCAGGATCCTTCCATTCTACTAAAAGGTCCCAGTGCCTTTCCTGCAGGAAGCTCTTCTTGTCCGCTCTACAGCATCGCATCAGCTGGTATCTAACCCTGCACTGCAGAGACTGGACATAGCTTTCACCAGGGAAGCAGCCACCAGCCCCCTCAGCGATAAACCCTCTAATTAGGGAAGCTCAGGGACTACTGGAGGTGGCACCTTCCTTTGGAATGATATAAAGAAAAAGAGTTTGAAATTCAGAAAAAACTGAGTTTAAACTCAAGTCCCCCTGTAACAGATCTTATGACCCCAATCAAATGAACTTACTTATAAGAATAGCAATTTTCTCACATGTAATGTGGAGAAAATGTCTTAGTCTATTTTTTGGGCTATTATAACAGGGTGGCTTAGAAACAGCAGAAACAACAGAAATTTATCTCTCATAGTTCTGGAGGCTGGAAGTCTGATATCACGGTGACAGCCTGGCTGAGTCTGGTGAGAACCCTCTTGGAGGCTGCAGACTGCTGACTTCTTATTGTGTCCTCACATAGCAAAATGCAATGAGAGGAAGCAAGCTCTCTCATGTCTGTTATAAGGGCACTAAACACATTCACGAGGTCACCACCCTCATGACCTCATCTAATCCTGATTACCTCTCAAAGTCCTTGCCTCCTAATATCATATGGCGGGGGTTGCCATATGATATTGTGAATTTTAGGAGGACACAAACATTCAGTCCATAACAGACAAATTAATAGTTTTACAGAGTTGCATGGTTAAAGAAAATATATGATTTTAAAAGTAGGCATAGCACTATTGTTATTAGTGTTTTGTCTTGCAATCAGGCCAAGTTTATTTTCATCTTATATAAACTTACTCAAAGTCAGAGAAAATAGAATTTCTTTAAAAATATTTTTTTTGATAATACATAAAATTAAATTGGTTTGAGAACATTTTTAAGGTTTTGGGTATACACTTCTATAATTTTCAAGTTAGACCTCAGAATTTATGTAACTGTTTTCTCATTTTACAGATTTAATAAAATATCTGTCAAAATGTATGGTCAGACCCACAAAACTTATTGTAGACCTGAACCTAAAACACAGACCTCCTCTTTTTTCATTGTAGAATGGTTTCTACTACGTTATGCTACTCTATAAAATTTTATTTTATATTTATTACTGATCTTTAAATATTTTGTATACAGTGCTATCTGAAGATGGATTTGAGCTGTCATAATCACTCACAAAACAAAGGACTAAAATGACATAAAACACTGAAATAGATAAACGAAGAACAAAACCTTTTGAATGTGCTTAAAAGCTAATGGGTGGTTGGATCATGTAATGAATAGGGTTTCCAGAATATCAAAGACCTGTGTTTGAATTTCAGCCTCATTGTTTAGTATAGTGGCTTAAGTTGCATGCGATTCAATTTTCTCATTAGAAAATGAAGACAAAAAGTCTAGCCTGTTCTTAGGAAGGTTGAATGTGATAACGGGTAACATTCTCTACACTTAGTATGTAATAAATGTTATGTAATAAATGTTACTTCCTTCACTTTACCTTTTTTTATATCAAACTTTTGAAAATATGTTATGGGATAATGTCTACCCAATTTACACTGCAGTTGTTCATTAAATACTAATGTGATACTGGTGATGTTGATGATGATGCTAACACAGAAACCAAAAGTCCTATAAGGCAAGAAACAATTGCTTTAATTATTAAAGATACCCACAAGCAAAAATCTCCAATTAGAGCTAACCAAATGTATATTCATGAAATCTCTGGCAGCAGAGAACTAACTTGAAATAACATATGTGCATAAAAACTAATTTAATGACCCGTGAAACACACGCTCCATCTGAGTTTATGGCATTCAGTGCACACTATTATAGTGGACATATTCAAAGTCCCTTTGTCTGAGCATCAATAGGGGCTTCTCATGTCCACTAGGTGAAATATGAAGTAAGAAGTTAAAAATGATAGAATGAAGATAGAGTGACCTATTACATTTATGACTCAATATATCTAATGAAAAAAAATTTTTTTAATGGGCCTGGTTCACACAACACAGCCTTGAGTATTCTTAAACCAGCCATTACATGGAATACAAGCAACTCACTTTATTTACATGCAATATTGAGGATTAATATTGTTATGTCTGCAGTGTCTCTGAGCATAGTGCACTTTCAATAAGTGGCCTGTGTGTACTAACAATTCAAGATGGAATATTTTGCAAACAAGTATCAAAAATAATGCTTCAATTTAACTGCTCTAGAATTAAGGAAACAGAAAAAAGGAAAGAGAATTTTGCACCCAAATACTTCAGTGTCAGTGGTGGAGAGGTGTCCACGATTAGAAGACAAAACCTTAAAGCTTTTAAAATTATGGTTTCATATATCCTCCAATACCCAATTCACTCAGTGGTTCCCTCTTCCATATCATAGCTAGCTTCCCCCAGGCTTCTCTTCCTATTAATTTTTTTTCCCTCTTTTTCTCTTTTTCTCTTTTCTTCTACCGTTTTCCCTCTCCTTCACTCTAAAACTAGAATAAGGCTGTACCATTTCAAAGTAAGGGAGGATGCAGGAGATAGAGAGTGGAAAGGATGGCCGGCTCCAGACAGCTACTGCTACTCCCGCTTTTCAATCTGGGCAGTACAGTACTGAGGTTTCCTTCTCTTAGACCCTAAGGGGACAGGGCTCATCATCAAAGGGGCCCCGTGGATCTGAATGCATCTCAGGGCCCTCAGTGCTGTAAGCTAACCCATGAAAGTATCAAACGTGCAAGAGAGGCTAAACGAGCAAGTCCAGACAGCATGCATAGCAAACAATGTCTTCTAGAGATAACTGTTCTTTCCTAAAAGATTAGCCCTGAGGAGTTTGGACACCATGTGACAGGGTAAGGAGAGGGGAATTCTCAGGGAAGGTGATCTAATATCTTACAATCATATTTAGATTAGGAACCTTGTCAAGCATTAAGCTGATCATCTTATCTCTACTGCCTTTGGGAACATCTGTTTATCTTTCTGTTGGTGTATGCTTTCCTCTCCTCTTTTTGTACTGTCATCTTAAAGGTATAACCAGAATTTCTCAAACTATCTGGGCATTTTTTTTTAATTCCAATGCATTGCATACTAATTAACTTCTGTAAAATTCAATGAAATTGTAGAAATGTTAGAAAGTTTCTAAATGTTGACAATTTTTGTATTTATGTTGTGGTGAACTAGTAATAACTAGTTTATGGACTAGTACTGGTCTTCAGATCATGTTTTAAGAAGCAGTGGTACAAACCAATTAAGAAACACAGTTTTCATAATAAAATTTTATATTTTCAAGGGAATTCAATATCTATAAGATGCAAATTTAACTAAGTGACAAAATGAATTTAAATTATATAAAACCACAACTAATTAGAGAGCCAGTTATACACAAAGTCTTCTAACTATTACTAAACCCAAGAACATTGTAAAGAGTTGCATTATGCAAGATACTGAAATTACCCATTCTGTTTCACATTTTTTAAATAATATGATCAAAATCACCAGCTATAAAAAAATAATATATATTTTTTTGTAGTTAACATACCAAATCACATGAAATGTTAAATAATGAGTCACATCTAACTGCTTGTCATAGCAGGAGCTAAGATTTGATTTACAATGTTAAGTGATACTGTTGTGGGATTCTTAACAGGTCAAGGATGTTTCCAAGACCTGTCTAATTCTACATTCAATAGTATACTTCACACACATTTTAAGTGCTACTTAATATGATGCTTGCAAAGTAACCATACCAGAATTGACATCCATAGATAAAAAAGACACACGTGAGGAGAGTTTTTATGGGATAGAATTGATTTTTCTGGTGGCAACCTCTGAAAATATAACTGCCAGTGCAGCCTTTGGAGAAAGCTTACCCAGGATCATTATCATTATTTAACAGTCAATTGGTCTTTGGCCTTTGGGATGTCTGCAGTGGTGGCCAAATTCAAAGTACATGGCAGAAATCTGAAACAAATGTCTAGGTATGAGGGTTTAACAATAATGAAATTTCTATTTGAAAACAGTTCCATGTACCACATGATGCACCAGTGCATAGCAGTTTTTACTGTCTCCCAGTAAAAAGGCAAATCTAGGAGAACCTAAAGTTCCATCAGCAAAACCTAAGACAAAGAGTCTCCAGTGAAGGAGAAAGAAAGGTACAGCTAGCATCCATATTATTTCTTACAGCAAGGGAGAATTACTCTCAACTTTGTTAAAGTTTAGTCGGGTTCCTTCTACCTAAGTCCCTAAACTCAGCCAGATGCTAGGTAAGCTCCAAAATTGTTCTGTCAAGGACTAATGGATAAAGAATGTGAAGCCAAATCTCATTTCCTTTCCGATCATTTCAGAGCTCAAATTTCCCTCTCATATTTCAAACTAGCTTCATGTATAAGAAAAACTAGACAAGTGGCATTCAAGGGCACAGATAATTTGCCTTGATATGGTAGGGCCAAGCTAAGTACCATGGATGCATCTCTACAAAATTACGGAAGTGACAACTCCAGCGTTGGAAGAAACCTAAAAGGTCAGCCTCTTCCTTGAATCTCTTGATACAGTTCCCCTGCTGAATGGCCACACATTCCAGTACATGGCACAATCCAGTGAGACAACGCACTGGTTTTGAGGCCACTCACGGTGCTTCAGAGGACAGATTTTATTGGCAAACTTTTCTTGCTACTCTATAAGATTTGGTTTTATACTGAGACTCAATAGTTCTTTGTTGTCCTATATACACTTTTGGACTCATATAAATCTCCTGTTTTTCTTTTGCAAAATTGTTCTTCAAATATTTGAACACAGCTATCCTCTCCCCATTGTCTTTCATAATCTAAACATCCCTGGTTCCTCAAGTCTCACTGCTATCATCTGATAACTTTTTGAAGATTACTGTCATAAATCTTTCTCTGGAATCAATCTATTAGCCATTTTTGAATTTAATTTTTTAATCAACCTCTAATCCACCAAAATGCCCAAAGAGCTACCCAGTAGCCATTACAAATGTTTTAAAGGCTTTGCTGGAAACTCAATAACCATTCCTTCTCCTTAGAACGGAGAGAAATGAGGTTACCCTGGAATAAAAGTGAGAGGGCTTATATTTAGCAAATCCATGTAGCACTGCAGTAACTACAGATTTTTCATTTATGAACTCACAAGTTATAACTTTAATAATGCATTCTATAATTTGTCTGTTATTATTATGAAAGAGCAAGGTAAAGGATATAGTAACTACTGCCGTGTTTTTTCAGTACTAGTTGGAATGGATCACCTGATAATGTATCAAGGAAAAAAGCCCATTCCCCAGGGGCAATCTCATACCACACCAAGAGGGACTGACCTCCCAAATAAATCTGCATATACATGAAGCTGCTTCACAGGACCCACTTCTACCACTGCTGTCATATATGTTTAATAAAACTAGCCCCAGGCTGATTGGAAATTGGGAAGATATATCAGTTTTCCTGTGGTAAGTAACAGTCACTTTCTTGGATAATAATGTATCAAATTTCATCTGGATCAGATTTATCTCAATCAACACAATACCTCATTTCCTGTCATATCATGAATAACCACAATGTTCAAAATGGAGCTATAAAATCAAAGATAATTAATACAGTAGTATATTTCTGGACATTTCAAGGTATAATTTCTTTGAAGTGACACACAGTGTAACTCTTTTATTCAACTTTGTATTTTTCGTAGTATATAGGAGAAAGATTTGTTCATAATGGGTACCAAATAAATATCTGAACACAGCTGACTAATAGAAATATCACTCTGTTTGAGTCAACAAACTACATGGCAATTAAAACCATAGCTATCACAAGGCAGAGACAAACTGAGGAAGGACTCCAAGTAGTAACTCACCCTTAGATCCTTGAGTTTTTTAAGGGGTATGTCTGAGAGCTTCATGAAATCTCACACTCACAATCCTTCTCTAGCACACAATTTTAGATGTACAATCAAAGTGTATCTGAGTAAGTTAAATTACCCATTCAGATTGTAAAGACCCAAGACAAACATAAATATATCCTTTAAGGCTACTTTTTCTTTTGTACAAAGAAACAATGTTTTTCATTTTTTAAATAAAATTTTAAAGTTATGCACAATAACATTTTAAAGTCATGTGCCATACATAGTGTGGACAATGATCACCTGGGAGGCAGGTAGTGGGTAGTTTACCAGGCCTACTCTCACCAGGCCAGTCACTGGCCAAGAGACCTAGCCTCCACATGAACTCTGAGATGTGAAATCCAAACTCAGCATTCAGTGGGGCTGCAACCTACTTCATACTATGAACTTCTGGCAGTTGTGAATATTTTTTAAAAAGACACTAATGAATCTACTGTAGAAATATAATTAAAAGCAGAAGACATACTATATAGTAACATCATATGATCAAAACCAATATATGCCAGACTTTTTAACATGGTTCAATGCTTTTATTTTATTTGGGGAGGGGATAATATTATTAATAAATTTGATCATCCCCAACTTAGGGACATGTTAGTTCAATGAATAATTACTAAATATAATTTATGAGGACATAAAAGCAGTATTTTGCCCCGTACCCTCTCCTTAAAGACAAAACAACAACGACAACAAAACAGTCATCAAGTTCCTTCTAATTCTTTCCCTTGAATTTGTTTTTATCCTTAGACTTCTCCTAGTGCAGACTCTCATTTTCTGTCTGGACTTTCCTGAGTCCACTAACACATCTCGGTGCCTCCAATCACCAATGCACACTCTCAGTATTCCCAAACACTGCAGAGGTAGGTTACCTAATATCACTCCTATGTACAAACTAAGCCAAACCAAAACAAAAAAACTTTTAATAAACAGTTGCCTATCAAAATAAAGCATGTATTTCTTAATTTGGAATTTTAGTCCACTGTAATCTAATCTCAATCTTTTTTTTAGCATTTTTTTTCTCTATTTACAGCCCTTTAATGAAGCGGAGCTAATCTTCATGCTGAGAGTGCACCACACACATTTATATAACAAATTACATCATTCTGCACATAATGTAGCCTCTCCATCTGTGAATTCTCCTATTCCTACACACCTTCCAAATAGTTCAAATGCTACCTCTGCTTTGAATAATTCAGTATCTCGACACAGTTGTCTCTCTCAAACCTTGATACATATCTACCTATTTCTATCCTGCTATCCATTTTTATTATTATTTGAAAGAACTTTAATAGTCTTACAATACTAAAGATTTACAAAATAAGTCACTAATTTGACTGCACATTATTCTATACTCTCATATCCTGGAGTAACTCCTAAACTATAACAGATTCTCTGTAAATTCTTAATAATTTTTCCAATTTTAGATTCTCAATTCTAAATTTTATTTGTAAAGAAATAACATTTTCCTTACCCAGCCAGTGAGTAGCCTCACAGCAAATATTTTGTTACTGTAATAACTTTATATAAATTTAAAACATTATCCCCAAGGTTATTAATTATCATTTCCTTTGTGTTAAATAAACAGATTGATTAGCTCAGCAAGTGAGTAAACATTAGTTCTACTAAAATGAATTGGTATAATTCAATTTACCATTTCAATGTAACAAAAGTCCTCCAATTCCTCTGTAGCTATTAGGGAAGAAAATGATACACTACTAAAAAAATAAATAAAATGTTTTGTGGAGATGTTTTTGAACATTCTAACTTATTTCTGCTGCATCTATTATGTTTATGTTATTCTAAATGTTGAAAATCATGATAATTTCTAAAGAAAATGATGAGTGTCAAGAGTTTCTGTGTCATACCTAAGAAGAGTGTGCTGTTCTTAGCCTAAGGGGCATGGCCCACACAGAGGTTGTGGTGGCCAGCAATGATGGTGTGGGAGATCAGATTGGACTGAAGGATGCTGAGAAACTCAGAGAAGTGCTCTGGAATAGTCACCCAAAGAACCCAGAACAAAAGCTCAAGACAAGGTATGAATTGGCAAAGGCAAAGTTCTGGGTTGATGCTATAAATCTGTCAGCTACAGTCAAACCTGCAGTGTTAGTAGAAACTGAAATCAGCAATTAAGCTGTTAAGAAAGAGGATTTTAAATAATCTGTGAGAATGAATATTTTAGTTCTGGCACTTATTGAGAACAGAGTCCTTCCAAGGATGATAATTTATATATTTACAAATGGGGGAGTAGACATGTAAGAAGAGTGGTGTTTGAGGGAGGTGAGCTTTGAAAAATAACAGCTACCCTTCAATTAATAGTTCACTGGTGAAACACTGGGTCAGATTTGCTTGTTTATTTCTAAGGAATTCAAAGAAGAGATTAGCCACCCAGCTTCACAAGTCTCCTCCAAAAACCTGAATGTCCAGGCTGAGTAATATACAGCTCAATAAGACTTCTCAGGAGATATTTCACTTGACACTTTCTCACAAAAGTATTTATCCCCATTCACAAAAGGAAAACACATTTTAAACCCACTCAGTATTAAATCAGCTCTGGATTTGATCCATTGAGTTATTATATCAGGGATTCCCTAATCTGCCTGCTCAGAGAAGTCACTCAGGTACTTGCTAAACTTAGAGATCACCAGCCACCTCTGTAGGAGACTGATTCTGGAGTCAGGCTGGGCTTCTGGGGACAGTGTCTAACTTTCGATAGCTAAATAATAATCTCTTTCTTCTGTTAATTTATCCCTTAGGTACCTATACAAACTGTTTAAGTCTTTTTAGGGAATAATGAGTTAGGTAGTTTCCAAAGTTCTCAGTACAGCCTTCAAAATTCTGCAAACTCAAAATGGTCTATCTTCTCTCCTACCGACCTATACATCCTCAGACACTCATGCCCAAACAGGTCACCCTGGAGTAAACACTTAAGATGGCAAAATTAAGAGTGAGCTGCCTGGTGGAACTCTTTGAACTGAAAAGCAAGCTAGTGACTTGCTTCATATCATTTTTGTCTCTAGTAATAGTTACCAGGCCTTTCTACAAAGAACTGATATGGGCCTTGACCAGGACCTTAACATATAGCTTTAAATATTGGGAAATGTCTGAGCACTTCAAAGTGAGTCACGTAGAAGTATCAAGTATAGTTAAGCTTAGTTAATTTAATTACAGTTTTATCTAGCTAGTAGAGCAGAGCAAAAGGTGAATTATTTTGTTCCAAAACATGAGACTCAAGAAACTCAGAACATATGGATTATGTTGTTGTTGCTGCTTCTTCTGTTTCTTCCTCCTCTTCCTATTATTATTACTATTACTACTACTATTACTATTACTATAGCAGGATGAGAGGGAATTCATATATTCATTCTAAATATGTTTGTTTACTGTTCCAGGCTAAATAGATCTTAGAGATTTTGAGCAAGACAAGATCCCACACTTGGGAGTTTAAATTCAGCAGAGGAGCAGACATAACACACACACACAAAAAAAGAGATTATGTGACTTTGGAGGCTGGGAAGTACTATAACATAAATTAATATACTGATGTGATTAAAAGCAACAAATGCCAGCTAAAACCTTAGAGACAGAGCCATCATGCAAAGCTTGAGAAAATACCTTTCTGTGGAAGAAAGATGGTAAATGCAAAGTCGCTGAAGCCACAAAGAACTTGGTGTGGTTAAAGGCACAAAAAACTTGGTGTGTTTGAAGTACAGGGAGGCATCACTGCCTGTAAAACACTTAGTTCTTAGAGTGTAAGAATTTCCTAAACGAATCAAGAGAAACTTCAGGATGTGCTCAAGGCAGTATTAAACCCAAGCAAAAAGGCCCTTGAGCTTATCTTGGAACAACCCAAACAGGAACGAGAAATCTAGAGTTCTGGGTTTCCCATATACTTTGGAAAGACAAAGAAAAAACTGATTCAGACTCATGAGTTTGGTGGTACAGTAAGGCCTGTGGCTCTCCCTGACAGTTTCGTGAGGTCTTCCTGAAAGGCTCTTCAAAGCAGATTAATTGATGGATTGTGCTGTCCAGCCCGTTTTAACTAGGATGGCCAAATCTGATGACTCGGCAGTCAACTCTGTCAACAATCCCTGCTTGACTAAGTCAGTCCCTCACTGTCTCCCAATATCACTTGCTTTTTCTCATCATATTGATAGACCTTGTATGTTTCAGACCCAATTTTTAAGGACTCAGTGAAGGAGTGTGTTTGACAAGGAGAGAAGCTAGCTAGAACTCTAACTATGAGATTTAATTTTGCCATTACATTCATCTCCTATTTCATTTGATTAATTATTTTCTTTCTGTCACAAAGAAGAGTTCCTTCTAGAAGTCCACTGTGGATGTGGTGACTGATAGCTAACCAAAAGTTGCTATGAAAGATAATCAGCTCCAGCTCAAAAGGTTTCTGGCAGCTCTACTCTGAATATTCTCGATTACCCTATCATTCTCTTCCTCCTTATTCCAGGCTACTGGCACAGGTAAGTCCTAACCCTTCAGGTAAGTGCATGTTCTTCCACAACACCCACCACACCCAGGCAAATTTCCAAGACCACCCAATAAATGACAGTCTCTTGTTCCTTCATCACATATCCCAAGCCCTCTTTAATTTCCTTAAACTTATAACCTATATATAATAATTGCTGTCCCTGTAGGTCTGATCTAAAATTGGTTTACTAACTCCCCTCTGTGGTAGCTTTTGTTTTTAGAGATTCTGAAATATCAGTTTCTGGTCCTTGTAACCTTTTCTTTGAGGCCTGAGTATAAAGTATGTTCCTCTAGAAAGGAGCGGTAATTGCTTCTGCAAGGTACTTGGCAATCCACCACCTTGAAATAAAATTTTGAAAAAAATTTATGTCACCCAAAAATATAGATTCTGACACCCGAACTGAGTGATAGTGAGACGGGTGGTAAGAGAGTTTAGTGTTTTTGTTTGTTTGTTTGTTTCACTGCTTTTTTAAGGACAAGACAGCATGCATACCTCACAGTTTCTATAGAAAAATTTCATGTCCTTAGTTCATGCCTTAATAGTGTCATCATCTGAGAATCCAAGCTTTATACTGAGGTCTCTAAATCTGATGGATCATCAATCTGGGTCACAGAACAGACTTTGTCACCTGTTCTTAACACACTGTCCCTTTTAAAACCCAAATCTAGGCCAGAGGAGTTTGTGGACCGGCCTCAAGTTTACTGTCTTTTTGTCATGTATTGCCTGTGAGCAATTCTCTTACATTCCTGAGGTCATATGTGCATTGAAAAGAAATTTTTTAAAATTCTACCAGGCACACGGGTGGCAAAGGAAGAAAGAGAGAGAGAGAGAGATAAGAAAGGAGAGAGGAAATGGAGAAACGGGGGTAGGAGGGAGAAAGTTATTGATTGCTTTCCTCATAGAGAAGTCAACAGTGAACTCCTGGAGTTATTGTGACTCATTGCTCAGACCTAACACATTATAGATCTGACTGGGAGCCTCAGTTCTATGTCAATGTTGACTATTTTCCTAAATTATTCCTGCTCAAGAGATTGCCAGCCAGTGGGCCTCAGCTTTACTGATTGGGTAGATCCCAACACTAGGTACCAAGTTTATTGCTGGATCCCAACCAACTTTTTGGAGATCCCAATAGAAGGAAATTCCCTAAACAGATCCCTCAGCCTGCCACAGTGTTAGTCAAGCTTCTAAAATTCATGTTCCAGGTGATCACTTTGAAGCTTTCTAAGAAAATCTAGGGTTCACAAAAACAATAACAACAGTTTATAACCTCTAACCGCTATCTTAAAATTCTAACTCTAAGACCCAAGATTTACAGAATCACATTCTGGAGCTATAGAAGAAGGCCATATTCGTAAAATATACAAGTAATTTGTCTAAGGCATAGTCTCTTAGAAATTCAGTTCATTTCCCTGATTCACAGAAACTGAACATAACCCCATGTTTAATGGAGAACCCTGGCCTCTCTCTCTTAGAAGCTTAAGGGACCAGGAAAAGGAAGACACCTCATCCACTAACTCAGATGAGCTGCACCGTATCCAGCCTCAGAGGCCCTCCTGTCATTTACCCTCCTGGTTTCCCTGAAATGCTGTCTCAGTCATTTTTATCCAGGGTCTCTAAGAACCAGCTCATTCTGGAAGGGCTCTCATTTATTTGTCTCCCAGACTTGGCAACAGTGATGCTCACAGTAATTCTCTAGGCAGGGCCACACCAACAGATACCTCTCTGTCCACTTGGAGACCAACACAGGCCCCAGTCCAGACATATTCAATGGCACTTTGCTGTACTTTATCTCTACTCTTTACCTCTAAAAAGATCTCAATTAATTTTACAGCAGAGGGTTTTCATTTGATGTTAATAGACATGGAAATAAGAGCACTGAAAAGAAACAAGGAAGCAAACGTGACTTCTCCTTTGACACTGAGCTTTCCGGCTGCCACTGTCTCATTTAATTCTCAAATATCTCCAAAAAGTAAATTCAGTTATTGTCATTTTACAGCTGAGAAAGTTGAGGTTTGGGGATTCCATCTACCTTACTCAAGGTCATGTCATTTACAAGTGATGAAACTGAGATTTGAACTTGAATATAGATGGCTAAAGCACAGGCTTGTAATTCTGCTAAACTATCCATAGTGGGAAACAGGGGAAGATGTCATATAGGAAGGCCCTTTCCTGGCCAAGACAATGCTGTATGAGATTGCAATGAGAATTGGCCTTGATGATCCAAAGGAAACAAATCTACTTAGACTCATGTGTCCTAGAATTCTATAATTCATTTAATTTTTGTGACAAGCTAATAATAATAGCAAACATATGTACTGCTAAGCATGATGTACTTTTCAAAGGTCCTAAGTCCCCTACCAGGATACCTGTACTATACCCTGGGTTTTTTAAGACCAAGGAGACTTGCCATGTTCCCATAGAAACTGGATGTTCCTACACCTGTACTCTATAGCTACAGGGGATACTGTGCACTGATTATGCTAATCCCAGCCAACTACCTGAAGGTCTGCATGGATCTCCTCCTGAGACCTTTCAGAGCACTCTCATGCTCTGTGGGATGCTTGAACCTGGCACAGTATCTCTCACAATCTCATTCTCATTATCCCCCCAAGAGAACCTGTTTCACCAGCATGGTGGACATGCTCCCACCACCTGTGCCTGGGTCAGTGCCAGCACATCTTTCCATAACACTTCCTTGGTTTTCTGAGATCCCATTATAGCAACCTCAGTGAAACATGATTAGAAAAGGAATGCAATAATAATAAAAAAAGGAGGAAGATTTTTGAAAAAATTATATTTTGCATTACCATGTACTAGCCCCAGGGTACTTGGGAGGTCACACTGAAAACTGCCCAGAAGTGCCCATAAACGGGTTACAAATGCCACATTTCAAGGACAGACATCTCATGCCCTGGCCAAACACTTCCTATCTCAACCCCTTTACTTAGGAAGAGTATATTCAAAGGACAGTTTTAGAACTCAGAGAAAAGGTTGGTAACCTAACTGTATTTTTTCAATGGCCAACCAAGAAATATTTTTAAAAGGAACTTTTCATGGAGCAAAGGTTTTATATGAGAAGCACAGTTGTGCAGATGAATTTGAAGCTCACAATTAATAGAGATGGTGGCACTGAAATATTTGAAGGCCCAGAGAATAAAGGGGGAGAATAAAAGAAAACTGCAAAGAAAACCTTCTCACCACAGGCACCAAATTATGGATATTAGGATCTTGCCCCTGAAGGAAGCTACCATGACTACTCTTAACTCTCCTTAAAGTGGAAGGCCCTTATGGGCAGGTCTGGGCAATATGAGCTCCTACATGGCCCACAAGCATTTTTAAACATTACTTTGTATTCTAATTGAAACCAAAACTTTAGGAGAGAAACTTATTATCAGCAAAACTGACTTGGGAATTTCATTGCCCCCTTCTTTTACATAATACAACAGAAATGAGAGAAATGTGAAGGCCTAGATAATGCTGGAAACAAATTACATGTTTAAACAATAATTACCCCTATTCTTGAGTGAAAACAACTACTCATTCTTCTCTTACCTTCCCTGGGGGGAGGAATTTGGCAGCATAACAATTTATATGACAAAGTTATCTTTCTGATGACACTCCCTTCAGAAGATTTCAGTGCCTTTTCTGGGACCCTGGATTAAATCTGACTGCAGAAATTGTGCATTACTTGTTCTGGACCCCTCTTGGCAGTACTACATATAGCCAACCTAGAGAAATTCTGATAAGTAAAAACTAAATATATAGAGAAAATTAATAAAATATAGGAAAAAAACACATAAGATAGTTTTCAATAGAACCTCAGAGGCATTTAAAATCCTTTATGTACAAAATTTCCATTGCACAATACTTTCAGAGACCCCCCTTTCTAAAAGCATGTAATCTGTAAAGCCGTGTCCTTACTTTGTTCCTCAGTCATGCTTTGGGTCTAAATCAGTAATCTATATGGCCGGAGCACAAGGTCTTCCCTACATACTTTTCTAATACTCTTTTGTAAAAAAAAAAAAAAAATCAAAATAAATTGTTTCTAAATGAATTATTACGTATTTATATAGTAAAATTCTATGCAGCCAATAAACATAAGGTTAGAGAATGTTTATTGATATGGTAACATATTCACAATATATTAAGAGAAGAAAACAGATTACAAAATACCATTTACAATGATTTCATTTTTTAAACTCAAATCATAATACAAATGTGTGTGACTATGTGTATGTATGAATATATTACTCATATAAGTTTAAAAACATTGGAAAGACATATATAAAATTATTAACAATAATTATCTTTAGAGGATGAGATTATAAATAAATTTTTCTTTGTTTTTTTATCCTTTACAATGAACATATATTTATTTGTACCATTAAAAGAAAAAGTTTAAAAACCCATTATTTTCAGCACTCCCCCAACCCTGAGTATCACTTTACATGTCACTTATATAGAGTTGTTTGCTGAGGACTTAGTGTGATGTTGGCCCCAAACTAGGCTGGGGCCAACATCACTCCAAGACCTCAGTTCAGATCTCGACCCCTTACAAATAAGATACATCAAGAAGCTGTTTACATTAAAATCCACTCTACAGCAAAGGCTATGACAAGACCCCTCAGGCATTTGTAATATGCGTATATATTCCCAC
>PVKZ01000456.1:448170-555670 GCA_004027375.1 Macroglossus sobrinus | reverse complement strand
ATAATATTAAAAAGGAACATAACAGCCTAGGCACAACTAGTATATTAGTCGCTGTTAATTATAGTAGACTTTTCGGTAAGGATGTAGATATGTCTGTGTTTTTATATCAATATATGCTGTATCAAAATAAATATAAATTGATATTGTGGCAGTAGAAATGAGTGTACTGGACAGGGATTGTGGAACTCATCCAACTGCATCCAATTCTACCTTAAAAAATCACTAAAGAAGTGTAATGTCCAAGTTGATTTTACACACTTTATATAAAAGTCAATATGAGGTGTTTTATTTAGGCCTTTGATGCTGATGGTTCAATGTGAATAGAATTTGTACACTTTGAAATTTAAGCACTAAACCCACCTATGTGGTATCTGTAACAGTATCAAAGTAGAAACAAAGTTTTCAGTAAAAATACAAAACATTCCTGAACCACAAGATTATGAGCAGAAAAACTGTACCTGGAGTCAATAAAATACAAAAATCCATCAGCTCTGCTGATCTGAATGAGTTTACAATGAAAATGAAAACTTCTCCTTGACAAGATTCTAGACACCAAACTGAAAATTACATGTTACATATTGATCAACTCTTCTCTAATCATTTCTGTAATTTCTATTCATAGGAATAGAAATGTTTGTTCTGATTTATTTACACTGATAGCTTAACCATCAGTGTGATCTCTTCAGTTTCTACTTCCTTCTTTGGCAATAATTCTTCATTGACAGAAATTACCAACATGTATTAATATAAAACCAAACTCTACATACAAGTAATTAGCCTGTTGCTGTTCTGTTAAAAGTAGCTACAAACAAAAAGAATACCAGATTTTACAAGCACTTTTTTGTTGTTAAATCTCCTAGTCAAAAGATTCACTCAGGGTGGGTGACACAGGGGAAAACATTTCTAGCTTTACCCTGCATAGCACCGTAGACCAAAATCACAGTGTTGGCCATCCAGTCCTACAGAGAAGTCCCCATAAGCAGCTGGGTACCACATGAGCATCCGCACCTCATTCTTTGTGTGCTGAAAATGAGCAAGTCTTCCAAAATCAAAGGATCTGAAGGTTCATGAAAAGGAAACAGATTTTGATTTTTTAATTTGTAGGACATTATACATTTTTGTGTTTTCTAGCTCAAAGTCCTCTGCAGAGTCTGGCAGAAGCAGTGCTGTCCCTATCTATGCTGGCTTGACCGTTGGCTGCATGTCAGTCCGGGGTAGGAGTGGTAAGAATAATCAGGCTAGAGGGAGAGACAGGGGTTGGCTGCTTTGTCTTAGCATCACTTCACGGTGTTCTAACAGGGCCCTACGAGGCCTTCAGAAGCTTTGTGCAGATTTTCAGCGTCCTTGTTCTCTACCTTACCACTATGCAGGGCACTCCTTCAACATGAAACATCAGTACCTCCCTTTACCTACATTTTCTTCCACTTTATGCTAAATGCTCTCAAACTCAGGAGTCCAGCACAGGAGGAAACCCAGGTCTTTCACTGTTGCAAGCCTGGGCATCAGCTATATCACATGCTGAATGAATGTAGCAAATCAATACAATAATAATTCAGTATCTTTCAAGGCAAAAAAAAATATGGATTTCATCTCCTTTTTATAGCTTTTAGATATACAAGAACTGACACACTGTATAACTGTGGGAGAGGACAGGTATTATCCGCACTGCAGAACAAGTAGATACACTTGTATCTACCACTATCCAATTGAAAACTTACAGTCGCACTCTCACAAGAATTTCTCATTGCACAATGAATCACTAACCTCCCTCCAGGTTCTACTGCAATCAGAACATTTCTACCTTAACTAACCCTGCACAAACATTTAAAATCTATTATATTTATTAATGCCTCTTAGGAACAGAGATTAGCATCTGTAGCTATCCTTGGCTCTGAAAGTACTCCTTGTAAAAGAGTACACTGGCATATCCTGTTATTTCTACCAACAATCTACTTTTACCAATTGAAAACTTACCTAAACCAAAGGCCAGCCACTAAGTAGACCAAGAAATTGCTTGAGTAAAAAGCCAGTTTTTCTAAAAAGTTCTCTTCCTCTACAAATTGCTTCCACACCAAAATGCCTCCAGAGTCGAAATCAGACTGCCCAAAGCCATTCTTTGGTTTCACCTGATTCTCTACAGCAGACACCTGTCCTTTCGCACTATGCATGCTTTCCGAGAGCCACAGGACAAGACGGCGCCCCAGAGTCCACCACAACATGAGCACGGACGGCTCAGGACTTACGTTATTCATGTACTCGCTGAGCAGGTCCTGAAGCGCCTGCCGCACCGCGTTGCACTCAGCCACGATCCTCTCACGACGGTCATCGCGCGTGCACGAGGAGTCGGCCATAAGCGCAGCACCGCTGATGATGCTCTCCAGCCTCTCCTCCAGGGACGGCCGGAACCTGGCCTCGCTGAACGTCATGGGGTCCAGGATGATCTTATTCTGAAAGTAAGGCAATAATAATAATTTTTTAAAAGTCAGCTGAAAAGAAACAATGGCTGTTGCACCCTGTTTCCCAAACCAGAAATATCTGAGGCCAGGACAAGACTCTCTGTGGAGAAGAAAGTGGTTACTTAGGCAAATCTTTGACAAAGTAGCCTTGACAAAGTATCATATTTCTGTAAGACAGTCCATTCTAAATCTAATCTTCATAGAGAAAACAGTGCATCTTATTTGAAGGATGTGTTCTTGGCAGAGGCTATCTCAACCAAAGAGTTTTCAAATGAGATTGTGATACCGGCTTGGCATTTTAAAAAAATGTGTGGCCTTCAAGAAAAGCCCATTTCAGTGCAGCATTGGGGGGATTATGGGAGGATTTCAGAGCCCCAGAGGTAGAACATGATATGTAATGGACAAGCTGGGATACATGAGTGGTGACTGGTATACCGATTGCATCTGCCTCACGAGAAGCAGACAGCCCCCTGATGGGGTGCCTTTTAAAGTTTGGGCAAATAGCAACCAAAAAGCATATTTAGCAGATTACTTCCTACTAGGAACTAATATATTTTGTATAAAAACTGGTGTTCTACAAAAAGATTCAGAATATGTGCTCATGTGTATGTGTGTGTGTGTGATTAATCACAATGAACTGACAGTGCCCTGACAGGTACTAACATGCTCTAGGAGTCTAGCTAAAGGGAGAAATAGAGATGTTTCCTAAAAAGGAAGGTGTCACAGCGTATTTAAGCTTAATTTTTCCCCTACTAAGTCAGAGGAACCTGGAAACATGTAGGTAGAGATACCCAGACGTAGACAGAAATATGCATCCATGATTCAGAAGATGTATCAGCCTATTTTGGGACCTGGGATCATCAGGGGGATTTGCACACAAGGTAGTGAATGCTATAATAGGAAAACAAATAGAATAAGAATAGAATATCAAGTTCTAAGAATATGCAGAAGAATGAGAATCAAATAAGAAGTAGAAAACACAGTCAGGGATAGGAACACAATCTGAATATTATTCCCAGCAAGTCATGAGAATGGAGAGACTGATGAAGTGTGTGATCACTAACTGCATGAAATAGAGAAGCAAAGTTGACTTTGTCTAATGGGGAACTTTTTCTGCTCAAAATATGGAATAAGATTAACCAAAGTGGAATGGCCTGCTGTAGGAAATGGTACACTCATCTTCACTGGACATGCATTCTTAGAGGTCTGCGGACCAGCATAGTAGTGATGTAGTAATTGATCTTCTGGCTCTATATACAATTTACTTTGCCTACAAATATAACCTAAAAGCAAAAGAGAGTAAGTAGTTTTACCTTTGTGAATCTATCACCTGCTCTGAACCTACTCGGTGCCTAATAGAGTGCTTAGTTCAAACAAGAGACTGGAGAAAATAAAAGACACTTGCATGTTTTTTTTTTTTAACATAACATAAAATAACTGCTTAGTAATTATGAAAAAAGATCTGAACTGTAGGTTGTTTGCCTTATTTCTCCAAAGTATCCTAAGGTGTTTGTTGAAAGCCATGCTGGAAGCATCTGATTCTCCGCATCCAGTTCAAATGTAAATCTCTGTAGCACAGAAAACCTTCCAGCACAAGGACTATGAAAACCTGATGACTGAGCTCAAGCAGGCAACAAATTAGAAAAAAAAAAAAAAGCACCACCCACTAAACACAGACCAGGTCTGAGGTCCACTGGAATCTTGGATTCCTAGGAAATTAACTCATTGGTCAAAGCTCCCTCTTCAGTCTAGAGGCCAGTGTACCAGGGGCTGCAAACAGGAGCTAAGCTATTCCCATGTGCACTCTCCTAGACCTTAGAAAGAGGATGATTTTTACTTAACTCAGAATAGTGTTACTCAGACTCTGTCCCCCGTGCCCTAGTAACCCTCCAAATAGTGTCAAAAAAGCAGGTGGAGGCCTCAGAATAATGTATATCTTTGCAGGGTCTATCATTACAGGTGAGATGCCCAAAGGAAAGGGGAGGGGAGCATAGGTGTTCCTGCTGCATCTGCTGTCTGTACTAGAGCTGCGTTGGCAGTGACTCTTCCCAGTAGTGTCTATGTGAATTGTGTCTTTCTCATTGTCTTCCTTTCTACTGCTTTTCAGTTGATGTATTTATAATATTCTTTTTACCATGTAACATGTATAAGTACTGATATTCTAATAAAAGAAACACTTGATCAAAATATAATTAGACTATTTTCCTCTATGAAGATTAGTAATTTTCAAAGAACGCTTTTATAGAAACCCATATTATAAAACATAATAAAAATTATTTGTTCTACTTTGAACAAAGTAGTGGCTGTTTATTATACTTTTGGACTAAAAATACAAAGAAGTGCCAATCTGGTAGATTGAGGTAAATCTGAACTCTGTAATAGGACAATTGTAAAACAGTTTCTCTGCAGAATAGAGGAAAGTGTACTACTGTCATTAGAACATTATTTTCTAAATTATTTTCTATGGAACACTGAACTTAGAGATGTAATGTTTTGATTAAAAAAAAATGTTTGTTTTTTGTTTTGTTTTGTTTTGGCCAAATACGCTTTAGAAATCCTGCATTGCCCGGAGCAAATCATCACATGAAATGCTTTGGGGAGTCCTGCATTAAAGAAGTCAGTTTAGTGTAGCATTTCTCAAATCTGTTCAAGTATAGAGAGGGTCCCCTTTAGCACGCATGCATTATCCATGAGAACCTAGGGAACACACTTTGAGAAATGTGGCGAGAGAATTTGCAGTGTCAGCTGAACTAGCTTCCTATCTGCCGTGGTCCCAGGCTGTCAGGAAAGTAAATGCACTGAAACACTGAACTTAGAAAAACTCTGCATAAAAGTTACACTTTTCATTGCATTTCTAATGGAATTATTCATTATTTATAGATCACATGAGAAAAGCTTTTTAAAAACATTTTCCCTGGAAAAGAAACAATGAATATACGATATTCTAATCTATAGCTGTAGTGGAGATGGGGAGCACTGTAATGATGGATGTGAAAGGCTGAAGGGGAAAAGCCACTCAGGAGAGAGAAAAGGCATAAAGATAAACGACAGTGCTCATGTGCCTTGCCTGTGCCTGTGTGTACGTGTGTGTGTGTGTGTGTGTGTGTGTGTGTGTGTGTGTTTTCAGAGAACAAGCCAGATCACAAACAGGCTTTAGGAAATGAGAAAAGAATACTACAACAAAGAAAAAAACAATCTCAAAGGAAAAGATAACAGTTGCTAAAGTAATAGGAGAAAAACAAACTCTTAGAGCTGAATCCCGAGCAGGACATAGGGAGAAAGAAAGCCAAAGTGGAATGAGGGGGCGGGGGGAAGTATTTGCTTCTGTATCATAGGAGAGTGATTTAAAAAGGAAACACCTAGGCAGATTCTCTTTGCTAGCATATTTCAGGAGCATTTTTGAGCAGCAAATAGATCCCCTCAGTTCCCTGCAGCAGCAAAGTCTGGCCTCATCACTCTGTGCAGCTGCCCTCTACTGGCAGGAAGGGATGCAGCAGCAACAGCATCCAGGATCAAAACTCCCCTCCTTGGTCACTGATGGAATATTTCAGGCAGGTGACTTGCCATATGGGAAAAGGGAAAGGCCAAGGCTTCCTGTCTCCCCCTTTATGACAAAGGTGTACTCCTGCAAGTGGATTTTATGCTGTTTCCAACTGTACTGACTTATTTTAATCCACTGAGATTATACATTTTAAATATCCAATTCTCTTCTTTGCATTCTTAAACCTCATTCAATTCTTTTTAATCTTTTTGATCTTTCAGTTCCATCTTATATTGTCATTTTAGTTCATTTGAAAATTGTGGGCCTATATTTCTTTATCTTGTCCTTTTTTAAAATAAGACTTACTTTAATTTCATTTATCTTGTCTATTTTCATTCTGCTTATCTGACTTGCATATTTTATGCTTTGTAATTTTTACTTATCTTATGTTTTAGTAACATCTTTACTTTTAAAAAATGTTCTGTTCACTCTTACAGTTTATGGAGTGGCAACTGGAAAACATGGCCTTAAAGACAGCAGCCACAATAATTCATCTCCAAGAAAGGAGGTTCAGATTCCATTTTGCCATCAAGGCAGCATTATATCTGTCTCTCTAGTCCTGAATAACTGATGTCCCATTATTTCCCACATTGAACTTATAATAATTTTACCTTGAAATAAAGCAGTAGACGATATAGTTCAAGACTACCTCCCAGAACAATACATTTACCTGTACCACATATACAATAGTTATAAGAGCATTGCTTTTAAATCACAGCTATCATCCATCCTCTCTACAAGGAGTTATATGATCTAAAAGTTCAGAATAATCACAGAACACTGAGTTATGCTCGATGCAGGCTCTGACATGGTAGGAAGCAGCAGAGAGACCTCTATAAAAGTAAGAAGCTGAATACATTACAGACGGCTTGATAGGTCCACAATTCTGTGTCTTTGATATTACTATCTCAGTCTTACTGAAGAGGAAAATGATGCCAGAGATGTTGTTCCATGGTCATTTTGCCAAGAAATAAGGACACCAGGATTTGAGTACAGTTCTTTTCATTATCAGTCCAGTGTTCCTTCCACTGTATCAGACTGCACACATTCAGTTGAAATGAGCTTTATAAATATATATTTCTTTTAAAAAAACTATGAAATGCTCCTAAATCAAATATAACAGCATAAGTATCATCTGTCTTACTGCCTTCTTATTTGTTATCAGGATTATCCTGCCCTTCAAATGGATAATGGAGAGCACAGTCATTCATTCGACAAATGGGTGCCAGTTACAATGGGTGTCTGAGGGCGCAGACTAAATAATCCTTTATTTAAGAGGTTCACTGTCTAGTCAAAAATGAAAACAAAACATGTATAACCAATTGTAACTTGGAAAATATACTGATGACATTAAGAAATGGCTGAGTAGTGGCAATCTGCACAGTTGGAAAGTAGGAGGTAAAGAAATCTTTCTAAAGATGATTACTCCTCAGGAGTGTAAAACAGCAGGCCACACCAAGTCAGGGGCAGGAATAGGCAATGCAGACAGAACAGGAAGTGGGAACAAATGCATGGAAGTGAGAGAAAGCATGGTATAACAAGATTATTACAAGAGTTTTATTGAAGCTGAAGTGTAAAGCATGAGTCACAAGAATGGCACCATAGGCATGCCCTCAAAACCTCTCCTATGAAAGAAACTTCTACATGAGCATCGTTAGTTGACCTTCTCCATCTATGGCACCTGTAGATCCACCAGTTTCACAAGGAGCCACATTTGACCCCAAGCAGCCCTTGTCAATCACTGGGCATGAGCAGGCCTTTCCAATGGGGACTTCTATAGGCAACTCTGCTCCTACTTTGGATGCCCTATTGGCCTGAGACATTCTCAGAACTGTGCTGAGGCTCCTTCCACAAGATGCTGGTTCTTTCTCTGTTCTCCTTTCACAAATGTTTGACCTGCACTGCAGTCAAAAAGTTCTCTCAGCCTATTTTTACTAGTTCTTTTCCACTTTATCCTTCACAGGCAATTCCTCCTGACATGTCCAATCCCATCTATCTTGGCATTTGCTTCTTCAAGGATATGAAGGGACAAAAAAAAAAAAGGAATAGGAGACCAAGCAGATGAGGAGAGCCATGTACTAAAGAGATTTCTATGCCTTGTTAAGAAGCTTTCACTCTGTGAAGAAGACAACAAACAATCACCAAAAGTTTGAAAAATAGAAGTGGCATAATACTGTTTGGATTTAGACAGTTTCCTCTGTCAGTTAAGAAAGTTAGCTTTGACAGGGCTAGAAGAAATCAGGGGAGCAATTGCCAAGCTTTCTGAACACAGAAGACAGATGGAGAGTGCAAGATTGTGTTGGTATAGGCAGAGAGAAAGGCACATATCAGGACATATTTAGAATGTCAATCTGCAAAATATGAGCATGAAGAAGAAAGAGTCAAAACCTAAATTCCTAGCATGGGAAACATCAACAATGCAGACTTTGGCAAACTCTATCATGGGCATCAGAGCCTCCTAGTTTGTAAATAAATTTTTATTAGAATGCAGACCCATTCATTTACATACTGTTTATGGCTCTTTTCAAACCATAATGGCAGAGCTGAGAAGTTAGGACAGGGACTATATGGCCCACAAAGCTTGAAATATTTACTGTCAGGCCTTTAAGAAAACATTTGCTGACCTTCAACAATTGTGATAGATGAAGAAAAGCAGGTGTAAAGTGCTTATGATTCATTTAAGTAGAAAAGGTTAGTGGAAAGTTGATCATAGGTCCATAAAAATCAGCCAGGTATAAAGATTTAGGATGATTAGGAAAACTGCAGAAGTAGAAGCCATGAGAATATGATTCCCAAGTAGAAGTAACAGAATGAGAAGAGCCGTGAGCCCAAAATACAACACTGGGAAACCCTCTATATATAACAGAGAAAGAGCCCATCAATAATACAGTAAAGAGAGATCTGACTAGACCCCAGAGGTTGTATGGCCATAGTTGACAAGAGAGAACAGCAAGGAGTTCTAAAAAAGAGGTCAAATAAGATCAATACTGAAAATGTCCATTGAATTTGGATGCTAGGAAGTTGTTGGCAATTAATTGTGTGCTTATGTGTGTATACCTGTTTATGTAATGTACTTATTTATTTATAAATATCATAATCCAAAAGCCATATGAGGCTCAATGGAGAGTAACAACAAAAGCAATGTCACTAATGTTGAGACAAAGTAAAATCATTTTCAAATTTATAAATTTAAATATTTTCCTGAAGAGTCTATAAAATAGAACTAGAAAAGAGAAAGAACTGAATGGTACTAAAATTAGAAAGAAGATAAAACTAGAGTTGACCTTGAACAACATAGGTTTGAACTGCACAGGTCTATTTATATGTGAATTAAAAATAAATAAATACAGTTGGCCCTCTGTGTCCATAGGCTTTACATCCATAGATTCAACCAACTCAGGAAACAGTATTTTTGATCCACAGATGCAAATGGCTGGCTGTATGCATTGTTCTATGCCATTTTATATAAGGACCTTAAGTATTTGTGAATTTTGGTACCCATGGGGAGTCCTGAAACTGATCCCCTGTGGATACTGAGGGCTGACTGTATTTCTAATTGCAGATGTTAAAACTGTTCACTTGGAAAAACTGAGAATCGATCAAAAAATTACAACAAATTAAAAGTTTTTTTTTTCATGAAGGTACTTATACTCATATGTAAAATCAATAGCCTTCATATATATAAGGGATATCAAATTGGAAGACCAAATTTACCATAACAGGAATTGCAAAACAAAACTAAACACAATAAAACACTCCTAGATGTCAATTATATATGGCAAGAAATATACTCAGAGAGGTGCACAATTGTCCAGGCACAAGGTCAGGGCAAAGGGCAGTTGGCATTGGGAGGCATGGCCTGTCGCTCTGGCGTCTGTGATCCAGCCACAGAAACTACATTGCTTCCCTCATGCAAGTTTCTGCACGCATGATGGTAAACACCATGAGGAATTAATTGGACAGCCATTTTCCCATCTCAAACATGAAAGCAGCCATAGTACATGATTCCTTCATACTTTATGAAGGTTTGTAACCGGTAAAATAGGACGAGGGATAAGGCTCTAAAATGACACTTTATCCTATTTTTAATTTATCACCTGTTTCAAATAGGTCATCAAGAATGATTACCCACTTTTTTTCTGCCAAGAAGGAAAACAAATATATCTTATTTTTTGGCTAGAAATTAGCCATCTTAAAGCTGAATTTGTATCTAATTGCACTCAGAGCACTAACTGAGCAAGACTGAGATGTCTAGGGCATAAAGTAATATGTTTAATTGCAGTTACATCAGTGGAAGGCTCTCGCATACACATGACACTAATGGGGTGGTTTTATACCCACAGATCAAGTTCCCAAGTAGCCAAGAAACTGCTTAAAGACTAGGAGAAGATCTTATTTATTATTTTTAGATTTATGGCTTTCATCATTAGTTAAATCCTTTAGAGAACTACTTAAGTGATCTCGAATGTACACAGAATTTTCAAAATGTCAAAGAAAGACAAGGAAGAAAACAATTTAATAATATAAAGTATGAACTGATTTAATCGTTTGTTTTCTCAAATCTAATCTTATAAACATGAAAAAAGCAGATGCTAGTGCTATAAGAAAGTCCTGTGGTTTTCTTTATTGTCTGTGACTACCCTGTAAGATAAATGTGTTCTGGATTTTTACTACCTTCATAGTTCAAGGCAGCAACTAAGGAAAATAATAAATTGTACTGCTCTAGCTCATAAAAATCAGACCATCACCACCTGCTGTCCAACATATCTATTTCGAATCAAACAAGCAGAAGAAAGAATAAATGTCAACATGCCCTTATCTAGTCATTCACTTTCATTTTTTAAAGATTTCAAAAAAAATCTCAAAGAGGAAGGTAACACTAGTCAAACTCATTCTTCCAAAGGAATATGTCATTCCAATATGGAGTAATTAAAGCAATGAAAAACAGAAAACCAATGCATATGTGAGTGAATATTAATTATTCTGGGCTTTACCCAGGAATAAGCGACAATGTGCCTGTCTTCACTTCCTTTATTTTGCATCTCAATCATCACCCCATCCTCCCACTTGCCTCTATATTTAAATTGTGTAATTTACCTTGTCTTGAAGTATAACTGGGTAGGTTTTATGTTTCACTGGTACCACAGTCCTTCCTTCCTTCCTCCTTCCCTCAAGTATTAAAGAGTCCTGTGTCTTGCTACATGGAGAAAGAGAGCAAAAACATGTGGCTGAAGGTAACACTGCTCTAGCATAAGTGAAATCTGAAGATGCCTGACTATGTTTTTAGAATCCAAATCTTTGGTTTAGTTTAAAGCTTTATACTGCCTTGGCCTTTTATAAATGGCCTAGGCCACAAAAGTTTACAGTCTCAATGGGATCAAGGCTTGTTAAGGCATTAAATTTTATTTATTGTATCATTTTGCTGCCCTGATACCATCCAAAAACGAAAAAACAAAAATAAGTCCAGGCAATACCTATTGATTAACCATTCACTACAGTGTCTTTTAAAACACGTTTGTTTTCCAGTAAAAATATTTGGCTAGTGATCCCTGAGGCAGTCTCTCCCAGATTCCCATTAAAATGTCTATAGCTGGAGAAAAAAAAAATGGAATTTTACAGCACAGAAAATTGAGAATAAAAGACATCTATTGACAATGAGGCATGATCATAGTTGATCGTGATCATACTTCATGATCATAATGCGTTAAATACTTATTTTAAAGACTGAAGTCTCAGATAAAAACATAAATCAAGACCATTTTTAAAAATTAACTGAGGTATCTAAATCAAATCATGTTATTTGTTCAGTTTTAAACACTTATTCTCCCTGTAGTGTATCAATAATTAACACAGATACATTTTTATCTTTCTCATTTTATGTTAAGCTCTCCCAGTGAGAATCTTTCTATCTTTACATGAAAAGTTTCTCTTGGCCTAATTGTGGTAACATTTGGAACAGAAAACACCAAGGACATTGAGTTTTAATCATCCATTTTTTATTAAGCTGCAGAAAACTGCTAACCTCCATTTTAGACTTGCCTTAATTTTAAAATTGCATAGTATTTTATTGATTTCTTAGTCCTCGGATATATATCTAAAAATAAACTAACTATGACACTTATTCACTTAATATGTTATTTGTAACCATAGTTCAGTTTAATCAGAAATAAATGAGAAAGATGATGACTCAATTATATAAAATTTTTCATTCTCAGATATTTAATGTTTTTGTTTTTGTTTTTGTTTTTTTAAGAGAAATCTAAGACAACATTCATTTCATGTTAGAGGAGAAACTGCTGTTTAAGACAGTTCTTTACCAAAGATGATGGGGAAAAAAATGGGTGAGAAAGTTCGGAAATTAGCTCCTCCTGGCTGGTGTGATCTAGTGGAAGCCAACTTCATTTCCCCAAACTCCCTCATCTGTGTGTGTTGCTGAGTCACTGTGGGGCACTTCCTGAGCACAGCTGCAAGCTCTGACAAGGACACTAGTTTACAACTAATCACGGTAAAGCAGGGCAAAGGTAATCACCCTTAGCATTACATGAATTCATTAGGAAACTAGTGTCCAGAATGCATTTAGTCAAATATAGTCTTTCGAGGGTCAAAGAGAAAACCTGTTCTACTCTTTTGCTGAGAACACTGTCATATTATCTCTTCATTCTCCTTGAACTCTCTACATCATGAACAATTTTTTAAAATTATCTTTCATCCTCTTTGACCTTTCTGTGGTACTTATCACAATTTAAAGCCACCCACTCTTTAAGCCTCACTGAGCTTAACAGGACCCTGATTCTCTGTGGTTCTCCTCGTACCTGTCTGATGGCTTCTTCTTCCATTTCTTCCCCAATTCTTCTGCTTTGATCTACCCAATTACTTGGTATTTCTCAAGGTCCTCCTCCTTGTCCTCAGAAGTTCTCCGAATACCCTATTTCTTGGAGGGCTCAACTACTCCCATGCCTTATTCATTACCTGCTTGTGAACAAGAATTCCAATTCCACATCCAGTCCTGACCCTCTTGAGACTCAGCCCTACAGCGACAATTGCACACTGGACATTGACAGCTGGAGGTCTGATCATCACCTCAACTATAATGTGCATAAGAACAAACTCTTCATCTATCTCCAAAGCCTAATACCTCATTTTAATGGAAGAAAAACAGAAGCCAGAAGAAAATGAGAAGCTACAATCTCACTTCATTCTCTTAGTGCACTAATGAGAAATTAGAACTCGTAAGAAATCCTCACTCTCCAAATAAAATAGTTGAATACACAGGGTAAGTGACTTTCTGAAAGCCACTTGAGTTTTTCTGGCTCTTAAGTACATTTGCTTGCAGCCTCATTCTCTCAGACACTTTTGTTGAAAGATCAAGCATCAGTGTCACCTAGTACCAGGGTGAAATAGTACAGAGTTAGATGGCTAGGATTAGAATTCTGACTACAACTCCTAGCTATAACTTCTAGCTGAGCAGGTTGCTTAAATGATAAGTGTCTCAATTCCCTCATTTGAACAGTAGGAATAATATCAGTATCTATACTACAGGGTTGCTGGGAAAATGAAATAAGATAATACATGTAAATAGCTTAGAAGCATATATAACACATAAAAGTAATAAATATTAACAATGAAGTCATTTTAAATAGCTCATTTTATCTAATATTTTATATTTCCATAGTTATTTCACCCCTCACCCCTCATCATCTCCCATTTACTCCATCATCAAGACTTTAAATTGACCTCTTTTCTTATACAACTTTTTTTTCCCCCTAACAGACCACTTAAAACTCTGCTTAATCATAGTACCCCCTGGCCCGAAACTTTCCATGATTCCCCTACTACCTATAATCAACCATCTGACAACTTACAGATGCTGCAACTTTATCCAACTATTCTCCAATTCTATTCTATCATTGCTTTTGTAAGATACATCACAATTTCCAAGAGAATTAAGCAATGAGATGCATTTTTCATCCAACTCTCAGGATTGAGATGCCATTTTTAGCAAATATAGCCTAAAGAAACAGAAACTCACATCCATTCATTTCCTATTTAAGATCTCTGGCCTTGAAGATTCTCAGTAATATGATACCAGCCTCTGCCCCTCAAACTCTATCTCCCAGGACTCTACATGAAGCCCTGGCTCCAGTCAAAGTGGTCTCTGACTTCCTCATCCCACCCCAGGAAGCTTTATGTGTTACTGTATTAGTTCTTATCTACAGAGTATTTTAGCACCTTCCTCCCTGCTGCTTCTCTGAAGCCCACATTGAGCCTACTCAGGGTTGACTGTCTTCAACTCTGTAAAAAGGCTCTCTCCTTTAGGTTCCATTATTGAACTCTTTATAACCTATCATTCAGCTTACTTATTTGGCTCTTGTCCAGCATGACCACACATTGTTAGTGGTATGTGTATAAGTGTGCATGTATGTGTGTGTGTGTGAGAGGGAGAGAGAGGGAGAGAGAGAGAGAGAAAGAGAGAGAAAGAGAGGGAGAGAGACGGGGGAGGTAGAGAGAGAGAGAGAGAGAGAGAGAGAGAGAGAGAGAGAGAGAGAGAGAGATATGAAATCATCAATTAAAATGTTTTCCTACACTGATATTCTACTACATCCAGCTGAGTGCTTCTCATATAAGTAGTTGATAAATATTTGCTGATAGCAGATTTAGGGTTTATGAACAAAAATGTTCATTTTCTAAATTTTATCAAAAGGCTTCTGGAGCACAACAGGGCACTACAGTGAATTTAGTATCTGCAGATTAATATACAGTTAAGGATGCACATTTTGGTCGACAGTGCTATTTGATGTGGCTCAGTGAGCTTGAGACGAAGAATTATCAGAGTGGGCACAACACCTATCATGATGACAAATGTTAGTTCTGCTTTCAGTGTGAGGCAGACTAGCTGAGGCAGCCAAATCCTCTGTCTGGATGGAGTATCACCACTATAAAATCCTTGATCCTGATTTATATATATATATATATATATATATATATATATATATATATATATATATATATATATATATATATATATATATATATAAAGTATTTTACATTTCCATACAGTGTAAGCTAAACCAATAGGCATTTGCAATGTGTACATTTAAATACACAGTGTACACAGGCAGAGAGAGGATGATTTAAAGCAAGTGTCAGAGAAATAAAAAACCCATAGATATTTCAAAGTCTCATATGAAGGTTAGATTAAACCAGAATTAGTCAACAATGGCTCATGGACTAAATTAGGCCTCTATCCATTTTTATGTGCTTTAAAAGGTTTTACATTTTTAAATAGTTGAAAAAAAGTAGGCCTAAAAATGTGTTACAGTTCTAACTGAAATTTTCCTCCTCATTACATCATTAAAGAGTAAAAAAAGGCAATGTTGTTTCTAATAAGAATTGCATATTAGAAAAAAAAAGAGTAAAAGGTAAGCAGCCAGGGGGGAAAATAAAGATACAGCATAAGCCCAATAATTCAGCAACTGAATAATTAGTCACTGCATTATCAATGGTTGAATTTTTTTTTTATGTTTTATAATGGGAGAAACAAACTTTTTATCCCAGAAATTATTCACACTCTATGTCTGTGGTTGATCCACTTAAAATAGAAAGACAATTTATACTTCTCAGAAGCAATTATGACATAATTGCTGTTATCAACCTAATAAATGACTAAGTGATTTCCATAAACTGGTTATACACTCAAATTTCATGTCTAATGAAAGAATAATTCTATCAATAGTCTGCAAATATGAAAAGAAAATTGGTTCACTGGCCACAAGGGAAATGCATACACCTTGAGTATAAACTTATTTACCTTTTTCCATCTATTTTTAAACAGGCAAATTAAGGTGGGAAAGAAACAGTTTGTGTCTCACAGGAATAATGTATGATATGTTCATTGCTTTTCAGGAAACCTAGCATGACTTGAAAAAGTATTCTTTGTGCTTAATGAAGATATCACGTTTTCTTTTGAACTCTGAATTTTGATGTACATCTCTTGATGTTGATTTAAATTATATAGGGTTTTTTTTTGTATAACATTTTGTATAACACCTGTGAAGGTTTAACCCAACCAAGATAATGAATGACCAATGGAACATAATAGAATATTCATGAACTCACAGAATGTTTATTATAGCGAAGTTGATATGGGATATGGCAACAGTACAGAATGCTGGGAATAAATTATGGGTGAATAAACTAAAGAGTCACCTAGATCAGAACAGGGAGCAAATTCATTTATGTAGTCATTCAATAAAGATTTAGTTTATGTCTATGTGCTAACCACACAGGGAAGGGTATGTGTGAGACCTGGTCCCTCTTCCCGGTGCTCACATTGGAGAGTGAGAAACTGAGAACAGAATAATATGTTTAATATCAATATGCACAAAAGGAATCATGGTTTAGTTATTGGGAGAATTAGGGAAGGTTTAAAAAAATAAGCTACCTCAGTAAGGATTAATATAAATTCATAAGAATAAAAAAAAGAGTGAAGGGTGTTCAGAAAACAGGCAACATGTGAATGAAACAGTAATTGTATGTCTTAAAAATAATGGATAGTTAATTATGGCAGGACATAAAAGAAAGGTGAGAGAAATGACGATAAAAGAGAGGTAGTCAGGGGCCTACTGAAATTATCTGATATCATGCTAAGAATTTTAAAGTTTATCCTGATGATGAAATTTTACTGGTGAATAATCCATAATACCTGATGTGCATTTTGGAAAAGCTAGACTGACAGAGATAATATAATATCATGGGGAGAATTTGGGAGGGGGCAGGGCAACCAGTTAGGAAGTAATTGCAATGATCCAGACAAAAAATAAGAGCCTGAATAAACTAGTGGGCATGAAGACAAAGGTGAGAGGACCAAATGATGAGTTATAAAGGACCTGAATTCATAGGATTTCAAGATTAAGTGGAGAAAAAAGTAGATAAGATTCTGTTTTTAGATTACATGGTTACATTCAAAAAGGTTGTTCCTTGAGCTGAAACAAAACATAAAAGTAGAACAAAGTTAGCCTTGACAAAGGGAAAACACTAGATTTAGTTTAAGAACTTGTTAAATGCTTAGAAATCATCTAAATTTGAATGTCACAGATACAGTTGGACACAGATCTAGACCTCAGGACAGATGGCTGAGACCAAAGAAACAGATGTGGAGTACATGGGACCCCAACAAATGAGGCCTTTTAGTGAGAATCAAATGGAGTGAAGGATTGAACTCTAGGGAAAAGCCACATTTACATGGTAGGAAAGAGTAAAAAGCCAAGAAGATGGGAGATGTAATGGTCAGAGGTGAGATAAAATATGAAACAAAATAGTTATTCATGAAATATTACCCTGGAGAAAGAAGTAGTTTAAAGAAAGAGATGCCTTAGCCTGACAAGAATTATTTGACAAGCTAAATCTACAGAAGTAGCACTTTCGAAGGCAGATGGTTTAAAGACTTTTATTTAAGTTCACTGAAATCCAAGATAAAAATATATGGATTTAAACCTAAGGGCTAAAGCACATAGCAAGCGCAAAGATATATCATATTACTATTGTTAATTTTCATCATCATCATTGATTTTTCACTATCAATTCCTTTCTTCCTCCTTAAATGTAAATAGGTTTGACAGCAATTGTAACTAATACTGACTGGTTCATTTGCCTCATCTGCCTTCCAGAGATACTATCATCCATTCATTCTTTCATTCAACTAATGATCATTGAGAGCTTACTGTGCACCAGGCAATGTTAGGCACTGGAAGTAAAACTGCTACCACAAAATAAATTTTTTAAATGGGACGTATTGCAAAAAAATGTGAATTAAAACATGAAGAACATGGACATCTGCTATTTCTTTTTACTATTCATGAAAACTCCATGTGGAAAGTCGTAGAGCAGAGATTGTCTGTAAAACAGAATATTGTTACTTTTGAGCAATCTGCCACCTATAGAAGTACGGCTCTTTTAGCTTTCTTGCCTAAATTAACATTATCTACCTCAGTGTGCAGTACTAATTGTTAGAATGCTTGTCTTGGCTCTCTTAGGTGCTTTCACTTTATCTATATTGCTGTGTTCTTTTTCCATTGAGACTCCTTGCTCTACCTTACAACCATCCACCCTCTGTCCTCTCCAACGTCCTACTCAATATAAGAATTGCTGGTTCAGCTCTCTCTACCACCACTTATCTCGGTTCTGCACATGGCAGCCTGTATAAGGCCTGCAGTACCTGACAGCAGGTCTGAACCATATGAGTTTAAACTAGTAACAGTATGAGTGGTTTTGCAATAGCTATTTATCTCTTAGTGTTCTACTCCAGGCTGGCAGCAGTTAATTGATGAAAAAATAGGCCTTTCCTTACTACAATTTATGAGGTTGTGCAAAGATTAATTAAGTAGGGCACAGAGATGGAAAGTTGCTAAAGATTCACAAAGGATCTCTCCGCCTTGCCACAGCCTATCACTGTACACGGATGGACACACTTTCTGACTGCTGATTTTAAATGACTTACTGCTTACCTAGAAATGTAAATAATGGTCAGTAGAGAATGACTACTTTATACTATGTAGTAATTATTCACTGATAAAATTCATCTATGTACTACTGGTATTTGCATAATTATAAATAGATAATCATTAAACAAAAAGCATAATAGATTTAAAACGACTACAAAGAACAAACTGTAGAATTAGGATTGCTGACATGAGCAAAACAAATAGACAGTAAACCAAAGTTACTGGCAATGATTTGGGAAACAATTTTTTTGAAGGTTTTGGGGCAAAAGCTGATACACAACTTATACCTTATTTCCTAGCATTGTATTCACTAATAATGAATCTTTTATTTACATTTTGAAGTGTGTGGCAATCTGACGACTATACATTACTTATCTTTGATGGTAAATATCTAAAACTGTAGAGTCCATTTTGAGGGGTTGGTTAATATTAACTAATTTTACAATATAAACTTTGTTAAAGTAACAACTTTTGAAACTTAATATCTCTAACTTTTAACCAAAAGGTTTTAGATTAATTTCCAAAAAGAAAAAAACAAAACATGGGAAAAAATAGTGCAAAAAAATAAGAGTAAAGCATCTATTTCACACCAACACCATGGCTAACATGTATGTAGTGCTTGCATCAGCCATTCTACAAAGTGTTTCTGTATACACTTTCATTAATTTTCACAACAAACCTATATGGCCACATCAGACCCATGCTATTTATGGGATGGGAAAGGATAGGATGAAATGGAATGGAAGCCTACAGACCTGCTCAAGCACCAGGAAAAGCCAAGAGGTAACCAAGACAGTCTCACTGGAAATGAAAGGACCAATAGCCTCCTCAGCTTCCAGCCTCATACCTAACAGTTGATGCTATAATGAGTGGGGACACTGGAAAGAGAAGTTTAAACTCTCTTCTGTGCAAGCAGAGCAGAAGAGAGGCAGGGACACTTCTGTTTTTTAGAAAGATATCTTTAGTGACAATATGAGACAAAAAAGAATGAAGGGGAAAAATAATACCAAGATGACCACCAGTGTAGCTCTCAGTGATCAGAAGAAGTTTAAGAAGTGTGATTAAGGTTATAGAAAATGACAGTAAGATATTTTCATACAGACTGATGCACATATATGTTTCTGATCCTTTCAAAGGACCAAGTAAAACAGAGACCTGGAAAACAAGCAGTGTCAGCTCTTGATTTTCTCCACAGAACAGTTTTAGGAGCAGGAAACTGGTTGGGAGTAAGACAGAACCTGTATTGAAGCTGCATCTGCATAGTAAGCACATTCCCTTACTCAGATTGCATGTTTATTTAGGCGTATCTTTAGGGAGTTAATAGAGATTCAGAAGATAACACCTTCACCACTCTTTTCAACACTAGTGAAATTAAAAGACTTGTATTCTTACTTTCGTTATGAGAATAATTATTTGTGTGACTCAGCAAAATGTTTGATCTCTTTGGACATCACTTCCTGTTTTATAAATTGGGTCATAAGAACTAGATGGTAACAAGGAGACTTTTAATGTTAGTAATCTTTGATTTTCTGACCACTCAGGTATTAGAAATTCCCTTTGACTTATAGGTGTATGTTCTGCTCTAGGAAATATGAACCCGCCCTCCACCAAGGGGAAGTTCTACTCCTTGTCACAACTCAGCAGCTTGATCCTGGAAATTTTCAAGAGAATATTAATGATAGAAAAGCTAAGTATCAATCAAATGTAGGACTTAGGAATGCCTTTTCATGCCATTTTATTTCTCCTTATCTTTTTATTAGACTCTTATGAAATATGTCATGTCTTACTAATTAACTGTGAATAGAAAGATATAATGTGTGTAGAATACGTTGTTTAAAAAAATAATGATAAATTCCATTACAGTGTGGTTCCTGGTTGAGCAGGAACACCAACCAATGCCGTCATTTCATCTTTTGTCCCACCCCTTTCTGTCAGCCCTTCCTCTTCCTTCCAGATATACTTATAAGAAATCTTCAGAGACCACTAAATTTGAAAAAATATGATATATAATGTGAAGCTAAGGGTGGTTTTCACTGCATCAGAAGCTAGTAAAGCAATGAGAAATCCCAAATAACACAATGTATAAGCTTATACACTTCCCCTTAGCACTGGACTTGTGCGTTCTCACTTTAAGATTCACTCCTAAGCCAAGTGGTAATTTAATCTCTGCTTGAGATTCCCCACCCTCCGCCCCCATGATGTAGAACTGCCTACCTCTCAAGATCGCTTATTCTTGGCCAAAACTTCTTTGGCAGCTGTTCTGCACTGGGGTATAGATAGGGTCAAGGGAGAGCAAATGGCATTATTGAATCTACAGTTACTCAAGTGACATTAACAGCTTTTCCACCAGAAACTGTTCCCTAAGACTTTTCAAGGGAATAGCTTCATAACTGACTTTGGATGGAATACTGAGAGAAAGGAGAAAAACATAACTAGCATTTATGGGTGTCTACCATATATTAGGCATCTATGAATGTTTATCTCATAAATTATCATCACAAACTTGGGAGTCAACATTATTACCCCATTTTATAGATAAATAGAGGCATAGAGGGATGTGGTTGGATTCAAACATGAGCTCGTTTTATTTGCCCTGCACCATGCTCACCTGTTAGTACACTTACATGACCGGTGTGACCAGGACAGCACAGGACACAGTTATGCCTCAGTTACTCAGCTGCCTGACAATTGTACTGCCGTGTGTACCTCTGTGGATAACCATGTCCCCATAGCTTTAGCTTGATGAATGTATGCCATCAGACCAAAACAAATCAGAGAACATACTCTGTTGTTTTTTTTTTTTTTCTGATTATATACATTAGAGAAATGAACAATGGGACTCAACAGGTTATAGTAAAGTTTCTAGAATATGCTGCTGGAGATAAAGTTATGGAAGTATGTTAAAGGGGTTTTGGTTGATGAGAAATCCAAATAAGTGCCTTTGGTGGGGGGGGGGTAAATCAAACCACTAAATCAAACTGAACCTTATAAATGAGTAGCAAGTATATTGCAATACTGTATCATGAGGAGCACATGAGAAGGGGACGATACAATCTTGGAAGCCAAGAAAAGACAGGTACTACTAATATAAGAAATTAGGAAAGAAAATAATACTAAAGAGGTAAACATTTTAAATAAACTGTACTTTTCACCAGTAAATAGTTCACTAGATAAAGAACTTATTTGTTTCCAAATTTTAAAGTTATGACTAATAAATAAATGATAATCAAAATGATATTTGCCATCACACATTTAGACAGTTTAGATATCTATATATAAACTGATAATATGTGATATTGACATATGATTATGTGATAATATGTGATATAATTTACATATTAACACATGTAAATTATATGTGGTAATTACACCAGTATCCAGTTATAGTTTATATTATTTGAAATAAAAATAAACTCATACCCAGAGAATATGTCAATATTCTCAAAGGAAAAAATTATTCTCATAAAGAAATATATAGGTTCCTATACTGCCCCTTGTGAAAGGAAATAATACAAGATTGGAAAGTTAATAATTTTGATTAAAGACAACAGGGAGGCAAACAAATGAGGATTTGATTGCAATTAAAAAAAATATTTCAAATCTTATTCAGTTATTTGCTTAATGATTTGTTTTTAGCTCCACATTTACTGATTGAAATATAAAAAATTAAATTGTTCTGGGATATTTCCTTGGAATAATTATTTTTAAAAAGTGTGATAGAATGGTAAATGACACTATCAGAAAATACTCCTAGACTTATAACACCTTAAAAAGCTAAAGCTATTTAGAAGCAAGAAGATATGGGAGGTGTCAATATCTCAGAATAAGATTTCTGGACAATAAATGATGAAACTAGATAAACAGGTCCTACAGGGATATAGCTTGGCTCAGGAAGCAGTGAAAAATTTGTTGTCCTAGATGCTGGCTGCCTGGTGCCCACTCAGCAAGCATGACCACCCTCAACTCTCCATCCTACCTTGAGTTTTCCCTCTTCCCCTCCTCATCTGCATCTGCATTTATCTTTAGCACCTTCCCAGGGCTATAAAAATTTCCAAAAAGGATTAACATTACTTTCATTGTATAACATTAGTGTGCAAAAGGCTCCCATAAGCATACTAAAATTTTCTAAAGGCCGATTACACCCTGTCCATACTTGCACCACCTGGGTTTGGGCCCATAATATGTATATACTTAGTGCTCTACTAGGTTTACAGGTATAGACACCTATTGAAATTGTTAATATTCTGTTTGGCCACTAGATGTCACTATAAGATAAAGAATGCTATAACACAACAGCTTGTTTCTCGCTAGAAGGAATTAAAAGATAATTTCAATGAGTTTCTTTTGCAAGATGCAAAACAGCACATAGATTCAGAAGGCAGTGATTAGGAGAAGATATTGGTGAACAGCTGAGAATTGTTGGGACCTACTAACCCCTAGTTATTGATTCTACGTCCTACCAAATTGGAAAATCTGTCTCTACTTTTGGAAAAAAGTGTGTCTAAAAGTTTTTGTTGTCGTTTTTAAGACATTAAGTAAAATGAGTATACTAAGCACATACTAATAGGAGCTGAAATAAACAGAATAAGCTTAAACTAAATAGAAAAATCCTTGATGTTGTAGAATTTGGATTAAAAATGTTCAAAATATATACCTGCATAAATTACTAGGCATTTAAAAATCAAACTGGTGGTTATGTAAGTGAATTAAAAACCTGAAAAAAATCAATATAAGAAAGTTAAATCATGCAAAAAAGTAATTTCCTATAAAGGACTGAAAGTGCTAACATTTCATATTTGGAATTACAAAAATGTTTGGTCTTATTAACTAAAGTTCACTATACAAAACTCTAATTTTTGATATATAAAAATAAAAAGTATGGTCCTCAAAGCCTATTGATTCTACTTCCTCAATATGGTTCAGTTCCATCCACTTCTTCCCATTCCTGCAACTTCAGACATTCATAATGTCTCAACGCTAATCACTCTCACTATCCTGTGGCTTTGCCCCTTTCACATTTATTTGCCACCCTGCAGCCAGAGAGATCTTTTAAAAACAGAAACCTGGCTGTACATTTCCCTGCTTTTATCACCAGCAACTTTCTAATGCTGGTTGAAGCCTCTGGTTGAAGCCTCCTTGGGAGGCCCACAAGGCTAAGATCTGTCTCAAGGTCACCCACTTAGCCTGATTTTTTCTCATGCCTTGGGCTCCATCCCAGGGATGAATAATTTATGCATTTTCTACACACCAGATCTCTATATGCAATGATGTTCTTTCAACCTGAGAAATACTCCCATTCACACTTCATCATGTTAATTCCTACTCATGTACCTTCTCCTCCAGAAATTCTATGATTTCCCGCTCCCTAACCTCATCCCCAGGATACACACAGTACATTAGGTCCATCTTAGGTATGTAAGTGCACACCACAGTACTTAAACAAGCTGCTTACTAAACATTTTTCCTTTATATTTTGCATATCTTATTCTTATTTCTCACTTAGTAAACTATACGCTCTAAATGAATAATCTTAGCTATCCTGTGGCCAATCTGTATTGCAAGGCCTAGAAATGTTATTTATCTCAGTAACCCCAGGTCACACATTCTTAGTTATCTACAGAGCTTAGAATAAGATGCAAACACCATGATCTAAACCCTGGGCTCTTTCCAATGTCCTGTGTTACTTCCCATGGTCATTAAGTAGAAACCACTTCATAGTAAAATAGCAGAGATTATTAAGAAGTACTAATTAAAGTATTAAAGAAAAACAGACATAGTAACTGTACAGATGTTAAAACTTTGAAATATAGGTGTGCATTCAGATAGGAAGAAAATTGCTGAATTTGCCTGCTCCATCTTTTTAGTATCTGAATCAGAAGCTAAATGGTCCTGCTTACTGGTCTTCATTTTTATGCATCTGTCCTCCTGCTTGCTAATTTCTCAAGAACACTAGCAAAATCTTGCATTTTCTTTATCAGTGTGTTTAAAGTGTTTTGACAGGACCCTCTCCTCTCCTCTATCCACCCTCAATCTAATGTAATGTAGTATGCAGGAAATTTACAATATCTGTGATTTATTATGGGCATTCACAAGATGTCTGCATTAAGATTGATTTCACTGAATGTCAAAGAAGGAGATGAGGGCTGGAGTAAGCCTCTCTGATAAATAACTATGTTGGTTTCCTCAGCAAAAGAGAAGATTAGAACTTGAAAGGAACTGAATGAGATACTTTGTGGAAATTTACTTCTTCAAGGAGGCAGTCCTCGCCTGATGTTCTCGAGACCAGGAATCAAGGAATCCCTTTAAGAACCACTGAGCCAGATGGAATTCAGGCTTGTAGCTGCTTAAGGGACAAGAGCTTCCACAGGAGCATTATCCGGGCTTAGTAATAAGAATAAGATATCATTACCTCAATATTCAAAAGGCATAAGAGTGATATTTGGAGTAAGAAGACAACAGAAAAACAACATAAACATAGTCTGAGGTCATGCATTCAGGCCTCTGACCTAAGTTACCTATTTAGCACTCCAGCTCTCCACTGCAGTTATATTCCAACCCCAGATCTCAAATCCTATTGTCAGGTATCCAGAAAGTTCTGCTCCATGTCTCCAAAATGAGCTATATCCTTCTGTGAAATGACTGCTACCACCTTAAATCTTGCTCCTTGACCTCATTCTTTGGACTAGAGCTCTTAGATTATCTGTGTACACCTAAGAAGAGCATAGGGTGGAATAACCCTTGAGCAGTGACCACTGGATGGAAATGCTCCTCAGAGAACAATTCTCTCTTCATTACAGTTTGCCTAGGTCCCCTAACCATGTCAGGTACAGGTTGTTACTATCCCCATTGGCCTGTGATTCAAATGCCCCACATTCCAACATTTCCATCCACTAAATGCCAGATTAACAAGAGACTTAGATCAAGAAAACATATTTAAAGAACAGAAGGAGAAAAAAAAGGAAGAAAACCTAAGAAGATACTAAGGGGTTATGAACAGTTAGGTAGATGTAGGAAGGACAACTTACACAAAGTTGATATGTCATGGTGACATATTTCAGCTCAATGTGGTTGAGACCAAATTGTCTTACTTCTAAAATACAGATATTTAAATCTTACAAGTTAGGAATAATACAGAGAAATAGCATAGTTAATGCTATTATAAATGTCTCCCCATCCCCACTTCCAAAGTTGACAGAGTTAAGAACTAGAAAATAAAAGCACATAGATTTCATAATTGAATTCAAAGATCTTCAGTGTCACAAAGCGGGGGCAGGAGTATGGTTAGAAGGCAAGGCTGAAAGAGGTGGGAGCCAGCCAGCAGCCAAGAAAGGGAAGGCAAGGACTAGAATCTACTTCTTAAGGAACTCTAAAAATAAAGTGAAATATGAGAATATGGTTAATATGGTAACCTAACACTTTTTGTAGAAGAGAAATACATTTTTTTTAATAGGCTGAGGGGATGCAACAAGAGAAGGAGAAAGAGAAACTGAAGGTACAAGAAAAAAATTTATTAATCGAGCAAACTCCCAGGGTAAGTGGGAAATGAGGGGAGCAGAGTCACAAGTAGAGGAATGTGAGATAATGTTTATTGTCAGATTTAAAAAAGAAAAACATTAACTTAAAAAGGAAAGAGCTACTGATTATAAAGATTGGGTCATGAATGGTATTAATTTCTATTTTTCTAAAGTGTCTTCATCTACAAAAGAAACTCTAAAAAACAAGCTATAATATATTCTCATCTCTTTAATTAAAATAAAGATATTCTGTACCAATAACTTTTAATTTCCCTCTCTACCACTCTTGAAAGTTTTCTGGCAGTCAAAATTGACATTATAATATAATTTACTTCTGAGCAGTCATTAGAGCTCTTAAAATTCTTTTCAATATTCCTTAATAGTTTCACTAGATAAAATTAACCATCTCAAGCTGCCACATTTTAAACAGAAGCTGATTTTTCCATTACTTAGCAATCATTTACCTTTTGCTGTTGTATTTTAAATTTTAAGAGATGCTCTTGAAGTTTTAAGTTGTTAAAATAATGGTTTTTTCCTTCATTCTTTTGCTTCATAAATCACTATATCAACTATTCATGAAGATAACATAATAGTGCCAAAAAATAGGTCACCATGCACTGAACCACAATCATAAACACCCCGATAGAAATCGATCCTATAATTTAGACAAATGAATATAAAAGTACTAATTTTTACCTTGTTCTTAATCAACTATCAAACTCTCTGCTACTTCTGCATCCTACCACCCATAGGAATGGGTTTGACATACTCATGACTTTTAACATAAAATATTCTTCAAATTCAACATTAGGGAATGTTAGCTATGCTAACTATGAAAGTATATTTTGTGTTTCTATAGCTCCTTTCACTTCAGGATCTCAAAGATACTTTACTTTCTAAAATCTCCATTACATTGGGAAGCCATTAAACCAAGTATTAGGAATGAATATTGTGAGAGAAGTAAGCCACAGGAAATTTGAGTGAGTTTCTCATTCAATGTAGTATCAATTTGTTTAATATCTAAGAATAGCATTTAGGATTTGAGACAGATGTCTGTGAATTCTAAATCAATTTCAAATCAATATGCCTGGGAAATTAAAAAACATTAAAGTATTTATTATGCAACTGTGGAACAGAAATGTATAATTCTGTTACACAGAAAAGAGAAATGGAACATTATTTTTAGTAAAAGAGTTTCAAATATCATTAAGGACTGTCTAGGTTTGCTAGTGTTAGTAGTGATGAAAAATCTACAACTGGTTAATTATATTATATTCTGAAATATTTAATAATACTTTACTAGCATTACTACTTTCGAGAAAGTACTAAAATTAATTGCATTTTTTAAATAACAACTTTTAGGGAACTGTCAAATGAAATTACTGTCTATGAATTGCCAATTTAGAAGGCTTCACACATTGATTTTTGTCAACCCGAGAAATAAAATTTTAAACATTAGATAATGCTTTATGTGTTTACATAGCTCAAGAATCAGTATACATTAAAAAAATATATTATTTGATTAATATACTTAATAGAATATGTAATTACATAGGTAACATAATATATTTAATGTAATAAGTGATAAAAATTACTTGGCGCATATATATATATATATATATATATATATATATATATATATATATATATATGATAATTAAGGAATTAGTTAATATACCATGTTTTATACAAAATACATTGCTATATTCATGTGTTAACCTCCCAAAGTCTTATTTGTCCAATTTGAGAAGATATTACTATAGTAAAACAGTTGAGTTTAAATATGTCCACATGCTTTGCTAATAGATTTTCCCCACATGGCCTTAAGTTTTGTTTTGTTTGTTTTGTTTTGTTTTATGACTCCAAAGTCATTTGTAACACTCTGGAGAGGACTTAATTGTTAATTTCACTTTGAGTAAAAGCTCCTTTGATAAAAGTGGTCTGGATACAGAAGATGGAAGCCGCAGTCACCACTCTCTTGGGCAGAAGCGGGCAGCAGCTGAAGGGTCTGGTTTGTCCTTTAAAATAGGTCCCTCTCTGCTACATTTCTACTGTATCACCGTGTGCTCACTTAGAGTTTATTATTTACTTTTGATTATAAAATAAACTATGATTATAAAAATTCAATTGTGTCAAAAGATGACAAAATACCTATTCTTCATTTTAAAAAGCACCATTTCATAAAATAATTTTGAAATTGTAATTTCCCATTGTTTCACAGATGGGCATTATTTTATTCTACTGTATACTTTAAAAATTAATGTAGCATTATTAAATTTTAATATCTGAGTACATAACCTGCTTATTTTCATTTCCTTAAAATATGGGCTCATCCATTCTTATTCTAGGAAAAGAAAATTTTCCTAGAATCATCACTCTGTCAAGTTTCAAAAGAACCCTTTTAGAATAGTTATTGGGACCACCCAAATATTATAAATATTGACAAGGTCAATGGTTTCCCATCTGGGATCATGACACTGTTTACCAAAAATTAAAACTTGCCCTAAAAGAAAAGAGTAAAAATTTCTTTCTTTGGTCCTCCACATCTACATCAGGATTACTTCTAGTACATAAAAGGAGATAAAGTTAAATTAAGTAATAAAATAAAGCCAAAAAAACATTTTTATTGTCTATTTTGTGAACATGATTTTTCTCATTATTCTATACACACACACACACACACACACTTTCTCTCATTATTTTATATATATATGTATATATATATATATACACACACACACACACTTTTTTCTCATTATTCTATAAATACACACACACACACACACACACACACAATTTTATATTATGAAAATCTAGTGACTTGTTTTTCTTTGAAAATTGAACCAGAGGGTAGGGGATGGGGGGAGGAGGGAGGTAGATGTAGGGGGATTAAAATCATTTCTTCAATTTAAAAAATACAACTTGAAAACAAATTCATATTAAAAATTAAAATAATAAAAAATAAAATTGATAATATTACTGAATTATCTTACTAGTTCCAATGAATTTTCAGTTGTCTCCTGAAACTCTGTAAATACAATTACATACTAAGGCCCAATTTCTGGGCTAAATGCTTTAAATTTTTAAAATTTATTATCATATTTAATCCTCACAAAAAAACTTAGAAAATAGTATATGATCTAAGTTATATATATATATATATATAAAAGTAAAGAGAAGAGGCCCTGTGAAAACTGCAAAGAGTTATCTGAATGTAAAGTATTATATTATTCCTATATTATCCATCTCCATGCCTTTAACATCACCTGGTCCTAATCCTCTTTCCTAGCAGCCAGTCATCTTCTGTCAAAAAGTCATGCCACAGCTGTTCAGTAACCTCTTTTTCTTCTATAAATTTCTGTAACGTATTTTGCCACTTAAAGAGTGTTTAGCACCTCTTACCTCCTTAATCTTCTCTACAGGAGGAAAGCAGATACTGATTATAAATCTTTGCAGCTCTCACAAATAGACTTTCACTGAGCATAGAATGAACTCAACTAAATTCCAACTTTTCAAAGGTGGGCCCATATCATGACCTAGATGAGGTAAAGGCTATCATCCTGTGGTGCTAATGACATGAGTCCCTCTCACGCACTTTGGTGATATGAACATGCCCAGGGGCAGTGAGTCATCCTCCTGTTTCCTTCACTGGACCACACTCCCAGAAACAGTAGGTGCAGAATGTGGGTTATTCATGGGACTGTCAGGGATACAGCCAGGGAGGTGATGCGAAGACCAGGATCCATGTGGGTCAGAGGGCAACAGAATGTGTTGGACATTTCTTCACCTAGGCAAAACAGAGATGCAATCTACTCAGCTGCCCATGGCATTTGTCTCTTTAGTAATAAAGACGACAAACTGTCTGTAAAACAGCCTCTGGGGTAGGGAAGTTAACATTGTAGAGGCTTTCTATTTGCTTGGGATAGAGCCTTCTCACACAGTTGTTAGTTCCTTTAAAAATAAATTAGGCTCTGCCAATGAGTTATATTTCTAATAACAGTGACAAAAGAACAATTCTGAGATGTCCTAAATGAAGTCACAGCAGGCTGAAGGGTGGGAGGAAGAAATGAAGAGTTAATCAGTTAGCAGAGCTGGTGGGCAGACCCCAATAAAACACTGTTCACATCCCTGAATTTATGTTGAAACTTTGAATTAAGTTCCAGGCGGCTATTTCAGCCCTTATCTTAAAATGGATAGCCAACTGGCAGACTCCACTACATTCTGCTTACACATGAACTTTCTGGATGTATGCCCACCTATCCCAGAACTAGCCTCCTTCACCTTCACCTTCACCTACTCTTCTTATCTACAGCCAGTGTATAATAAATACTTTCAAAATAACTTACATCTTTCTTCTTCAGAGTCACTGAAGAGCCCGGGATGGCAGATACATTTGCCTTCTCCATCCAGCCCTGCTGCTGGTGGTTTAGGCTATGTGCCCCAGACTAGCATATGGCTCAAAATGACTCTTTCTTTTAGAAAAGTTTTGGGCCTTGAAGGACTTTGCTTAACAATAGAAACATATTCTGTGATTCATTCTAATACCAAAAGCCTTCAAGAGGGTAAATCAATATATACTAGGTGGCGGCTCTTCACTCTCAATGCATTTTTTTTTTTTTAAATGAAAGCATACAGCCTTCTGTGTACATGACCGGCATGCTTACGTCAAACTCATTCAGAGCCGCAGCCAGCTCGCCGATGCCTGTGTGGCCTTTGGCTTCATCAGTGGGCGAGGTAGCCTGAGCAGCATTGGAGATGCCAGCAATGGCCTCCTGGACTTGCTTGAACACATAATCTCGGTTGGCTCTTGTGGCGGCTACATCTGGGTGGCGGAGAAAAGCTTGGGAGGCTGTGTACAGCATTGTGGCATTCTTCTTCAGGGCCCCTCGGGCAGCTGCCATCTCATCCCGACAGTGAGGGTCCTTCAGCTCCTGTGTGTGCAAAACACAAAACCTGTCACATCCATGACATTTAGCATAGAATTGTTTGTAACAGAATGTAGAGACATAGACTCTGAAAACCACACTGAATTTTAGAAACCATCTACTCTCTCTTGTACTCTCTCTAGTTGCCAAGACCTAGCACATATTGTTCTTGCTATGTGGAAGATCTGAGTATCCCTCATCCACCCTAGCCTTTCACCTGCCAGGGCCTAGAATCCACCCTCCACTGAACTCTCTATAAGCTTTTATAGACCCTTTTCCCTCCTGTAATTAACATACTTTATTATATTTACTTATTTAAGCCCATGCTTCCCAGTGGATCTTTAATCACTAGCACAGTATCCAGGCCCATATAAGGCATGCAATAAATATTGTTGAAAGAAGGCAAAACCAAGCCACCAACAAGGTAAGTGTCTTATATGGATCAGAGACACTTATCAGCAGATAAAAAACCCAACCTTTAGTCTCCTGATACTCCGCTTATATCCATTTTCAATTATAATTACAAACGGGAAATCAAACTCTTCTGATTTTTGCTTAGTGCAATACTGTCACTTTATCATCATGTTTAGAATAGGGTTCATTTTTTTAAAACTACCTTTAATGACAGCTTCAATCATTGAGTTTACAGACCAAAAAAAGAATAGGTCAAAGATGATAGAATTTCCTAGATTTGGATATCAAAACAATACCATTGGGGAGTCGTTTTATTTTTAGCTTTAAAAAATATGTTAAGAAAATGTTCATATCATTTTTGGAAATGTTAAAGGCTGTTCTCTCAGAGCCGTGTATGGTTGCCAGGTGAGTATCTCTGGGAGAATGTTCTTCCAGCTTCAAAATGTCATTAAAAGGTATTTGAAGTACCAGGGTTCTACTTCTATTTGCTCATTTGGGACATGATAGATGGATGACCTGGCAATCACCTTCCTTTTTGTGGGTCAAAATAACTCTGAAACAAGCACATTATATCTGATTATCTAGGATGTCAAGACAAATTGACAATAAGGAATAACAGAACCACCTATCCTCCTTTAATTAAATAACAGATTTATGCCAGCAAACACAATTTCTAAATTGAGATTATTTATTTTTAGCCCTAATGCAAAACACAGATAAACAGGCAACAAATATGTGAGTGTATTTCTAGTCTAACGTATATTTAGCCAGTGCAGATAGGTTTCTCCCGGCCAGTCACGAAAGGCCTTATTAACCCCCAAAACACCAACAACACCTGGCCCAGAAATTCCATTACTTCATTACTGTGTGTCTCTGCTAAAAAAAAAAAAAAGAAAAATAAAAAGAAAAGAAAAGAAAAAAGAAAAAGAAAAAAAATTTGAATATGAGAGATGATGGGTAGAAAATTCTCTCCATAAAAATATTTGAGAAAACAGTCTTTAACTACATGAAAAAATAATAATAATCTAATTGTTGAATTATGAAAAACTGGTTAAGGAAACTACTGAAGCATTCATTTGATGGATTATTTATGTAGATATTAAAATTTGTTTCCAGAAAGTAATAATATGAATAACAGTTAAATGGAATGAAAAAAACAAAACATAATATGTATATTTTATGCATAATATGACTGCAAGTATGTTAAAATATGAAGACAAATACTGAAAGGCAAAGTACCAAAATATCGTTACCATTCTTTTCTGAGTGGTAGGGTATTATATGTTTTTTTTTTTTATCTTTAATTTCTGCGCTTTATCTAAATTTTCTTTAAAAAGTCTGAAATAACAATTAATTAAAAATGAAATGTCAATGAAGTAAAAATAAATAATATTTATGTGTAGTCTCATGTGATTATCTCATATATTCACCAATGGATTTTGAAACCAGCTACATGTTGATCTCCAACCTACATCTCTCTTCTATTCACATTTCTACATAGATACCTTACAAGTTTCTCAAAATCCATGTATCTAAATATAAAATCTTTACTTATAACTCTGACTGGTACCTTTCCAGTCTCCCTGATCTTAGTAAATTCACCACCAACAATCCATTTGCTCAAACCAGAAGCTTAGAAGAGAACTAGCTGCTGTAGCTCCCTAACCACACACATCCAATTCAATAGCAGGTCCTATGTGTTCTGTTTTCAAAATAAACTTTGACATCCTATAGTCTTCTCCATTCCCATAGCTCCACACTCATCGAGACCACCATCATCTCTCGCCCAGCCTACTTCTGCCCACTCTCAACTACAACTAATTTCCCCTCTTCTACTCAACTCCCTTCCTCTTTTGCAACATATAGGATATTAAAATGTAAATGTAAATACGAGAAATGATACCAAACATTGCACTGTTCAAATATTACAGACTCACTTGCCATTAAATTCAAACACTCCACAAGACTCCAAATGTACTGGCTCCTATTTTAATTCCAAGCCTCTCCCTGGTTCACTGAGATCAAGATTCAGTGTTTAAAAAGCCAGTGGCTTTCTGATCTCACAACTGTGCTGCTGGGTAACTTCATTCCTACCCACATTAAATTTGAGGCTACCACACAAGATTCTACTTGAACAAAGAATTGTACTGGTAACAATATTTAAAGGCCATCACAAACTACAATCATGTTATAGACCATTGTAAGCTCTCTAGGGACAAGGACTAGATCTTGGCCAAGTCTGTACCAGTAGCGTCGCTTCAGCCAGGCACAGAATGAACACTCAACAAATATTTGTTGACTGGAACTTTCTGGTTGATTGCAGAAAATCCTAGAAAAAAATCACTAGAAATTGACCGAAATGTTGAATACTGGGAGCAGTCAAGAGAATGGGTAAAAAGAATTTTAACTGACTCTTCCATATTTGCAAACGAGTTTTTGTTATATAAGAAAAAAGAAAAAGAACACATTTGGGGAAACAAAATTCTGATGGCGCCTAATTAACAAAAAAAAGCTGGCTAAAACTGAGAGAACCATGAGAGGCAGAGAAGACCCCAGGTCAGCACCTTCATCAAAGTGACTCACTACCACCTATGCAACCCCTCCCACCTCCATTTTTCTTTCTGTCTTTTCCCTTATTTTCTTCATGTTTTCTTCCTCTTGTTCATAAAACTTTTATTCTGCACCCTGCATATATCCTGGATGTGCACATGCATGGTGGTATCTACAGGGCAGGCAAAGAGGGTGGTGCCTAGAGACTGACCACAGCATCACAACACAGTGTCATATTTTTGATTTGACTGAAAATTTCATAGAGTGAACAAAAGGTTAGAAGGTGGTGGGGCTGGCAGCAGTGGCTTCCGCAAGTGAATCAGGTGGCCTGTGACCTCCTCGAAGTAGGCAGAGGCCAGAGAGTACTCCATGGCCCACAGTGGTATGAGAACCAGGTCAAGCAGGAAGCAGCCTTTGTGATCCCAGGTCCTGAGGGCATTTGCTAATCCTAGCCAGCAGATGGCGGCTGATCTGTCCGTCAGACCTAGATAGTTATAAGATTACTGAAATTCACACATTTTCTCCCCTAGTATTTCCAAAATCTTTCCCACCTGTTGTCTTCTTGCTGCTACATAGTTAAGTTTCACCATCTCTTTTCCAAATTCTTTAAAACGGTTTGCAAGGTCTTGCTCATTTGTAGCATTTTTGACAGCTTCCAGGGCCTCCTCCACCTGAAGTGATAAAAAACAAACATATTTATAACTACATCATTCTTCGATATTATTAAACTTGTTAGAAATGGTATCTTGTAAAAAGGAAAAAAAACAGTAATATTCATTGGCATTTAAATAAACTAATAGGGATAACAGTATTACCAATGAGCATTTATAATCAGAATAAATATTTATTCAAGAATTATGGAATATTTTATATGTGAAAGAATAATTGCTGAGCCCTTGGAACATAAAATACTATAATGATTGTATTTTATTGAGTTATGACTCATAAGGAATATAGACTTCTAATGTTGAGAAAAAATAAAAATATATATATTTAAAAAAAATAGAATTTAAAAATAAATTCTAGAAATCTTCAGAGGAGGAAGTGGTTCGCAAACCACACCTGGAAGAACTCCTAGGCTGCTGAAAGACTGAGGCAGCTTGAATCTGCAACCAATTTTCTTGTCAACATCTCTAAATCTGGGACTAAAGGGATTATAATTTTAATCTGAGTTTACACCCTGCTGCCTAATGGAAAAAGGAGATATTAAGCCTTGAGAAGAAAATTAATTTATGTTTTGTTGTCACTAAAAGTGTCATCAACTGGGCTGAAGAACAGAATGACAGCAAGCAGGCCACCCTAATGATATGCTCTGCTTCCAAATTCCTGCAAACTGTCATTGAATTTTTCCAGCTTGGCCTTGTACTTGAATTATCAATTTCATTAAGAACTCCTTTAAAAATGATTTGAGGATCTGAGAGGTACTAAAATCTCCTCCCCTCCAGGATGATTTTAACTTTAACATGGTGTGAAGATTTCCACAATCGTAACCCTTTCAAGGTTATAATACCTTTAGACTCAACTAAAATTAAAACTAAAATTAAGATATTATGGTGAAGCAATCAACCAAGTCATTGTCAGTCACGCAGCATCTTTGTAAAAATTCTTTTATCAGCATAAATAGCAAATAACACAATCCTGAGTGAATAAGGACAGATATGTGTTTACAAAATCAAAAGTTGTTAGTTATGAAGGGAGCCTGGTACAGAGGTTGCAGAGCAGGCTTCTGAGAGGCAACAGAAAAAGAGAAGGCAGCTCTGCAGGAGTGATAAGAAATGCAGAGAATACACAGGCTTTCTGCAGAACTCCAATTGGCTCTTATAATTTGGACCAAAACAAAGAACAAGAAATAGACAGTTCATTGTTTGACAATGCAGAAATACAAATGACCACTAAAGTGGCTGGGAAAAGCCATAGATTAACACAGTTCTGAGCTGGAGAGATTGGCAAATTTGCTTAAATTCGGCACAATTGCAAAAGTGGCTAATCTGACTTTCTTAGCAAGTTTCACTGAGTGGAAAAAAAGGGGCATAGTGTATATAAACCAAATCTTTTACTCAATAAATATCATGCTGTTCAACTAGCTAATTTACCTCATTAAGGGAAGAGTTATAGCAAGAAAAGTTAGTTAGAATGGTAATCTAGATTCCACATAAAATTGTTTCCATTCTCATATCCTATGGCATTCTGCATCTTTTCTTTTTTTTAGTTGCAGAAATATAAAATGGTGACTTAACTCCCCAATGTTAGACTTCTCCAATTTCTATCCAGGCTCTAAGAATACCCAAAAGAAAAGAAAGAAGTATAGTTGAAAAAGGGACCATTGTGTGACAGCATTTGTTTTAGGAACTGAAATCAAATTTCATTTTATGGTATAGAATGGCCCATTTAAAGTATTTTCATAGTTTAATGAGAATCTCCTAACTCAAGTCTTTAAAAAAACAGGCCAGTGACGTCTCCCTTTCTAATACATTTATAATAGTCTTAAGGTGGCTCTTAACAGCTTCACAGAGGGACAGAAAGCCTGAACAGTTAATTTGTTCCTGCTGCTTATTTGAGTTGTAGATCTTTTCTCAGGACATAAAAACTGGTTTCAGGGAACAGCAAAATAATTATCTCAGAGAGAGCTAAATCTTGGATTTGTTTTACATAACTGTATATACTTGTTACATATATATAAAAAGAGCTTCTTTCTGGTTGTTAATCAGACTACTTTGGAGTACTTATTTTGTTGTGTTATACATAACTTACTTTCTCATTGATTTTTTTCTGAAGAATCCAGATGCCAGCTTGAATTTATGTTTCTAATTCAATGAAGTTCTTTTGAAAAGAAATAGCAATGAAGGTAGATTTAGTCATACTCAGATTTAATCTAGAAGGATCTGAGAGGTCACCTAGTGGAAAGTTCTCATATAGAAAAATGGTTCAGAATACTACCAAAGTCCCACAGAAATGGAGGGAATGGGACGAAAGTCTGGGTTATGGGTGCACATGCTGCTATTGGATAGACTGATGACACAGAGAGACAGAGATAGAGAATAGGTAGAAAGTGGAAGGGACAGGGAGGAGGAAAAAAAGGAGAAGGATAGTCATCAGGCACTTTTCAGAAATCAAAATCAAGTTTTAACTTTTGAAGAGCCAATGATTTTTTTGTTCTTTCTGGGTGTCTGGGGAAAGGAAATTGACTCCTATAAGCCAAACAAGCACCTTAAAAGGCAGTTCTTATACAGAAGAGGTACCTGGAAGGCCACTAAACCTTTCAACACCCAGTGTCTTCATTAATAAAATGAAGGCAATAGTGTTTGTCTACACGCTACATAAGGTTGTTCTAAGAATTAAAGGAGATAAGAAATGAAGAAGGAATATAAATGGGAACTATAAAATAAGATGGCCAATTAAATCCACATATAAAAAAATGAATATCAAGGTGCTGAATGCTCTAATTAGAAGGCAAACTCTCAGATTGGGCTTTTAATAAAAGATCCAGCAACATACCATCCACGAGAGACAATTTAAATAATAATACATAAAATTCTGAAAATAAAAGAATAACACCTTCTACTCTAATAAATTTGAAAACCTATATGAAATCATTAAATTCTAAAAAATATAAAATGCCAATGTGATACAAAAAGAAATAGAGAATTCAAATAGAACAAAGAATGTTACAGAAATGGAAATGGTAGCCAAAGATGTCCTCGTTACTCTTTTCTCATATAAACCAGGCATATTATATATTAAAAAGAACAAAAGAAGGAAAAAAAGAAAAATAAATATAAAACAGCAAATACTTAGCAGTGTGCCTGGCAAGAATTAGGAGCTCCTTAAAGAAAGATACTGATGTGCTACATAGTGTCTACAGGAGGGAAAATTGTTTTCCTAAGTAATTTTGAAGAGGAAAGACTTCATCTTACTCTTGGAAAGTCTGCAGATGACAGGGGACTTTGGAGGGGTGGAGGGGACACTGCAGAGAGGATACAGGAAGCAGGTGGCTGCGATGGTGCTGAGAAGGAGGTTCGAGCTAATACAGGAGGTGTTATAATAAGGGGGAAGTCTGGGAGACCCTATGTCCTAGATCAGGACATTACTTCCATAAGCTGTCATAGCCTTTCTCATTATGAATGTCCTCGTGATCTCGGACATTACAGACAGCTTGTTCTCCTCCCATGGCCAGACTGGGCTGTGAGAATACTTTCCTCAGCCAGGTTTTCCTGTCCTTAATAGTGACAGCTTGTACATAGGTACAGCTGAAAAGACTGAAACTTCTAGAAGAGATATTAAATTTCCTCCCTAATTAGTGGATTTAAATATTATTTTCAGAACATGTCACATAAAGTCTTAAAGTCTTAGTCTTCTCCTAGAGCTTGTTTAAAATAGCCCCTGCCCCCATTTCTAAAGCAAGCTTGTCTGTCACTATTATTTAGTCCACAGCTGTGTCAAACTTTGTGATAGACTCTTTAAATCAGCCTCCAATTCTGCTGATTAAAATTAATTTACTTAAATTAATTCACTTAATTTACTTTGATATAAAATGTATCCTGAAAATTCTTTTATCCATTACATACTTATGAAGCACCTACTAGGAGCTACGCAGGCACACAGGGACAGTGGTAATGTTGAACTGAGCCATCTGATCCTGCCCCTCCTGGACTGTACAATCTGGTTCTCTTATCAAAAGTCACTGCCCATAGCAGTGCTATTAACCATGGCTGTTACGATCATTTCTGTCTAGACAGACTGACCTCATTCCAGGGTCCTACAGTTGATACGCGATTGATTTTAAGTGACATTGATGAAACTATTTAATAAGTCATATGTAACTCCCTTGTTAGATTCTGGGTTTATAGCTAAATTAAAAAAAAGAAAAAGCTTTTATCTTGGAAATAGAAGTTGGCCAAGTGAACAAATGAATGAGTACAAGACCTTACATTTAACTATTTTTCTTGTTTAGCCATGTACTCTGGTTTGACAATGGGTGTCTCAGAGTTTTCATACTTTATCCTTCTGCCTCCTGAAGATAAGCTGGCCTTCTTGATTTAATTTTGGTTCCTTGTTAACAAGTGAGAAAAATTATTTCATTATAAAGCAACAATGATTAAATGCTATTGTCATTTATTCTTAAAGTGCCATGTTTTATAAAGTACAACAATAATAGAGCTTGATATGTTTCCAAAGTTATTTTCAGCTTTTGAATGTAAAATGACACTAGCCAGTGTCATTGAGTATTTATGATGTGTCAGACATTGTTCTAAATGGTTTGCTCATATCTAATTTATTCCTCAAAAACAGCTCTCTGAAGTTATTATCATTATTTTTTAGTTTATATTTTATAGAGGAGAAACTGAGGTCAGAGTAACATGACTTCCTTGTGAGGTCTCACAGCAAGTGAGTACAGAAGCTTGGCTTGAAAACCAGGGGATCTGCACCAAAGAAAAATACATAGATACCTAATCGCTGTCACAATTTGTGCCTTGATTAAGCCTTACCTGAAGCTGTCAGCTTTTAGTTTGGCGAGCCAATATATTATCTTTTTTAAAGACCAAGCTGAGTTAGGTTTCTGTTATTTAAAATGGAAAACATCCGAATCGTTATGTTTTCCTTCTAGTGAGACCATATCAATTTCCCAAGAAGAACTGTACTCTGTTTAAAGTCTCCCTTACTGGCCTATAAGGTTTCGAAGGCAGGATGTGAGCTTTATTCATCTTTGAGGTTATCTATCTTGGCACAGTATCTTACATCCAATAAGTACTTCTTGAAAGAATAAACTGAATAAATGATAAATTCTGAACAACTCAGATGTATGAAGTGAATGCCAATGGCAGCTCTAACAGAAAAGATATGCTAGGAACCCATGCAGTCATTTCTACCTTTATAATCAGAGACAAAAATATTTTATACCAACTGATTGCTGTTATTGAAATACAAGAGCCATATTAGACCTTCAGGGCTAAGTAGGAGACTATTGAGAAATAATAAGCTACTGAGGATGCACAAAACTATTTGATGTTAATATCACAGAAAGCACAAGTAATATTAAAGTCACCCTGTCCATCACTGCTCCCAAACAATGGGACAGCAGAATTAGATTTAGTCCTTGGTAGCCACTAAGAAAATCTGCCTTTCCTTAAAAGCTGACCAAAGGATTGTTGTTTTCTGTTTTTGCTATTCCACTTTTTTTAGAGAAATTTCAAAATAATTGAGAATATTATTATTATAGGACCTAGCCTGAAGATGGAGAAAAGGTGACTGTTTTCTCTGACACACACATGTCTAGATGTGTTTATGTGGAATGCCATCACCAAGGCTAAAAACTGACAATATAATCTGATTACATTAATTCAGAGCCTACAGAAAATAAATATCCCTCTTCAAGATCACTGATTGAAATGTCTGATTCCTTTAAAAGTCTGAAATACCACATGTCAACCTAAAACAATATTAACTGATTGCAGGAGATACCAGGTGTCTGGCTAGGGAATCACTCACCAGCAGCTTCAACAATAAATGCTACTATAATTCAGTATTTTTTAAAGATGTCGGATGTGCAACTGAGTACTTTAGCTTTGCTCAGAAACATCAAATTCTCCCTTTGGTGATAATTCAGCTTTGAACTATGCCACTCACTATTCCATCACTAGTCTCCTGAATTTGAAAAAAGTACAATAGCGAAAACTGTTTTGGGACCCACTGATATAATATACTCAAAAAAGGGTTCCATATTAAAGCACACACAAATCAAGCATGATAAAACAAGTAGCATAATATGGACAACTTAGCATATCTGTATGTTACGTGAAAAGACGAACTCCTTAGCAGCCATATAAACTTGTTTCAAAATATAATTATAAAGAAGACTGCAGACTCTGCCAAATTACACCACCCCTGCAGAGCTCCCAAGTCTCCACTCACTTTTAGTGGGTATATAATATTTGCTCACAATTACTAGATTTGCCAACAATTACTTATGGGGCCGAGAATGAAGGTGGTTGTTTTAGGAGACTAAATCAATTAGCCTTTGTCTGCTAAGTGAATTATTAATGGAAAAACATGAATACATATTTCAGATAAGAAGGCAATTCTTCTATGTTCCTGTAAGTTATTCAAAAATGAGAAAAATCAACATCTGGAAAGAATGGCAATAAAATTTGGTATATGTCTTAAAGAATAAAAAATAAAATATGCATAATGCTGAAAGGTAAAACAGCTGGGTCATGGTTACCATGGCAGGAAGCTATAGGACTCGACACAGGGTGTTACTCAAGCTTTTGAACCAACAGGAAACCAAGTCACTACTATTAAAAAGCATCTGTCACTCTTATTCTAATCTACGTTTTATCACCCTTATGATAAAGAAACACTTTTTATTTGGAAAAAGTCTTAATAAAAGTGTAGATGATAATTCTAACCTGCTCTATCAAAACACAGAAAGATATTTTCTTCATCCTGAGTTAAAAACCAACAAATAGATTCTGGCAAACAGTACTTGTTTATGAGACAATGTACTTCTATGGAAAAAAAACAAAGATGCTACTAAGAATTATATACCATGTCTGTTTGCAATGAACTCTTGCGTAGTTTTTTTATGGGTGCGTGAGGCCCAAGCCCCATAATATAAGAGCCTGACTGACCTGAACCCACAGTGTGCCATGGATCACCAGTTGAGTAATTCAGAGACAATACTAGAAACTGTAATTCCTCACTTATCCCACAAGATAGCAACATTCCACCACTGCTGTTTGCTGCAGAGGCTATGCTCCAAGTAGAACAAATGTGTTATTTAGTCTACAATCATTCTTAATTTTACTACTGACAGTCTGACAGGACTTCTTAATACTGCTGGGTTGACCTTTCCATGATTTGGGGCTAAATCCTTCTTTTTTTTTTTTTTTTTTTTTTACTTTAATCTGTTATGCAGGGAAGAGAATACAATTGACTCCACATTATGACAAACTGCAGTGGTATTTTCAACCAACAGCACTGGTCAAAACAGGTGAGTGGAAAGACAGGGCTACAGGTAGCAACTGGTGCCACATATCACATTACAGGCCATGATTTCATGAGCTCTCTTCATGTGTGGGCAGTTCAGGGAGAATGTTTATCCTGTCGTCACTCCCCAAGAATGGCTGAAATGGGCCTTCCACAGCACAGGGAGGAATGCCATATGAGATGTAAAGTTAATTTCTTTAGGCTCAATTCTGTTCTCCTTCTGGGTAAAGGAAGCTTGTCTGTCCATGGAAAGACCTTTCTTAAAATGTTGCCTAAGTAGGCTGTAAGAGAAAGATAGGACTTTTTCTCCAGCGCACTTGAGAACAAAGTTATCCGTTGCCTAAAAGATGCATATGACACAGGTGGGCTAGAGGAATGACAGCCAGCACTTCAGTCTGCAGAAGGGATCTTACCACGGCAATTTGGCCACATTACTCAAATGCTTACTTTGTGCAAGACTGTGATAAATGCTTCATAGGAATTTCTCCCATTTAAACATCCCCACAACTCTGAGGGCTGTACTGTCATTAGATTTTATTAATAGTAGTGTTTGAGATATAAGGAAGTTTGTGGTAGATTACAACACAGCTGGTAAGTAGACATCAAACCAAGGTTAAATCTGGTCAGTCTTACTTCGATGGCCAAATGGTTTAATTGTGATGTTTAATCATGATGTCTCAATACTTCTGAGACAGGTAAAGTCTCTCCTCATATTACCCACGTAATCCTATTTGCAAAGAAACTTTCCTGGCTTTTGAGGGCCTATTCTGTTAGAAAAATCTGAGAAAAACTTCCAAGTAGTTTCTCCTTTGTGTCTCTTGGCTCTTCGGGAACCTGTAACAGAAATCATGAAGCAATTGATGGTTTATGACCACTAAACTTAGCGCAAAGATGTTGGATTTTGAAGTTTTTCATAATATTGTGAAGTTTATACATAACTTGGAAATCTTGGCCACTTTACTGAGGTGAAGATAAAAGATCTGGCCCCAAATTTTTTGACAGAAAACATTTGTGGTATTTGAAACTTCTTTGGAAATTACTGAGCAAACCTAAGATAAAAGATAAGGGGAAAGCAAGCTCTCATTATTCATTTCCCATCACACCTGCCCCCCTCATTGTTCATTTCACTGACAAAGAAAAGAAGACCTGGAGGGTTCACTAATAGGGAAAGTGATATGCCAGGAATGGCCAGAGCTAGGGAAACTAAGCCAGCAATAAGTTGGTTCCCCAAAAAGGAAAATGCATGGTTCATCTAAAGATGTAAGATCAGTCCAGGGTTGGTGCCAGTTGTCTAGGAATAAGACTCATTGAGGGCATGGAATAGAGACTCTCTAGGCTGAAACCATATTGCTAAGCAACTAACGTAATCATCTTAGTTCAAATGGTTGAACCATTCTGGTTGCAATTAGTTATCAGTCAGCAACTGGGAAAACAGAGAAAGGCTGAGCTATTGAGGACTGGATAGGTTGCCTTGGCCCCTGGTCCAGTAAAATTTGTGAAGAGGGTAGGGCTCCACTTCCATTAGGAAACATGAGAGTTAAAAGGGACCAAGGAACCATGACAAGCAAGGCACATGTATTGGAGTTAGTTACCTGCATTGGCGGGGCACCTATGCCCCCAGAGACCCAATCGGGTATGACAGATGTCAGGTGTGGTATGACAACATTGATTCTACACAGGGAGGAGTGATGGGGCTTTTAATTGCAAGACTAAAAGTCCATACATATAAATAAGATTAAGGCTGGAGAAGCTAACAAAATCTATTCAACATCTGATGTTTGTTAAGTTGGGCAAAAGCGGTCATCTGGCCAGAAAAGCAACAGAGCTGACCTAGTTTGAATCAACACATGGACCAGCACTGCTCTGAATCTTAAGACAGAGCTAAGACAGGTGCACCAGGCTCAGCCTCTGCAGGTGAAGAGAATGCAGTTTTGTACTCTAGGAAGTAAGAGAGAAAGCCAAACTCTGTGTTTTGAGAGAAAAAAAAAAAACAATTCAAGTGAATGTTCTATAACTTTTTAAATATATTGCTGAATATGATTTTAGTATTAGAAAAATTGGGGGTGTACTACATGAGTGAATGAAAAAATAATCTGGTGAACAGTGAAACATCTACATTAGGAATCAGCGCTACAATATATGTGGTCAATATTGCCACCCACGTAAAGCAAGTTTTGGTAAGTTCTATATACGTACAATTTTCAGATGAGATAAAAGTCTCATGACATCTGCCATGTCCGCCAGGATGAGTAAGCGAGTTACAGCTGATAGCAAAGCCCTTGCTGCTCGCACCATGGTGCCACGCTTCACAGATGAGCACGGGTCATCAGCAAACTCCGAGGAGGCAATGCGCATGGTCTCACCTGGAAGACAAACAGGGAGGCGTATGGGTAGACGGGAGGCTCAGGGGCTGGCAATCCTAAAGATCTGTGGATGGATGATTATGGCTTTCATTGCAAAAAAACATGGACACATAGTACTTCTGTCACCTCCAGCACAGCAGCACCTTTCAAGTCAAAAGCATCAGTACACATGGGCAGGTGCTGTGGACAAAACAAGGTGCCCATGTCACATTAAATGTGAAATAAATAGAAATATATTTAATTCAATGTGTTAAATAGTTGAGATGAATTTGCCATTATCTTAATCATTCTCACCCTTCATTTCCCTTGGAACCAATGGTATTTTAGGCTCTACAGAGGAATGAAACTTAAGACCTTGGCCTCATTAACTCTGTACTCCTAATCAAGTCAGACAATTACAGACTATAGAGATACCAAAAATCTAGTCTCTTAATACTCTGTTAGGAACCTATTCTCCAATACAGAGAACATTTATAAGACTATTGAACCAATTCTACAAATGTTTATTAAACACATACTTGTGTCAGATTGTCTCTTAGGCTCCAGAATTATAAAGGTGACTGAGAATGCCCTACTCTCAAGGAGTACACAATCTAATAAGGAAACATGTAGATTCATACTCACAATACAGTGCTTACATGTTGTAACAGTCATATGATGAAAAATGTAGGCAAAAGAGAGAAGGGAGTAATTTACTTATAAAATGTGAGGCCGGGGGAAAGCTGTCACCTCAGATGGGCTTGGAAGAACTAAGACATATTTACCATGAAGACAATGGTGGCACCTTAGATGGCATGAACTGTGTGCACAGCTCCCACACCTGGACTAAGCCCTAGGGATGGGGAACTGCAGTCACAGAAAAAGCACAGTGAAGAAGGGATACAGGGGAGAGAGGTGCCGGTGCTTAGAACACCATGGGAGAGATCTGGACTGTGTGCTCCAAGAGAGGAAAATGACATGAATAGATTTCTATTTTGGCCACAATCCATAAAATAAAGTGGAAGGGACAAGGATAGGGCAGAGAAACCAGTTAGTAGGGAAAATGCAGTTATAATCTGAGAAAGCAGTAATGTGGGCCTAGATCAGGGAAAAGGAATGTGATACAGGAAGGAAGGCAATATTAATGAAATCTGTATTAGAGAAACAAGGGATCCAGAGACAGGTTAGATATGGAGACCAGAGGGAGAGAGTGTGAACTTGTGAATACTGACACAACGCAATTGGCAGGTACACAAAGGAACTTCAGGTGTGGGAACCAGAGGGAGATCATTAAGTAGGGTGAGACAGGTACCATGTCAATGGGGCGGGTTCCCATCTGAGGTGGTGAGGGCTGACAGAAAGCATAATGAAGCTTCACATAGCAAAGTGTACACAAGTGCATAAAAGCTTCAATAAACTAGAAGAGTACCGGTAATATGACCAATTATTTAATTTAGGGTAAAACAATTCATTTAATATTGTATTTATGGAAATGACACTTCTCATCTCTTAATCAAAACCTAGCTCATTTAAATAAAGTCAATTATATCATTGAAAGCCTGTGTGTTCTGTAATTTTTCCTAAGATACAAGGAAAAATTTTTAAAAAAATACTTCTTTCCATTTTACAGGCAGATTGGAATATAATGTAATTTGCTCAGTTAGTATTATAGTTATTTAAACCCTCACAGTGATACTTTTATACTTGTGAAATGTGGGTGTGTAAGGAAATATATTGTGCTGTTGAATTTTTAAAAGAGACTACCATCTATAATAAGTATCTTATATAGCTGACTAGCTTATCTTTTGTGCCTAGGCATAAACAAATACCTTGATATATAACAACAGCCATGGAGAAACTTAAAATTCCATTACCATACTGGCACAATGGTGAATTCTCAAGATGCATGGCCCTAGAGGACAACATGAACTTTAAAACAGAGGTTGGCAGTTAGGAGATATATATTCAATCCAAGTGTCCCAGCCTTGTCACAGCCTTACATAAATCTCCTCCTCCTCCATGCCCCTCCAAAAAAGACTCATTAGAAGATATCTGTGTGGTCTGGAAAAGAAGGCTACCTCGTTTCCAACTGTACAGTGCAGCCAGAAAGAACATTATACATCAAGGCAAACCTCATGAAATATTGAGAAGGTCACCACAGATAAATGGTAAGTGGACTGGATTTACTTATTCAAAGAAAGGGGAGATTTATTCTGCATATGGACCTCCATAGTTGATCTTAAATACTGCAGATTAAATTGATATGAGCCACAGCTTGAGTAAGAGTAGTGGCACTCAGATGGGACAACTCTCAGAACAAAGGCACCCCCTCCCAGCCCGTGGAGGTACCATACCTAATCAAATAGATTTTCAAGTTCAGGTTTTTGTACAAAGGGTAGTAGATAGGACTCTGCAAATGGAAATCTCATGTTAAATGCTGAGATTTTTCCCAAGATGATTTAATTCAATTTAATTAAAAGTAAAAACTCATTTTAAACACAGACAAATGATTTCATGTTATTAAAAACTGCAAAGGAAAGGCAATCCAAAGTTGGCTATGACTTCAACGTGTTTTATATCTCTATAGTTTTAGGATTACTGAAGTAAAATAGAAATCTACATTATCAGGATAAAATTAGCTATTTTCCCAGAGAACTGCTTTTTCTATAATATTAAAATATTTAGCTAAGAAATAGAATGTGTATATAGGAGAGGGAATGGAGCAATAAAGAGAAGATAACAGATCTGCCGTTTATGTTATAGATATACTTGTATTCGATCTCCTTTACTTGATTATAGATCTAAGCTCAGAGCAGTGTTTCTATGGCAAAGCCACTGAGCTCCTCAAGCCACTTCCCTCTGTTGGAAAGAAGTAAAATTAACATCTTCAAATAATATATAGTGCTTCTATATAAAGTTTTATTATATAAAGTGTTGTTCTAAATGCCATACACACATATGTACAGATATGTAAACTCATGGATTTAAAGTCACAAAGATCTAGGATCACATCCTGACTCCACCCCAACCACTACTAAATATGTGAGCCTGTCGATGATTCAATCTTTGTGTTTCAGTTTCCTCAGCTGTAAAATGGGGATGAAAATAACGTTAACTGTCTTGTGGGTTACCATTAGGGTTAAAGATTAGAGATGATGCTTTCAAAGCACACAGCAGAAGGCCTCACTAGTTTTTATCAATACCACTGATACCGCTATCATTGCAATCCTCTCCAGTACAACAAGAACTATTAATAAACTTCTGGTTAAAGTTTAGGAGAGTATTTTTTGCTTGATTCCACTCCTCATGTACACAATAATTTAGAAGCAATGCAACATTTTCCCAATAAAAATGCTTATTGCTTTAAGTCAGAACATAACCCCTGCCCCATCCCTCAAATGTGGTGCTAGTGCTTGGTTTTCAATGAGTGATCTTTCTGGTTTTATTCACTCCTGGACGCATTAGGATAAATAGATAATCATGCATAAGCTATCAATAATATCCACTCAAGCATGGAATGAAGCAGGACAGTAATAAATAGAAGAGAGGGACGACACCTCAGGCAAAGACATTTAGGAAGCGGATGATGAACCAACGGCATAAATGTGGATCATCCTTTGAAGGGTGAGCTTACACTCAAGGTAAGAACTGTTTAAATAGCTGAGAGATGAACTATTGGAAAACTAAGAAGCAAGAGACAAGGTATAGTGAAAAGCTAGGCTCAGACAGGGTAGGGCGAAGGAATGGAAAACTCAGACAGTTGATGGTCCTAGATGCTGATGAGAATTTAACTTGTCCTGTCTTTGCACTCTTTCAGCAATGGCAGGCACTAGAAGCAAATGATGGAGGCTAGAACTACAGTTAGAATGAAAATGTCAAACAATGCCAGCTGCAGAGCAAACGTAATGAAATAACGAGAATAAGAGCAGATTAAGACATATGGAGCCAAGCAGGGAAGTAGCAATGTACCTACCACATGTCGTGGGTATGTAAACTGTCAACATTTTTACTATAAAATACAGATTGTTCCTTCTGAGAACTGAAAAATATGGACAATTAAACATAACTAAAAATAACATTCCATTCCAATAACCAGATGACTATCTGGAAACAGCTAATGAGGTGTCTTCTAGAAAGTTCTCTAAGCCTATATATTTTTAACCAGTAGTTATCATATGTGATATCTATAACTGCATATTTTCTTTTGTCTAATTACATAGATTTTCCTTTGTTTAATTACATAAATTACTGTGCATATATTAATAGGTAATGCTTTTAATATATCCCCCATTACAGAATTCCTATAGAAGATGAAAGAAAAAGAGCAAAAAGTCCCCATCCTTTTAGGTAAGGTTTGTGACCTTTTCACAGTGACCTACACCTGCCTCAAAACCTTTTCACGCATATTTTCCTCAAGGTACAAGTCTTAAAGAATACTTAAGAGAAATGGATCCTATACAGCAATGCAGAAAATTCAATATATTTTTAGAGAAGAGAGCAAGATTAGTGAGGCATAAAACCTGATCACAGCTTTGCAAAGCCTTGGCTAGTTCTGCTCCCTATGCTGTATATCCTCATTCAGCTACACACTTACAGAGCCCGTGCAGGAATAAACATAACTGAATTTTAAAACCATAAATGAGCAGACAGTGCACATTTTCTGAATGCTTTATTTTTTTTTTAATATGTTGTAGATTATGTAAGGCAATGTTAAGCTTGAAAGCCACTTACTGCCATGGTTACCTAATTTTCAAAGCATGTGGGAAAATATCTTCATTTGAGATACATGAACAGTCAATGTAGAAAACGCTGTGGAAGTTACAATGTTATCAGAGGAAATCTTGATACATTACACGTGCTTCTGGATTCTGTTTTAGAAGATATAGGTGAGCGCTCCTTTGATAAGGATCATGCAAAATTGATTGATGTGTAGGAAAGAATGAATGGAGCAGGTGTTGATTTAGTTGAGGGCCTCTGAACTAACTGTATTAGCAAACGCTGAAATATTCTCTTTGGAGGATGGTTCCAGCAGCAAGATAATGGTGCCAACAAGTTGATTCATGATTCTTTCCATTTGAAGATTCTATTAGGTTATGTCTATTTGGATATTTTATAATAGGCTCTCTTATTTCATTCCTAATAAATACAGTCCACTTTTATTTAGAGTTCACAGTATATGAAGGTTTGTTCCAAGAGCTTTACACATTTTAAGTCAATTATTGCTCAAGAGAACCTGATGGAGTAAATACTTATACTGTCACCATTTAATACCAAATGAGACAGAAAAGAGAAAAGAGAAGCAAAGATTATTTACCTAAGATCAAACAGCTGGTAAGTGGAGGGGCCAGAATTCAAAACCAACCTGGCTCTGGAGTCTATGCTTTTAACAAAAGTGCTTTAGAAATATATTTAAGTTCTGCTTAATGTATCAAAATTATTTGTTTACGTATCTCTCTGTATGAACCTATATTATGAGTTGAAGACTTGTATACTATTTTTTCAGTTAGCAGAGTATTAGAAGGAAGAAAGAACAGTAAGAAGGAAGGCAGGGAGGAAAAGATGGAAAGGACAGAGGAAGGAAGGAAGGAAAAAAGGAAGGAAGGAAGGCAAGAAGGAAGGCAGGAAGGAAGGAAGGAAGGAAACTAAATAAAGATATTTCTCCAATTATTCCCAGGCTCCAGCACTCTCTATTGTCTCCTATCAGGGCTTACTTATGACCATCTATCCTTATAGACACTTGAGCCTTCACCCCTTCCCAAGACTGTAAGCTTAATCAGAGTATGCATCATAATCATAGTATATTTATTTCTTTATTCCTAGTACCTAACATATATTTGATAAGGTACGTTCACTCAATAACTATTGGGAGGAGCAAAGGAAGGCCTGCCTGGCACCTTACATTTTGAAACATAAAATTGATGCCTAAGCAAGGAAAAAAGGACAAAAAAAATCCTGAATGCTATAAACTTCACAATAAAATAAAAATTTGAATATTTTCTGTCCCCTTTTTTGTTTAAATTGGACTTGTGATTTTGACAAGCAGCAGAAAAGCTGTAACAACTGAGAAGGCAGTTGCTAGTAGAAGTGGTAATTCCTCTGCTCTCCTTAGTTTTGCCCACATAGGCATTTGATATCAAGAGAGGAAACGTCTTAAAACTTTTTTTCGGAAACAATCAAGAACATGAGAGAGCAATGTATGCATTTCTTGCCAGGGTGGTTATGACTCAAACTCATGATTAGGAAAAAGGTTGACAATCAGAATTTTTCAGAGGTTCAGGATGATGAAATCATTTATTTTCTCAAGCAAAATCTGAATAAAGTAAGCTACCTCCTGCAGACACTCTCATTTCTAGGACTGAATAGTTCATGTCTTTTGGTTACCAAAAAAAGCAAGATAATTCGACCAAAATATGTGACAGTCAGAAGAAAGCCTTCTATGCCTTTTCTTTTTAAAAAGCAAGTATCGTGCAAACCACATCAAAAGCAAGTAAATATTATAAAATGAGAATGTTGTTTTTCCTTTATCATTTCACAAGGCATAGTTGGCTATAAGGACTCTTTATCTTTCTTTATTTTTTCAAGGAGCTCTCTGAGCAAACATTACATGTAAAATGACAGAAGGCCAATGGGTCCGCTGTCTCTGAAGTGATTGTGAGATGGGAGAATTTCTAACCTGGGTGAGACCTCCTCCTGCATCATTCAACACCTCACTCTCATTTTATATATAAAGACATAGAAACTAAGTGAAAAGTCACCTGCTGGAGATCAGGCAGCTGAGTGAGGCCAGCATCTCAGTTTCCTAATGTCCCAGTTAGGGGCCTTGTCCACTGCCTCAGAGTGGCTGGGAGACCAACAAAGCACATGTGACACCAGCAAATGATAACTTCCTCCTCACCTAACAAAATCCCAAAATAACCATATGGCCTGATACAGCCCTGCCTCAGTGACTCAAGCATCTGCATCCTCATTTGGTCAGGCCCACTATTCTTTATCAAGGTGAGTAACTGAGTCTGTCCTAATGAAATTTTCTCCCTATCAAGATATATTCAGTATGCAATAGTACTACAAATGTCAGTAACTGATAATTAAGTGCATTGAATGTTATGAGCTATTAAACATTGTCAGGGACAGTAATGCATCACCTTACCGAAGGCACAGATCATTAAGCATATGGATTTTAATTATTCCAGCTGTAGCCTTTTCTTGGGTTGGGAGGAGAGGGTATAAGGTAATTTTGCATTGTCATAGCCAGAAAAAGCTGCAATATGGCATACTTCACAAATGAGATCTTTGCAAGGACCAGTTAAATGCAGCAAGAGCCACATTCCATAAAGACGTGATAACTATCTTGGGCTTGAATGCAGGGGAGTACCATAAACTAAGAAATGTTAAATGGTGACATGCTAAGCTTAAGAGAATAACGCAGTACAGAGGATCAATATAGAACCCAATGTGACTTTTGTTTTTATAAAACTAAGAGAAAAAACTATGAATATGTAATTTCATTTTGTAATAAGTATTTCTGAAATAAGTATATTTATCAAATATCTAATTAAAGAAAGCCTATTGTAAGTTAGTTTGTAAAGCAAATAAGCGCCTAATAAATTATCTTTTGTATAAATCCAAAATTTCAATGACCCTATATATGTAAAGAAAGTTTCTCTATAAAAAGCATACTTCTGACTTATTTATAATCATGTCAGTTTATATTGATCAGTATCTTTATTCCCCAACAACCATGAGCACAAATCCAAACCCACTGAAGTGTCAATAAACTGATATAATACTTGATAGTTGAAATGTGATTTGTAAAGCTTTTTAATGTAATGAAGAAAGAAGGAAACAATGTCACAGCTGTCATCAAGACTGGACAGCAGAGATAGTATGATCATCGAATATGCTAGCACCTAATTCTGAATGGAAGAGGCAGGCTCAACATACAAAGGTAGAAGACACCTTGGTTTTCTCTTGCTAATTAAGGTACTATGTAAAAAAATGCACAGGAGGAAGGTGGTGCTGTAGATCAACGTCCAAATTCCAGAATTTAATAATACCTTGCTTGGAGGGCAGCCTAAATCCACATGTGACCTCTCCAGCACAGAAACCCTCAGCCTCCCTAAGAAGCCATTTCAATTTGAGATAGTTCTAATTGTTAATTTTTTTCCCTCAATTGTTTGGTCTTTTATATGCTCTTCTGAACTACATATAAAAATTTAATCCTCTATTCAACAGGTTAGAGCTCGAGAGAATTTTTTTTACTGTATTTTAAGGAGAAGGGAAATATCAAAACATTTATCAGCCATTGCCCAAGAACTAATGCTACATCCGGATTACAAAAAAGATGACTAACAAAAAGAAATGAACAACTCCTCCCAGGTTTCCAAATGGTAAATACCTACTAACTAGTCATTCAAGTCAAGATGACTTATTTACTTTTACAGGATCTTCTACGTAAATTAAAAGTGTCAGTATGAAAGGTGTTGCCAATTAGCTTTGGAGGAGACAAATCTGGTTTCTGGCATGTTGCAAAAGCAACTGGTAAAATAGATAACACTCATAACAAGTCACTCTGATCTATTTCAGGATCTACATCATTACATATATTTGAAAGATAGTAGAAGTGAGCTCACTGGTGGAGTCCAATTCCTCAGTTTCAAAGGGGAGAAGACAAGTATCAAGAACCTTATATGGCCTTTTTATAGTAGTTTGGATGTCTTGATATTATGCTTATGTACAAATATATTTGTAAGTTCCTAGGTATTTCAAAATTGTCATTAGTACAACTTAATAATACTTGAGTCACTGATTTCATATTCGCCAACATATAAATGCAGAGAAAAGCTAATAGGAAGTGTAAAAAAGGCACATCATATTATTTGCATCTTATAGGCTGCAGATAAACTATGCATGAAATTGCTATATTGTAAAACAGAAAGTCAACTTTTTCTAAAGCAGTCTTTGACCAAAGGAAAACACAGGAACAATTCCCATAATGAGAAAAGTTGATTAATGATAGAAAACTCTCCTATACATTGCAAAGCTAGAAACAAAACAAAAAATATTCTGAGCAACTGGTATTATAAACATGGTAAAAGGTACTATAAAATTACAGGTCAATTAAGTTACATTTTAAAATAAAGCATGGAGACAAGTGATTTTCTTTACTGGTTTAAGGGTGAAAAAGCCCAAATGATTAGATTCTAAGATTTGAATGACAATCTGCTTTAATTTCTAAACTGCCATTGATTTTTTTTAGTCATTATCACAGAGAAATGACAGTTTCTTAAATGTAATTATAACCATGAGTCTTCTACACTGAACTGGCAGGAGGCACCCATGTCACCATATTCTGGTTCCTATTTTTAAGAAGGGTCAAAGAAGGGACCACTTCTAAATCAACATTAGTATATCATTTGTAATAAAAATACAGCTAATAAAAAATATATTTGCTCAGAGGGAGGATGTGGCAATAGGCAATGAACAAAATTGGTTTAAGGTAATTCAAAACCCTAAATCCAAAATGACGAAGTGTGCTAATCAATGTTTTTTTCACTTCTTTGATCAGCAGCTTGTCACTAGGCTCATGATGGATAGCTTTCTCTTTCCAACTCAAAACTACATTTTTAAACTAAGGGAAATAAGGTTATTACAAATATCAATGCTGAAAGGAAAATAAAATGCTTCAGCAGTGTGCTATGCAGCCTTAAGGGGAAGGAAATCTAAGGGGTAAGAAGTAGGAGAGTTACAGTCCTGTCTTCCCCATATAACCATATCTATAAATGTGTGTATGTGTGCAAAGTATATTAAGAGTCATATACCATTTGTTTCATTTATTAAGCACTTTCTAGGTGGTAGACTTTCTAGGTTCTAAATATTCAAGATTAAGCCATGATCCTTGCCCACTACTCATGTGCAACCTAATCTTTCTGAAAGACTCACTAACAGGGATCATCCAGAACAGGGGTCTCCAATCCCTGGGCCGCACACCAGTATGGGTCTGTGGCCTGTTAGGAAATGAGCCACACAGAAGGAAGTGAGCAGCAAGCAAGCGAGCGAAGCTTCATTCGTATTTGCAGCCGCTCCCCAGCACTAGTATCATCGCCTCAGCTCCACCTCAGATGATCACACATTACATTCTCAGAAGAGCACTGGTCCCTGGTGCCAAAAAGCCTGGGGACCACAAATCTAGAACATGTAAAGAGAAGTGTCCACTGAGTAAGTAGTTGGAAATTAAGAAGTTGAATTTTAGATACTTGGGAATCATGAGTATATAGCGGGTGCTTAGCCGTAACAATAAGAACAGTCAAAAAGTATTTGTGTGTATATCTATATTTATCTACACTTATACCTATATACCTATACCTATCTATATCATCTCTATATCTATATACCAATCAATAGATATAAAAAAGAGATTACGTTTTTCTTTTCTTTTTTATTCCTTCCATGGGTAGCTTTTAGTCATGACTCTGAGGGATGACAGAAACCAGCTACTCACTGTCCCCAACCCCTCCCCCAACTATTTGGTAGATTGATAAAAGACAGGTATAGATGAGAATGTCCCAAAAACACTCTTCACCATTAATAGTGCCCTGGCCCCATATTGAGCAGGTCTAGGTCAACGGTGAAATTTGGGCATCTCTCTAACTTCTTAACATAAAGCCTTAAATGAAAAGTGGGCTTGAGGTATCTAGGACCCCTTTCCCGTGGGCTGATTCAGTTTTCTCTAAGATTTCCAAAGGAAAGAAATCTCATCTTTTCACACCAGTTTCATGAAATTGGAAGAAAGTATAGAGAAATGAAAGAATGAAGAAAGTCAGTGAATTTTATTTCATCTTTTCTCTCTTTTGTATATGTAAAAGAAAAACCTCTGAAAAAAATAATAATAATTCAGGGTATTCAAAATGTCAGAAAACAGGACAAAATTATTTTAAAAAGTATGCTAGTTATATTTTCAAATAATAAGCTCAAATTTTCTTCTTCAACCTCAACATCATATCTTATAAAGAACAATTTAAAGCAAGAATCAAATTGTTAAACTGAGAAAAGTTCAGAAAAACACTCTTTTCCCTATATTTGCAGACTTTTTGGACACTTTTTGGTCAGTTAAACCCATTCTCAGATTTTATTGCCAGCCTCAGAATCTTTTTGCCTTTTGTAGGCTGCTTCCAAACAAAGGAGAGCATCTTATTGTTTATTTCCTTTAAAATAAAAGTGGAAAAATAACGATAAATGACTTGAAAATTGCCCTATGTGCATTTGCCACTGAAGGTAAGTGTCCAGTCCCTTAGTCAACACATTACCTGCTACAAATTAATAAAGTCACATTGAAAAGTATTAATTTAACCTCCCATGTAGGTCTGCCTATAGACAGAGACTATTTTGATAGTGCTGATGTGAGTATTCTACTCTGTATGATACCATAATAAGGATTCATAAACATGAATTTTTAAAACAAATACACATGGTTGTTTAATTCTTGTAGCACTTACATGTTATGGAGAGGGAGTGACTGAACAGCAGCAATTGCCCTGAGGTACTGCTGGGAGCAATCTGATTGTAGTTAAGTATGAGAACTAGTTTTAAACAATGAAGGGGAATTTATATTCAATTTCTAACCTTAATGGTAAGTGGTTCTACTCTGTGTAGATCTCCTCAATGTAATTGATGTTACCTTTTCTAGTTACCTTTAGCTTACTTCTCTCTTCCCCAGAGACTGAGAACAGATGACTAAATGATCTCAAGAACCCTTTCCAATTTTGGATAACACAATGCAAAAAACAATTAATAGCTACTATTTATTAAATGCGTATGATGTACCAGACAGAATGCTAAGCACTTTACATATATGATCTTATAGTGAAACAGACAACATTATCTTTCAAAGATAAAAGAAACTTAGTTCAGAAAGGTTTATGGATTTGTCTAAGGCCAGCTTCAACTCTAGGATTTGAATCTAAGGCTGCTGCACTTAAAAGTCTGTGATCTTAGTTACCTTTAAGTTCTAAGCCAAGGATCTATTGGTAGAAAAACCTAAAACAATATAGTGATGAAGATGATGTTGATGTAGTGATTATAGCTAATCTTTTAAATTAAATTTATTAGGGTGACATTGGTTAATAAGATTATATAGGTTTCTAGTGTACAATTCAATAATACATCATTTGTATACTGTATTGTGTGTTCACCACCCAAAGTAAAATTTCTTTCCGATATATTTGACCCTATTTATCCTTACCTACTTCTTTCCCTCCCCACTTTCTCACTGGTAGCCACTAAACTATTGTCCATAACCATGAGACTATGTTGGTTTCTCTTGTTCATTTGTTACTTTCAGTTTCATATCCCACATATGAGTGCGATCATATGGTTCTTCACTTTTTCTGACTCATTTTGCTTAGTAGATAATCTCAATATCCATCTATGTTGTTGCTAATGGCTGTATTTTACCTTTTCTCATGGCTGAGTAATATTCCATTGTATATGTGTACCACACCTTCCTTAGAAAATCATCTTATCAAAGGGCCTTTCCATTGTTTCCATGTCTTGGCCACCATAAATACTGCTGCGATGAACATCAAGGTGCATACATCTTTATGAATAAATGTTTTCAAAATTTTTGGGTACTCAGAAGAGGAACTGCTAGGTCATATGATAATTCTATTTTTAATTTTTTGAGAAACCTCCATAATGTTTTCATAATGGTTATACTGATTTACATTCCCACCAGCAGTGTATGAGGGTTCCTTTTTTTCCCACAACCTTTCCAACACTTGTAATTACTTGTCTTATTGATGACAGGCATTCTAACAGGGGAGAGGTGGTATTTCATTGTGGTTTTAATTTGCATTTTCCTAAAAGGTAGTGAAGTTGAGCATCTCCCCATATGCCTCTTGGCTTCTTGTATGTCTTCTTGGAAGAAGTTTGCCCAGTGGTGGTTGTATCCTAACCCTTCCCTGCTATTACATCTACTAGCACCCCAATGAGCACTGGACTGCATCCACGACTTCCATCTCCATTCTTCCTCCACCTCCCATCTCCACTAAATGCCCCATTGTGCCCATTTTCAGATGTCTCAATGTGCTGGTCCCTCAGAGGTGTTTGTGTGTTGAACAGGGAATCCTTTGTTGAATTACAGCTCTTCAGCTTATTGTAACTTCAATGGGAGAGACCTGGATGTGCCCTCATGCCATCATGCTGATTTCATATCAGTATTTTACACAGTCCTTGCCACTTCCAAAGCCATTATCCTGATGAAAATTTTTAGCATACTACTCAAGACCTAACAAAAGTACCCAGTCTCCCGGTTTCTAGGCTTATCCTCTTTCTATCTATCCCGTGCTCAACAGCAAAAAAATTGTCAACTTAGTCAGATCATGAGAATCAAAGCCTATAACAATCACTGATCAGAGTATGTTCTTACATTAAATCAAGAACTCTAATATATAGTTTTAAAGAATTCTACCAATTACACCCCCTTCTCTGTTATTCAGACAGCCTCTTAGTGCTTTAGCTTATATTATACTTTGGCATGCAAAACCTTCTAGCTTTTACTAAAGCATGATACTCCTTTCTGCCTCCAAACTCTTACTCTGCTCTCACCATCCCCAGTCTTTTTTTTTTTTAATGGTCAATATAAGCTTCATTGTGCTAAGCTGTTTTTACATTTCCCTTAGCTGTGGAAAGCTGAGTTACAAAATTCTTGTTATTCCAGATAATACTCAGTCTTTCAAACCCTCAATAAAATATTAAACTGAGATCAGTGACTATACTTTTCTAATATTTAATACATTTTTTCACATCTAGTCTTTTAAAAATATTTTTATTTACTGAATATAATATAACTCTATTAAATAGAATTTCTTTTCTTTTCTTTTTTTTTCATTTTATTCTGGATAGCAGAGAAAGGATCAATCAATACAGAGGGTTTTGGTCTAGTATTATCATAATAAATGTTCACACTCTGCCCTAAGCACAAACAGAATAACATCTTAAAACACATAATTTTTTTTCTTTAAACTTGGCAACTCTCTAAAAATAAAATCATCCACCTATGAAAATTACAAAGTCTGATTAATAAAAAATAGATATTTTGGAAGAGCTGGGTTATTTTTCTACATTTTCAAATATTGTTTTTTAAAACTCATCTTTCCACCTTCTAACAATAAATTATGAAGGATGAATGTTTGAGGACTGGGGAGCAAGAAGATAATGAATGAGCTAGGAGTGGAGAAAGAAAGTCTTCTCCTAACATACCTCCAGATATACTTAAAATAAAATTACAGAATGCATCTCCAACCTATATCCCTATGCCATCAAGTTCACCATTGGTAAAGGGTGTTATGTGTTAAATTGTGTCCCCCTCCCAAAGATATGTTAAAGTCAACCTCAGTACCCAGTATTACGACCTTATTTGGAATGGGAGACTGTGTAAATGTAACCAACTTAGGATGAGGTCAATATTGTACCTGGATCCAATTTGACTGGCGTCCTTATGAGAAGAAAAGAGACCAGATACACATATCCAAGAGGAGGACATCATATGAGGACAGCAGGAGAAACTGAAGTACAAAAAGGCAAGTCAAGGAACACCAAATATTGCCAGTGAACCATCAGAAGCTATGAGGGAACAAGAAAGGATTCTCCCCTCCAGGTTTCAGAGGGACCATGGCCTTGACAACAACTTAATTTTGTACATCTAGCCTCCAGAACTGTGAGTGAATAAATTTCTGCTGATTGAAGACACCTGGTTTGTGGTACCTTACCTTATTATAGCAGCCCAGGAAACTGAGAAAAGGAGACATGTGTCCTCCCTCTGTGAAAAATATTGCATTTCATAAACTTTTTAATATATTCTACATCTGAGTTTTGGTTGTTAGATCACTGAAAAATTATTCAGCCACCAAAATGACACACAAGAGTTGGAACAGAAGTCATTAAAATTAATACTCACAATAAAATTTAGTCATCCAGGTACCAGCCTACCAGAATCTCAAGTTTCATTAATGACTGCTGACCCAAAAGTAAGCTGGGCTACAATGTAACCAATTTAAAGAGGGGAAAATCAGCCTCCCTAAGTGCCAGGTAAAAGGGACATGCTGTCAAGAGGATTGGATGCTCTGAAGATTAAACCCAATGGGCTTTAAATGGCTGCCATGCTCTGATTGACAGGAACAGTCTGTGAAAGTCATCCCTTCCATGCAAGGCTGGGAAGTGAGCCAGAAGTGGCAGGAGGCAGAAGAAACAAAAAACCTGGAAATCTGCAATGACTGCAATTAAAAATGACGCTGGGGCAGTGAGCAGCAGACATTGCACTGTGTGAGTCAAGATGAGAGTCAAAGATGAAAAGAGGCAGTTCTGTAGCATGGAAGGTATCATGTATCCTTTAAGACTCACCTGTAATTGCCTCATTTTCCCTGGGACACAAAGAAGATATAGGTCAGGCTGGCAGCATAGATCAGCAGATACATTGCCAGAAAGCTAGTACAATCTCAGTTGTCCATATGAACAAGCGAAGCTAGAGAGATATCAAATATCCAGTAGCTCACTGTAGCCAGCAACTCTGGTAGCCACCCTAAATAAGATTTAAAAATGAATGAAATGTTTGGTAATTTTCCTGCCTATGTTCACCAACTGGTTCTATCTACAAATTTTATTGCTTTTCAAATATAAAATTATATTAGAAATCTGATTTTAAAACAAACAGATCCATCAATAGATTTAGTATGCATGACTTTTAAACAAATAACTTAAAAGATAGAATTGTTACTGTCATTTTGTTTAGAATTCCAGGAAACATCAAACAGTACAAAGTTCTTTATAAACAGAACATGGCCTAATTTAATGTCTGTAACTCATCTTTAATATTTCACTGATAACACCACTGATATTTGTTGAATGATATTCTTACTGAGAATGCATTATATGTCAGATACTATTCTAGATGATAATGATAGTGGCAACAGAACTTAATGCATGTCTGTGTCCAAAAACCCTAAGGCCCGATAAATGCTTAATCAAAGTTTTCCCTGAGTCCATTGGGAAAATTTAAATGACAAATAATATTGAAAAAAGTGTTAAGGTAGATGATTGTAAATGTGACCAAAAGACGATTTTCTAGGGTTTCTCCAGCATTTGCGTCACTGCCCAGGAAATATAATACACCCAATGTATTCTATTCACAGCCCACCTAAATGAAGAAAAAAAAAAATGATCTAAAAGTTAATTCCTGCTGGTCACTGTCCCAGGAAAACAAATTCCAAGGTAACTACCAGAACTATATTAGATTAGGTATTTTTTAGATATGCAACCAAACAAGTACAACATGATAGCTCATGTTTATGATGATGTCCCTGAGACATTAAAAATGTTTAAAATACAAATAAACAATATAAAATTTTTATCATATTAGCTATCTAAAAATAAAACAAAAGAAATAAAAATGATAAATCTCTGGGAATGAAACTAACAAAATGATAAATGACTTATATGGAGAAAATTAGAAAACTATCAAAATACATAAAACAAAATAGAATGAAATGGAGAAATATACCTTAATGATAATTAAGACTCAACATTTAAAGACAAAAAATTATTTGCAAATTAATCTATCTATAAATTTAATACAACCATAATCAAGCTCTCAATAAAATTTTCATGTACAGAAATTAACAAGATGATACTAAAATTCAGATTGAGGAACAAAGGCCAATAAAGAATATATAAGATGATTTTGAAAAACAATAAAAAGGGGAAAAGGTCTTGCCCTGACTGATATCAATATTTATTAATAAGCTATAGTAATTGAATCAAAGTAATGTGCCAGCAGAGACTGCAAACGGAATAGGATAGAATGCCTTGCAACACCCAACTTGTAATATGCAAATAATATATAAGACAAATGGCAGATGGATGAACTGTTCAAATGGTGCTCTTGACTATAAATAGAGAAAATAATAAAACTAGATCTTAATTCACAAAATAAAAATCAAAGATAAAGACAAGCATAAAAACAAAACTTTTAGGCATTTAGAAAAATATTCAAGAATACATATTTACAATACTGGGCTAGGAAATAATTTCTTAAATGGAACAATCAAAACACTCAACAAAGATCAATAAAATTAATTACATTATTATTTTTAAGAGCTTAATATAAAAAAGCATGAACAAATTAAAAATATTAGTTCTAGCCCAGAAGTAAATACTTGCAAAAAAATATATGAAATACAAAGTTTGATTACTCAAAATATAAGTCTAGCTATTGTAGATGAAGAACAACCCACCCAAAGGAAAAGTAGACAAAGAAAATGAAAGATAGCAAGTCCAAATGGCTGATAAATATATGAAATCAAGTAAATCAAATAAATAGAAATTAAAGTAATAGTAAGATATGATATTGTACTCATAAGATTGGGGGGGAAAATGACTAAACACTGATAAAATCAAAGAAGGATGTTGGAAACAGGAAATCTTATATAATACTAGGAGAAATATAAATTGGTAGATATTGAAAACACTCCAAATGCCCAATGATAATAAAATAGTTAATTTGTGCACCCAATGGAAAATAAGGTAATTACAAAAAAATAAACTAGGTTCATTGAGTTAAGTTAGAAAAATGCAATTTAGTAAATGATATTTCCAGGATAATGCTACTAATGTAAATATTAAAGAAATTCTAAGTAATAACAAATTATTTATGAATGGACACACAAATGGCAAGAGGAAATCAAAGGATTCTTTATGGCAAGACTGCTATTGGTAGGGGTAAGAAAAAGAAATAGATCTCGTCCAAGAATATCTATTTGTATTGTTTTATTAGTTCATACTTGGTAATAGAAGTGTGATACAGTGTTCATCGATTTGAGAACACTGGTTTTCTGGGTACCATACAATGAAGACTAAGAAATCAAAATGTAATAAATAGAAAGATTTTCCCCATCGATCTTCTGGGATGGCTACAATCCCACTGTTTCATGAAAAAATGTATTATCTGGAAGAGACAACAATTACTGGAATGAGTTCTTAACTGACAATTTTCACTAAAATTCATTCTCTCTAAAAGGAGAGAGGAGTGCTGAGAGCATTGCTTTTGATTAGGCAAAGAGTCTGACAAAGGTAGGCATTCTTGTGCAGTTTAAGGAAAAGAAAAAAGGCATTGAGTTCCTGGGCTGGTTCCCAAAGGGAACTTAGGGCAACACTGGAAGACAAACTTTTTCTGCTTCACTATTTGGCCTCAAGCCAGCGTATCTTTTTAAGGTAGCTCTATTTTCAGGTACAATATTAAAAATCTATTGAGATCCATGGAACTGGGTTCTACATATCAAGCTTTTGAGTAAATTTTCAAAATTTGATGCCAGAAGAGAATCCAGGTAATCACATGTCCTAGATTCTTCATTAATAGTTTGTGTTTGGTGAGCTTTCTAATTTATACATAGTATGTTTACAAAATTGCCTTTCCTAAGAGCTTAATGTTGGCTAACATTTAAATTAGTTTCATTTCCTGAGAACAAAACAAGTAAAAAAGCATTATAGTTATATTCTGTTCTAATTGTAATCAGGAGCAATAGAAGACAAAATAAGATTTAAAATTTAAAAGAACAGTAAAAACAACAATGGTTTATGAAGAATTGGCCAGATATGCTGTTGACACTCCCACATCTGGTACTGGCTCTACTGAACAATAACCACCTGGAGGCCTTGTGCGGGCGCACAAGAAACCTTTAGCAAATGCTCATCCCATTTAATATTCATTGAATTCAGGAACGCATATACTGTGACTGAATGCTGAAATGAAATCAGCCTCAGACAGGCCTGCTTTTGTTTGGACGCACATGAAAACAAAGTACCCATGCTCGTTCTCTCTCAAGGTCTCTTCCAGTAAAACGAAACATGATAGTGACTGAACTATCTATATAAAGATAATGGCCAGAAATTGCACACCAGAAAACTGCCAAGTTCATGGAAGAGTAAAAAAGATAAAAAATAATGTCAATAAAAATGGAGGAATATTTATGAGAGAAAGTATATTGGCTGCCATAGAGATAACTTCCTTAAGGTGAAGTTAAGGAAAAAGTATAGTGGCAAATTGTTAATGTGACAAATTTGCCATGTAACGTAATAAATGCTTTATTAAAATCAGAGAGGCCTAGATACAAGTGAGAACATTCACCATAGGGGAGTAATCAAGTATTGTTTCAGATAATAGCTATGGCACACACTCAAGTTCCCTAGGTGGTGTTTGAGTGTTTCCTTTCACACTTTGTTGCATACTGAATGTGGCCACAGGCAAAGTGGCAGTCCATTTTAGAAATGCGCCAAGAGTGATAAATGAGGCTGAATTTGGGAGTGCATCACAGAACTAGCAAGCACAGGATCAAACTGGAAAGTCTGATCATGAAAATGACTTCAGGGACTTCATTGTAGAGCTGAAACTTGAGAAGACGCCAAACACTTTCAGGAATGAGTGAACTACATTTGATTTCATATAACTGAGAAGATTATTGGCAAAAACTGGAAATGTCAAATATCAAAAAGAAGGCAAAATCACACAAAATACAGAAACTGTAATATGTGTAAGAATTAGAGGTTATAATAAGTAACTAGGGAACAAAAAGAAATATTGGAATGTGATTTTTTTTTTTTTTCATTGAAGGGGAGAAGACTGAAATTGCTCTGGTAATATATTTTTTTTAAATGTGTACTCTTAGTGAATAAACACTGAGAACAAAAGAATCCAACTAATAAAATGGTGATAGGAATTAAAAATAAGGCATGAGGAAATAGCTGAATTAGCAATTGCCTTGTAATAACCTTTATAGAGAAAAAGCTGAAGTGTTACCCAAATGAGTTATATTTCCCATTATAATTTTGGAGTCCAATTGTATTTAAAAATGTGGGAAAGATTCAATGATTCTTAAGCTATATAAAACAACACAAGACAGAAAAATGCTTTATTACCTAAAAACAAAACCAAAAAAAAAAAAGAGGTCTGAAAATTAATTCTGTTAGCATTAAGACTGTTAGCATTAAGGAGTTAACAATGCAAAGCCTTAAAATAAAAACATTCTAAATATGATTATACTGAAAATGACTTAAAGGGAAATGAAAAATTATACAAAGCTATCATATGCTTCAAGGAGAAAAATAAATATTTTTCTTATTTTTCTTATTCCCAAATTTAATACCTTTTAATCTGACGACTAAAACAGTTTAATAAATCTTTTGAAAATCTAATTTACTTGAGAAACTTACAAATTTATAAGAAGAAAACAAATTTTCTTTTCTTTAAAATGATTAAGCATAGCATAGTAATTTGGCCTGTTAGGTTCATATTGATCAAAAAGCCAGTGATTTATGGTTTTCAAAATTATGCATTTAAAAGAGAAAAAAAGATGGGTGGGAAGGAGGAGTGGTAATATGTTACCTCTGTAATTAGAAGCAAAAATGAGTCAGTTACCACTAGTCACTTTTTCAATTATCATGAATTAATAATTCAAATATTTCATAACATACACATTCTATATTATACCAAGTTCAGTATTCTGGCAGGGCAGAATCACAAAATATCTTTGGAGGCTCACAGGGTAACTTTCTGGGAAGTGTCAGCACACAGTAATAAGAGTGGGCATCAGATCAAAACTAGGCAGGTTGCATTTAATTTGCAGCCTCCATAAACACCAGGGCCATCCTTTTTAGAGCCTGCATTTGTCATTTTGAATGGAAGCCTGGAGCTCTAGTTTTCTGCTTCCCATTTCTAAACCAGTTAGTCAGACACCTCAGGCAAGAAGCCATATTGCTTTCATTATCTTCCTGGGGTGGATCACAATGTCAAGTGCAGGTGAACATTAAATAAATGCTCCTGGATGATGAGAGACAGGATCATGCCTGGACAACTTTGTGAAGTAGAAAAGCTTCCCTTGAAATTTTTGATTTAGTTTTGTTTTTTAAATTTATTTATTTATTTATTTATTTATTTATTGCCCACTCCACTTACCCTTTTAAGTGTCTTCTGGCCCACAACTAGCTACCACTTACCTACTGTTTCACCAAATCTGCTGCTTAGCAGATGCTGCTGGGCCCAGCCCATACTCTCTCAGAACCTCCCTTTGCCTCGTGTCCCCACTTTAAAGTCAGCAGCAGGACTCTTGGCCTGGGACTTTCTCTGGACTCCTGAGTGGAAGTGAAAGAGAAATAATGCCGACTCTGCATCCCCTACCAGCCCATAGTCAGTGATAAACAGGTGGTCATATCCTGAATAAATACTCCATTTAGTTTGGAACTTTCAGTAGGATACCTCTGAGACACGTTTTACATGGTGCTTCAGAGGTCCCCGGTTACAGTGGAAGCTATTGCTGGCTCACTGCCCTTGTCTATCTGTCTCCAGCTCCCTGTCAATGTTTCCTGGGATCATCTCCAAAATTACTTGTACTCGAATCCTTACTCAAAGTCAACTTCTGGGGGCACTGAAATAGACACACACCCATCAAAATCTGGTGTCATTAACAGAATAAGGTCACATACGCCTTACCATGCATTTAGGCCCACATGTTTTACCTGTTTTGGAATATTTTATATTTTAAAATATCTTTCTAAGGGAATACAAATTGAACGTTTAGAAAACAGACATAAGTAAGCAGGTGAACAGTAGGCATTTTATGGGAACAGATTTTGAAATAAGGACTAAGCCGTTTCCCACTGTATTTTCCCTGCAGAGCCATCTCTGACCATCACTAAATGTAAGCTTCAATTACTTGAACTACATATAACATGTTCTTTTGAAGTGGTCAGATCTCAACTGTCTTCCTTATCAAGCAGAAATTAGCCTCTCTCAAAGAACATAGAGGTGAGGGGGAGGGGCCCTAAGTGTTTCACTTAAGCACTTTAGAAAGTCCAGCAAAAAAAGTCAATTCAAGTTGAAGCTTTTTGATAGTTCATCAGTCAGTCTAATGATTGTGGACAGTTCATCTGGGCAATTCAGACAACCATCCCCAGTTCAGAGCAGTGGTACGCATTCTTAAGTATATGTAAGAATCACCTGGAAGGCTTGTGCCAATACAGAATTTCTGATTTAATAGGTCTGTGGTGGTGAAGAGAATTTGCACTTCTAACAAGTTCTCAAGTGATACAGATGTTGTTAGTTGAGGAAATTCACAATGGAAACCACGTTGTACATAATTCTTATTTTCTCCTTCTAAATATTGTACCTTTAAATTCAAAAGACTCTTCTACACTTCCTTCAGTAAACACAGCCCAACTGCAGACACTTTTTCCTCATAGGATTTTCCTCCCTTTTGATTTACTGGCTGCCTGAAAGGCAATGCCATTACTTTACAACTGATCCTTAATATAGATTTTCTTGTATTCCTTCTTGTATGCTAAAGTCACCTTCACCTTTAAGTCCTCGCTCTGAACAGTAAAAGTAAATTCTCCACATTCACTCAACAACAAAGGTAGTTTTCTGCCAGGTGGTAAATATAACAGATACTGTCTCTACACAAAGTTGTATTTGTATTATTTTGCTCTGCTCTAAATGACACAGAAAGCATAATGATTATATCTCAAAAAATGCTGCATCATAGATTTAGTTGACAAAAACGGCCTTTGGCAATACCAAAATCATCTTTGATATAGAAATAAGATACCAAAAGTAAAGGACTTCAAGTTATTTTAACATAACAACTTAAAGGGGAAAAATATCAAATGACAAGATCTTTAATAAAAATAACTGATGCAGATTATTATCTTCTCATAGCTTCCTTATAACCTCATATGTAAGTTATTGCATATATTCTGTAATATAATTCAATGTATATAACATAGTATAACTAAAAGGCAATTATTTAGAAAGAGATCAACAAAAAAATGAATGCATAAAAGGCATTTTTTTCCAACTCGAGAACATCATAATGTTTTCAGTGCACCAGATAAAAATTCTAAAATGTAGTTTGGTTTTCAGAAAATAAAATAATGTACTAATACCAATCTGTTTTGATACAACTCTAATTATGGATATCTTACATAATAGGGTTGTTGATATTTACCATGCAATGTATCTGGCATGACTGCATGACAGTATGATAATCACTGTCACTCATTCCAGACCCTTTTTCTCCCTTATTTCTTTGCTTCTCTAACTTACTGTTCCTCTTGTTGAAGCATATATATTATGCCCAAGGATATAGAACAATACATATTCCTTTCAAGAGCATAAAAAGAGTTACTTTATCTACAGAAAAAGTATCTATTTGTGTGCCAATTTTAAAGTCCATTTCTAATTCTAGCTGTCTCTTCAGGACTGATACAGTAGTCCACCTAGCACACTCCTTCCTGGTCATCAACCATAAGAAGGTTCACTGCTCCCTAGATGAATGTTTCCTCAGTTTATATTTTTGTATCAAAGAAATGACTCCACACTCTCCTAGACCTGCTAACATCCAGGATGACATACCTTGTTGGTTTTCCAGTGGCAAGTCAATTAAGCTTTGCCCAACTTTCAGTTATAGTAAAAAAAATGACCTGATTAATTATTTGCCTTTAACCCATGTCCTGTTTTCCCCAGAAATTCTTACCGGTGGCACTTGCAGCTATAGCATTTACCCTGAGATAACTCATGGATTATAGACCTAACCTTACTCCCAAACTTTGCCATGAAATATCTCACTTTTACTATTATTTTCACATCAGTCTAGTATATTGATAGTCCTTGGAAACAAATGACATCATTCTATTTGTAGCATTTTGTTTTTAGTAGTGGTACTTACATTTACAAAATATAGTAATTCTTGATACCTGAAAAATGTCAAAATAGAAAACATTACATTCCTATGCATGTGTTAACATCATTCTCAAATAGTTGATTTATGTATACATTTCTGTTACATTAGGAATAGAGACAAGTTCTGTTTAGAAATAACTCCAAGAACAGTTTTCATACTTTATTTTCACACCAGTGAAAACCAGTGAAAACCAGTCAGATTTGCTTCAGCCTCAAAGAGCGTGTTTATGTAAATTAACATTGGCAGTGAGCTACGCTTTTTTTTTTTCTAAACAGGAAATGGGTTTTAAAAATTACAATCTAACTCTTTTGTAGGTAATTTTGTATTAACTAAATATTTTCAAGCTACCAGAGTGGTCTTAACTTCAGACATTCTTCCATGCTCAAAAAATATATAATTCCTTGAAAAACGTCATGTGCTTTATGCCGTAAACTTGGATGTCTTTAATAAAGTGAACAGTAACTCTGAAGCCAATTTAATGACTTGTCATTGTTGTCCTTAGTCTGGATGTGATCCAATTAACTTATTTCATTGAATTATGCCACTTTTTAAGCCCAAATGAAAGCTTGTCCCAGTAAGCCTCTATTCTCTTTCCTTGATGATTGTGTTTGGAGGTGATCGATCACACTTGTGGCCTCAGAAAGGAAGCTGTGCTCTAGAGAGTTCTCATTGAAAAGAGTGAAGAAGGTTGAAGGCAATGCAAGAAGCTGGCATCTGTCTAATAAATCTCTGATATAAGAACATGCACACACATGCACACACACACACACACACACATGCACACACACACATACACACACACATATTTTCCTGGTCATTAGCATTATGATTTGTTGACAGCAAGGGACAGTCTGAGCTCTATTCCTTGCTGGGTCCCAGAAGACACCTGGGCACAAAGATGCTGGTGGCTGCAGATGCCTCAGGAGGCCTTGAATACTTAGTTTAGATGAGGCCAAACCTCCATTGTCTTAGATCCCTATCACTGCCTCCCTATTCCAACTACCAGGACTGTAGAACTGTGGGCGAAGCTAAGTCAAAATGAAATACACACACTTACCCACTGTCTTCAGCAATGTCCAGACCCTTGTCTCTGATCTAATGTATCTCTTCTCTTTTTGCTTCCAGATAATCTTATCTGAACATTGTCAAATATTTCAATGTGCATGATAGTCCTTAGTTTTCAACACTCTAAAACTGGTACTTATGGAAGAAGAAATATACCAACTAAGTGGTCACCTTTAGAACCTGAATGACTCAACTAATTACCATTATTTCTTTTTACTTTATATTAAGTAATATAAATATTCAGAGTAATATAAAGATTAGCATTTCTAATATCTAATTATTTTCATTTGCTATCATACATATCATTTTGTATGTAAGACATTTTTCATAATAACTTATTTTTATATTTTGGAAAAGTAAGTTCCAGTGACCCAAACAAAACAATGGCAAAGAGGGGAAATATCACTTACAGTTCTTCCATCTCAGTATAATATTATAATATCACATAATGTACAACAATGCTATATTGCATAACAATATACTGCTATTTATAGCATTATATTATGATAAAGCAACTATTCATTATTCCAGAGTAATGAGAAATGGATATTTGTGTCTTCCTCTAAATGTCGGAGAGCCTTAAGGCTTGGTCCAAACTTCTTTATTTCTGTCTCTCTATATTCTTTTCCTAGACCAACTCAGCCATCCCTTTAAATATGATCTATATAATTATCTCCTAAATTCATATATCCTTGTCTATTAATTCCAAATTCATATCTCTAATTATGTTTTTATAGTCATCTTATCTTACTCCCAAACTGAATTCTCTATTCCATACTCTCATCTACTGCTCAAATAATCCATACTTTGTCTTCTTCTTTTTAGACATGGCACCAGTATCTCCCCCAGTTGCTTAAGCCAGATAATTTGGAGTCATGTTTTATTTTTCTTTCCCCTCTCAATTTTCATATTCCATACATACCACACTTTCCTTAATCACCACTCCCACCACTTTGGACCATCTTACCTCTCATCTGGAATACTTAGAAATCCCAACTGGTGCTTTTCCATTTTTCCTCCAATCCATTTTCCAACATAGCAGACAGAATAATCCTCCACATATTCAAAGCATCATTATACTTCAAAGTCTTAAAATGGCTTTCATTGAACTTAAAACTAAATCCCAGCCATGCCAACTACATGCTCCTGCTTCCTCCTTGCTCACTTTATTTCTCTCTATCTTGTTCTAACTTCAGACTCAACAACTTTACTTAATTTACTACAGCTCAGCGAGGGCTTTCCTTCTCAAGTTTCTTATTGCTCAGGATGCTTTCTCTTCCTAGAAAGCAACTCTGTCCCTGTTCTTGTCATAATCAGCTCTCTTTCAATCCTGAGGTAACATATGAAAACACACCTCAGACTTGCCGTCTTAGGCATTCCCTCTGTAATTCTCTCTTGTTATTCACAACCATAGTATCTCATTCATTTCATTTACCTTGGATAGCACCTTACTATTTCGTTAGTTGTTCAAAATCTGTCTTTGCTCACCAGGTTTCGAGCTCTTGGAGGGTAGGGGATATTTGTTAGGTTCGTCAATATCACTCATTGCCAGCAAAATGTCTGGCATATAGGGAGCATTTAATAAAAATGTATGTAGTAATGAGTATGATAATAATGATAATCATAATATCAGCATATTAGTTCTTATTAAGATATGTACACTATTCTAAGTGTTTTCCGTGTATTAATTCATTTAAAGAGATGAGTACTATTCTCATCCTTCTCTGATGCACAGAGAGGATAAGTAACTGGTCAAGTCATAAAGATAGCAAGTAGCAGAGCAGGGATTCAAATATTTGTCTTCTGGCCCCACCACTCAAGATCTTAATCATTCTGCTAGGCTACCTGCTAAAACGTAATGTAGAACAAAGAGAATATGTTCAATAAAAATATAAAAACAAATGCAATGATTCACAAAAGGCCAAGGAATTTGAAGACAATATACATTTAATGTAAAATTTTTGATGATTTAGAAGGTGTATGTGGGCCACAAAGCATCCCGGAACATCACCCTATAACACTGGTTATCTGCAGCAACTATAAATGTATAATATGAAGTCTCACTTGATCCTATGGAATATCCTGTATTTTAAAAACACCTTGTATAAGACCATTCAGATTGATTTTACATAGTTTAAAAGATAATGCCAGTTGTCTGACCAAACTAAGTTAGATTTTGAGCAGATAGAGGTACTAATAATATGAGGTAGTTTTCAGATTCTTAAGCATTGAGAAAGTGGGCCTTTCCTTGAAAGGCAAAATAGAAATATAAGACATGGTTTGCACTGTTCGCAAACTGATGTCTCATCCTAAGATTGTCTGTGATGCTCTTGAAAATCGTCATTCAACCCAAAGCAGCCTGTGGATACACTTATTTATTGGCTCATACAGCTACTAAGTTATTTCCAATCATAGTGACCCATGCTTGAAGCATGAAGACTACAAAATAAATTGAAAAAAAGAAAAAAAGAAAAAGGAAGAAAGAAGAAAGGTGTTTGGCCTCTGGGTAATTCAGAGAAACCATACCTGACAACAGCACGTTGTGAAAATAACATTTATCAGCATCAAAACAGGACTTCAGGGGCAATCTGAGATAGAAACCATTATTTGCACTCTTAGATGTTCAAAAGTTGAAGTACTGTAGATTGTTTGAAAAGATAAAAACCTGGCTCTGCCTGTTTTCATTTCTTCTTACTTGCTTTTTCAAGATCTTATCTCATTTTCTCTCCCATTTTTAAGTGTCATTTCTGTCTTCTTTCCTAAATAGAGACTGCTCTCTGGATTTGGCACTATTTTGGCTTCTTGGAAAGTCTTTACATTTAAACCTCAGGAGTAAACAAAGTTCTCTAATCTCTCTAAGTAAGGCTAAAGATAAAGCCAGGTTACTTCCTGGGTTCTTACACATCCAGAGCATTTGGTAGAGTTTGGGAGCTGGGTGGGGAGGGAGATTTGAAAATGATAAGCAAGTTTATTTTCTTTGTAATTTTCTAAAACTGATAATATCATATACAACAACATCTCAATCTTTGTAACAATAAAAACATGATTAATTAGTAGTAAAATGATGATACTCTTTAGAGTCACAATTGAACAGAAGTTTGACCACATAATTCATGATCATTTAAGTTCTATCCCTGCTTCTTTGACTCTTTAAAGATGCAACACACACACACACACACACACACACACACACACACACACTCCATGAGATGGGTTGGTTCTGCCTCTAATAGTTCATATTCATAAAATGTTTAAATGTAAAGCCTTTTTCTTATTTATAGACTTAATGGGTATTTATCTATTCCATATTTTTCTTTTGACCATGTTCTACATCCAGGCAATAAAATCACAAGTGAAGACAGACATGGCCCTGAATAATGAAAAGTTGCCATGAGGACAAGAGCTGTACTGCTATGATGCTGTAACAGGAAGAACTGACCCAAGTAAAATCGTCAAGGAACTCTTCTCTGAGGAAAAGACATTTTACTGACGTCTCAAAGCCAAGCAGGAGCAATTGGATGAGGCAAAATACCAGCATATGGCAGAAGAGAGCTGGGTGGGGAGGGGGATTTGAAAATGATAAGTATTTGACCTTTCAAGGTCAAAGGATTGAAGAGGTGTATGATTGGGATCTGAGTACAGATAGTGGTGGGCAAGGAAGAAAAGGGGTGATCTGCAACATATCCTAAAGCAGAGAGAAAAGATATCAGAAGTTTTATCTTTATCCTAAGAGTACAGAGAGACTCTTGACATGTTTTAAATAAAGAGGTCAGTAATGAGGTAGGTGTCCGGGATAGGGCCCCACAGGGCAGAGAAAAGACCACAGGGGCCCCAGTGGACATGGGATATGGGTAGCCCTGTGAGGAAGCCACTGCAGTATCCAGAGAGCAAACAATGATTTAGACTACAAGGTGCTGAAGGCAGGCAAAAGCAAAAGGATTTGAGGGATAATGAACCAGACTTGGAAGCAAACTAGAAATGAGGATAGCATAAGAGGAAGGTGAGGGGAATGACTTCTGTGTTATTTTATTCCTCATACCATTTAACATAAGTTCTACTTCTATAATAATAAATAAAGGTGGTTAAGGGAATAGCATGATGACACAGAGCTATACTATCAGATTTTTATACTAAATATAAGTGTTTATATTTGCATATTGAAATGAAGTACTTCCTTAGGCTTAAATTTATTTCTGCTAAATAAAGAAGAATTTTGAATTAATGCAAATCTTTCACTGAACTAAATTAACAACACAAAATATAGTGAGTTCATTTATAGTGACTTTATAAGGAACAAAAAGCATCGAATTTCTATTACATGTAGAGAAATTAGATAATATTAGTTTCTTAAACATGAATTTTCTTTAATTAATCATTGACTAGGAGGAAGAAACACTGAAATCAAATGTCAACACCCATGTTAACTAGTAAAAAATTCTCCCTAGTGTAATTTTCAGAAATAAAGCTACCTAAGAAAGGGCAGGTAATAGCAAAAGCATTATATTATTTTATGTAGAATAAATTACAACTGAAATGGTTAATAGAAAAGTTAAAAGAAAGCATTCTATTTCAAGGATTTAGTTAACCATTGCTACACTTTTCTTAAGTTTTAGTTTGTAAAATATGTACAAGACTGAAATACAGCTTTAGCCCTCATAGTCTAGCAAACATCAATTCGAGTCAATGTAGTACATGCAGAACAAATTTCAATTAAGAAGCACTCAAACCAGGCTCTTGTTCTACAACATGTGTATGCGACAAACCTTTAGATTTCTTATCTGTCCATCATATATGTTATTTATTTCAAAAACCAAATTCATAATTAATTTTCCACAGATTATATATATTGCTCTCTTCCTTAATACATGATATGTAGTATAGATTGTATTTTATACAGTTGACCCTTGAAAAACCTTTGAACTGCGAGGTTTCACTTACACATGGATCTTGTAAACAGATAATGTAAACTTACAGTATAGGTAAATTTATAGTACAGTACTATACATGTATTTTCTCTTCCTTAAGATTTTCTTAATAACATTTTATTTTCCCTGGTTTACTTTATTGTAAAAATATAGTATATAGGACATATAACATAAAAATATTTATTAATTGACTATGTTATTGGTAAGACTTCTAGTCAACAGCAGGCAATTAGTAGTTAAGTTTTGGGGAGTCAAAAGTTATATGCATATTTTCCACTGTGTGTGTGTGTGTGTGTGCGGGGGTGGGGAGTGGGTCAGTGCCCTAGTCCAGACATTGTTCAAGAGTCAACTGCACTTATTTTTATTCTTTAATTTTTACATACCTCATGTTCAACTAGTTTTATATATTCAAGAAAATTTTGTGTTTTCCTCCTTATTTTGTAGAGTGTTCAGCATCTAAGAACACTTAACAAAAGCATAATAGGTAAATGAATGAATGAATGAATGATCTTTATCTTGCGAGGTATTTAAGAGTTCACACTAAATTGTATTTGTTTTGTTTGTCTTCTTATTTTGACAAGCTAAAGTTTTAGATATCTATTAAATGTTTAGTTGTCAGTTTTTGCGCCATTACTATGAGATTTATTTTGCTCATGTTGAACTAATATTATTAAAACTCTATGAAAAGGTAAATATATTAATTGAAATGAAATCAACAATTTTAGGAAATATGTAAAAGATGACAATATCATTAAGAATTTTCTACAAAATTTTCATCTGATAAGAACATTTCTCATGCAATATTTCAAATAATAATGGTAAAGATGAATAAATATTGAATGAGAAAATAGGGGATCTATGATCAAATTTTAGCTCTGCAGCTAAGCAGTAGTATTTCTCAGCAAAGTCATTTCATTTTGAAGAGATTGAGATTTAACGAAGATAAAAGAGGAGCGAATAGAGTTTTCAGACATGTTTCACAGTAAATTTCAATACTTCCTTTCTTTCTCCTTCCCAATAAAATTATGTAAACAATGGCTATAATTTGTTGAATGTATATACACATATACACAAAATTAGAAGTAAACACATCTTTTTTTTTTTTTTTTTTTGTCCAGGGAAGCTAGGACTAAAAGATTCTCTATTTTTTTTTCAACTGTTTCAAGTAAACTGAAAGACATTCCCAAAATGAGGACTTTGGCCAAGTGGGAAATCTGCAGCTCCCACTTGTCATTTATAGCTTTACTGCTTGCTTTGTCAGAATATTCCCTGGTAATTGAACTTCTATTTTTAAAAATAAACGTTGCTTCATTTCTAACTTGGGCCCGGCAGAATGGCTCCCGCAAAGGAAGGTGATGAAAAGAAGGGCCATTCTGCCATTGATGAGGTATTGATCAGAAAATACACCATCGACATTCACAAGTGCATCCAAAGTGGGTTTAAAGAAGCGTGTCCTTGGGCCCTCAAAAAGATCTGGAAGTTTGCCATGAAAAAGATAGGAATTTCAGATGTGTGAACTGACACCAGACTCAACAAAGCTGTCTGGGCCAAAACAATAAGGAATGTCCCATACCACACTCGGGTGCAGTTATCCAGAAAACGTTACGAGGATGAAGATTCACTAAACAAGCTCTATATGCTAGTCACCTATGTACTTGTCACCTCACCTTCAAAAATCTACAAACAGTTAATGTGGATAAGAACTAACTGCTGATTATCAGATAAAGTTATAAAACTGCCAAAAAAATAAAAATAAATAATAAACCATTCTTTGAGTGCTACAAGTTATTTGGGATGAAAATTCCAGATGTGCTGAAAAAAAATATATTTAATAACACGTGAATCACATGTCTTAAACAATTCATAGATGATGCATTGACATGGACATTACATGTGTAAAAGAGAATATAATAAAATAATCATGGACTGATAATATAGGACTTAATTTTTGTAAACAATAAAAGACCCTGGAAAAATTATGTGGCATTTTAATCATTTCCAACTGAATTCTATTTTAATTTTTCTTCCACTTAAAGTTTACTTTATATATTAATAGAATCTATCCTTTTATGAGTGTATGTGATGTTCTTAACCCACATGTAGATATTTAAGTCCTTAAGAGACTCACAACATGGAGCAGACTCCAGGCATGCATTCATTCACTCATTCATTCAAGTGCCTACCATTCCTGAACACTGTGCTAAAGGACATACAAAAATGCAAATGGTGCATTTCTGAAGATGGAAGAGAGTAGATAGGACAAAAACAATACTCAATTTTTTTTTGCAATTGTTTTATGTTTGCTTGACATGCAATGATACCTATCTACCTGCCTATTGATCTATGTCTGTCATTGTAATTCAAATCCTCAAGTACACGATACGAAATTTACAGCAAAATTGTTAACAAAACCTAAAAAGCAAAGAAACAAAAAATCCTTTAAATAATTTGCTTAACGGTGAACTGGGGCAATAAAGGTTCTAATATTTCAAGATTCAAGGGTCCTCGGTCCTACCTAAAATCAACTCATTAACAGTCTTAGAAAGAATTCACAATATCCATTCAAGACAAGCATTAAATATATCAATTTTTATATTTACACCCTATCCTAAGTAATACTAAATTATGAAAAATGGAAAAAAAGAAAGTAAGCAAAAAATAAACTTCTTAATAAAATCTTCTGTCATTTGCTTTGATTAGATAATTGTAGGCATTAGTTTTAACTTAAAGAACACTCAGAAAAATAAATACCTAAGAGTAGTTAATACCCTTGAAGCTGTATAAATAACCTTAGGGCTAATGAGTCTTACTAAAAAGAACAAATTAAAAACTGAAGCCAAATATGCTTTAATTTGGATAAACATGTTTTTATCAGAATGGTATAAAGTTCTTAACCACATATGTTCAAAACTTCCCTTTTTGGGTTAAGTGGGTGATTTATGTTGATGGTATAATATGATCTTGAGGAAAAGGCCCTACAGAAGGATGGTTTATCCCCTTTCTTTAAAACTCTGTAATAATCTTTTGTCAGCACTATTCTGTGATTATCATTCTGTCCTTTATTTACTTTATCTGTTTGTCTCCTGTCCCTCTTATATCCTTAGAACTCGATAAAACTTAGTATACGTTAAAGGCAAAGCTCATGCTTCCCCCTTTCAGTTTTACCTTTGGTGATCCTCACAAGACTTCATGAAAGATCTCATAAAAAAAACATAACTGGAATTCAGGTGCCAAAATATCAAGAGGGGTCCCCAGTTGCAAAGATGAAAACCTATCACAAACAGAGCAAAGGAAAAGGGATAATTCTGGGTAGTTTAGTGTAGCTGGAACAATACTGGAGGAGGGTCAAGCAGCAGGGAGAACTTTGAGAGATGAAGCTGGAATTTTAGGCAAGAGCTTAATCACAGCCTTCGTATCTGTGGGCAATGCAGAACCATGGACAGAATTTAAAGTGAGAGACTGACATTTGCTCACTGATTTAACCTGAAAAAAGGGCAGAAAACACTAAGAGAGAATAGATTGATGTACATTTTCTGTTTTGAGTGATTAGGAAATGAATCCATTTTATCCATTAAATAAGATATATATAAAAAAAGATGATTTGTTTAAAAAACAAAAAGTCAATGTTTGGGAATTTACTTAATGACTAAAGTGGGGAAGAATAGGGAGGTACAGACAGAGCCAAACATATAAGTTCAACATGTTAAAGATTGTGACGTCTTTCCTGAGCCAGGTATATCACTGTAAAGAAGCTATTTTAATTCTAATTTCCTCATTTACAAAATGAAGATATTGAGTTATTGTGGAGATTAAATGATATAATGCATGAAAAGTACATTGCATGGAGCTGCCCGTGGGCAATGAGACAAACTTGTTTGGTGTCCAAAGGACCCTTCTCGGTGCTTTTGTTGCATACTCTTTGTCCTGAGCTCATTTCCCTTGGCATTCTTGGAAGGGGACACAAACTCCTGCTCTTCCTGGTTCCCATCCTTTTTGCCATTATCTCTTCCTATGGCTATCCTTCAAACACTAGTGAGTTCCGGATTATGCCTTTGGAGGTTGGACTTCAACAGATATTTGAAACCTTAAAATAGTATAAAATTGTTAGTATTGCGTTGTATCCCTCAAAAAGATACGATGAAGTCTTAACCCTGACCTTACTAAAAACAAGGTTATTGCAGATATAATTAGTTAAAATGAGGTCATACCAGTGTAGTGTGGGTCCTTAGTCCAATATGGCTGATGTCCCTCAGAAGAAAGGGACAGAGAGCAGAGCTCCATGTGACTACTGAGGTAGAGATTAGAGTAATGCAACTGCGAGTCAAAAGATACCCAGGACTGAAAGCCAACCTCAAGACGCAAGGATGAGGCAAAGAAGAATTTTTCCCTACAGGTTTCAGAGGGAACATGTCCCTGACACACCTTCATTTAACACTTCTAGTCTCTAGAACCATAAGACAATAAAATGCTGTTGTTTAAGCTACCCAGTTGCAGTACGTTGTGAAAGAAGCCCTAGGATCCTGATATAGAAATATTTACAAGAATCTGCCTCTTTCTATAAAGGAAGCTCTTAGCTTTCCGATTCTCAAAAGGATTTGAAACACAAGAAATTTTCAGAGCAAGGGTTCCCTGTACTCTCCTCAGGTGATCCCATTTACTTGTGTGACTTTAACTTGAACCTGGATGGCACTGTCTCCCAAATCTCTACAACCAATCCAGACCTCTCCAGAGCTCTAGAAATTTATATCTAGTTGCAGTATCTAATACTAAATGGAGGACATACTGAATTAGCATTACCTTCCCATTTCAGTAAAGGATGCCATAACTCACTTTGCTGCTCAAGCCCAACATTGTGCATGTCTCCATGATCCATAATCCAGTCCATCAACATTGACTTGTTAGCTTGACCTCTAAAATAAATCACAAATCCGTCTATTTCTCTTCCCTCTTTGTTCCTACCATCCTGGACCTGCCACTCTCATACCTAAGTAATGCATTTGCCACCCTAGCTGGTCTGCTTCCCCTTCTGTCCTCCTCTCATTCATTGTTGCACTGAGGTGCTAAGACACAGATTAGATTGTTCTGGGAATCAGCAGTGAACCACGATTTTGTAGAGAAAGGAGTTGACTGTGAAGCTTATGATGACTAAGCCATCCTATTTTTCCCTTCTTCCTACTTTTAGCATTGCAAGTTTTGAGTCCTGGGAGATCTCTTAGTTGTGGGCAAACTATAATTTTATTCCAGTTGTTGGTCACCCTACCTGTAATGAAGTCAAATCAAGGGCTTAAACTGATCCCATGGGGATCTGTGAAGTTGGTAGAACTCTTCAGAATCAGGCCTGCAGTGTTACTCCCCATCTTGGGGAAAGAAGCTGAGTCTTAATACCTCTGCTTTAGACACAAGATGTTCTAGGGAGGTGACAGGACCGTGCACAAGGTGATTCTTAGCATTAGAAGGTAATTCCTGGGAGGGCTGACAGTTGAGGTCAATCATCCAGCAGCACTCTCAGGTGGGGCCAACAGATACCTTAAGCCTCACAAGATATCTAGGTGGCTTCACACAGGGTTCGCTAAATATCATGGCTAAATACGAACATGATGCATTTGCAGAAGTTCAAATAATTTCTTATTCTGGAACAAATGAAAGTACATGCCAACAAATCACATTAGCAGAACACAGGCAGAAGTCAGATCATGAAGTTTTTTGTATATGAGGGTAAAGAAAATAAGCTTGACCATGATATCTTTATGAAACCATTTTTTCCTTTCCTTTTGCTGTGATCATTATAATTACTGCAATACATGCAATAAAATACAATTGAAAAACTTTAGCATCCTTTCATTTTAGTGACTCAGCAAACTAGCAACACAAGGGAACTTCCCAAACCTGATATAGGCATCTATGTAACACCGAAAGCTAACATCTTAAAGGTGACGTTTTCCCCCTTAACATCAGGAATAAGGCAAGGATGACTGCATTAATCACTGCTACCCACCATTGTAACAGAAGTCCTAGACAGTGCAAAAAAACAAGAAAAAGAAAACAAAATGAAAGGCATAAATAAAATTATCTTTATTTTAATAAAACATAGTTGTCTATTAGAACAATAAATGAATTTAGTAGGTCACAGGACATTACATGGTCAATTTACACACACACAACACACACAACACACACAACTGTATTTCTATATAATACAATGGAAAATTGGAAAGTGAAAAAAAAATAAAGTACAATTAAAAATAACACCAAGAAACTTAGAGATAACTCTAATAAAATAGGTACTAGATTTGTGTCTTGTTTTCAAAACATATACAAAATTTTTAAAGATTTAAATAAATTGAGAGCTATACTGTGTTCATGAGCTATAAGCCTCAATGTTAAGATGTTAGTGCTCCCCAAATAAATCCACAGATTCAACACAATACCAATGAGAATATGAGCAAAAATATTTTTAAATAAAGAAGCTGAGTCAAAAGTTATATAGGGAACAAAGAAAATAAAATAGCCAAAATTTTGAAAAAAGAATAAAGTTGCAAGATTCATACTACTGATTTCAAAATTTATTGCAAAGATATAATAGTAATATACTGTGGTATTGATAAAAGTATAGACACATAAATAAATGGGAGCAAACATAAATAGATCCTCACATATATCATCAATTGACTTTTGTCAATGGAGCAAAGGCAAAAGAAAAGTCTTTTTAAGAAACAATACTGGCACAAATGAACATGCATACATAAAAAATAATAATAACTTTGATTCCTACCTTGTCTATATGCAAAAATTAGCTCAAAATGAATTAAAGACTAAATGTAAAACCTAAAACTATAACATTTCCAGAAAAAAAAATAGGATCAAACAGATGTAACTTTGTGTTAGGTGAAGATTCTTAAATACAAAACCAAAATCAGGGACCATAAAAGAATTAGAATCAATAAACTAGACTTCATAAAAATAAAAATGTCTTTCCTTTGAGAGACACTGTAACAAAAATGAAAAGATGAGCCAGGAAAACATAATATTATCTGGGGGTAGATTCTTTGGGATCCACCACAACTTTCAAGACAAAGACATGCTTTCCCCCCCAATTGGTTTCACCAATGACTGGGTATTGACCATTTCTGTTCAATGAATAACTCCTTTAAAGAGTAAGCTGAGCATTGGCCAGGCCAAGATGTTCTCATAGCTGTATCACAGTCTGAGGCTCTTCCTACCCAATCCTCCTCCTTTCCTCCCACTCCTATTCCTGTTCCCTCTAACCTTTAGCAACCTCTAATAATTTTTTTTTTCATTTCTAACTTCAGAAGACACAAATTGGCACAGTAAGTAGGGCCCTAGTCACCTAGGGCATTGTAAGCCACAACAAGAATTTGGAGACTTATTTTCTAAAGATAAAGTGCTCTGAAATATTCTAAATTATACTCCAGAGTTTCAATTATAAGCAATATGTTTTACATGATAAGAGCTATGTAAAAAGTAATTTTTTAAAAAAGAAAATTTGAAATCATAGATCATGATGACACTTTAAAGAAGATGATAGTAGCAATCAGCTACTTGGAAAGTCTGAAAAGTAATGCAATTTTACAAGTTTGGGTCATCCACATATAATCTCTTGATAATAAAGTAAAAAATTTCATCAATGCCCCCCTCGCAAAAAAAAAAAAAAAATCCAGTTACATACTAGAAAAGTACAATTTCCTACTAACATTCTTTGCTTTCTTTTTCCCCAAACAATATCTTGATATTAACAATTCACAGAATAAAAAAATAAATATATGTTTTTTAAAGCCAAAAGGGGCGGCTGTAACTTCAATATGAAATTTTCAATACATCTGTATTTTTCTTCCTTAAATGTGTAATGTAACTGCTGTTCATTCAATGTAAGCACTTTAATTAATTTTTTGAAGAGAACTTTAACAACTTTCAAGGAACTAACATATTGTTTTAACACTAAATGAAATGAAATAAATGCAGCAAGTCTGGGAGAATTAACATTGCATTAAGTCAATATTTTCTCATACCAAGAAAAATTTAAATCATTTCTAAGCAAAACAAAATGGTTAAAATTAAGATGACAACATTATTTTAATATGCAAAAATGCACATTATTATAAAAGGCTAATTTAGAAACAATCCAAAGAAACTGAAAGCTTGATTTCAATCTTCTATAAACATCACTTTTGAACATTATAGATGTAAAAGCCAGAGAACAAAGAAAGAGGAGCTTAGTGAGTTGTCCTTTTAGATAAGAGGTGGTGAGACTATCAATGAATAAAAAACATTTATCTGGGGAAAAGACAGAAAGGAAATGAAGAAATAAAGGAGAAAAATAATTCCAAGTCAAGCAGAATGAATGACCAAACCAATAAATATTTGTATAAAAATGTGTTCTTTGGTGAATAAAGTGAGGGCAATTTTTGTTAGAATGATGGTGAAAGAAGACAGTCTGGAGGGTTGGAGAGGTGAAGCTGATTGTGTGGAGAGGGCAAATGTATGTACTCTCAGAGGTTGTTTGGTAGTGAAGAGAAGCAGAGAGTTGGAGGGGACTAGGTAGTTCTCAGGGACAGAGTTTTGTTTTAGAATAATGAATACTTCAGTGTATCAGTTGCTAGAAGCTAGGACATATGTGAGGATACTTGGCAGTCAGCTTGATTCAGTCATCAGGGTGTATCTGTTATAAAATGTATATGAAGTCCATAAATGAAAACGTGGTCTAAGCTATCTAGTAATGCTCTAACCTCTATGCAAGAGAATGGGGTGGCGTTTAGACAGGAGTCACCATCATGAGATCCCTAGTTTTCCAGGTAAAGGCTCAGACTGGGGGAGGAGGCAAATGTGGGAGGCTGGAGCAGTCATAGGAGTTGCTCTGTTTTCTCAGGAAAGCAGGGAAGTGACAGGAACAGGGTAGAGCAGAGGTTGAAGGGGTTCCAATCACCTTCCTCTCCCATTCTTCCCAGTAACTGGTCCAAGCTATCATCTCCCTCCTCATCTCTTCACTTTTAGCAGAAACTTGATCCTCTATTTCATTAATAACATCATAGCAATTCCTACTTCCGTTATCTAGATGCCTATACAAGTCCTCCAAAATTTGCACCACTCTCACACTCTTCAAGCATCCTCTACATTGTCTCCAAAGTTATCTATCTGAAATGCAAATTTTCTCCCTTCACTCCCTCATTGAAAAGTTTTCCAGTAACTTTAAAAAGTTGACACTATTTAAAAAATTAGCCTCCAAGAGGCACATGGCCCTAATAAGTGTCTTCAGTCTCCACATGGTGCTCCTAAAAAATCAGTTAAGTACTGCAACATAACATCTGATCTATGTGTAGCTATACTGAGCAATGCATAACTAAAGATTTTAAGAGGAGCAGGAAATTTATATTGATACCACATAGATAAATGATTAGAAAAAAAAACATGCTCAATGATAATTGTAAATCTACAGTTCTCTAAAAATCATGAGCGATTCCTTCTTTTCTTATTACCTCTGAATACTCTTTATTGTGGGAAAAATACAGCACTCTGCAGAAGTCTTAGGCAAAATTAATCTTTTAACAAAGGAGTTCTCTCAAGTGCTATTATTACTAAGCATGCTACTTGATAAAGAAGGTGATCTCACTCTCAAGCTTATCAAACAATCTTCCAACAGACAATCCTCTTCTCAGCTACAATTTATTATCCCAGGTTCTTCTAAGCTATACCATAAAATGCATTTTATGCTCAATTATTAGTGTATTTCTCAGGAAACACTACCATACTCAGCCCCTTTTGTCATGCTGATATCAATTCCCTCTCTCCCCAATCGCTCAGCTCATTTTTACTTACTCTTCAAGACTCTTCACAGGAATTATCTCCCCTTAAATGGTTTCCTTGACACTTCTGTTGCTTAGAACGAAGACTTCTTGGTATTTTACTAAATCAGCTTTAAAAATGACCCTCTCTCCAACCATCCAAATGTGCTATAACTTGCATTTTAATATTTTAGCATCTTCAAAGAAGATATTTCTCAAGCTCTAATCCAGTGTCTAAAATTTTTACAGGGATATCTTTTTAACATCCATTTAATGTACGTGCAGTTTTTCTTATTTTTTAAATATATAGAAAAATAGTTACAATCCTTCTTAGGATAATCTATTCTCATGTCCCATGACACAGATTAAAGTCAAACTATAAATTCCATTGATTTTGCTCCAGTCCAACTCTTAACCTCAAGATTTGCTTCAACCTTGAATCACAGAAAGAAGTTGGTCACTGATGCAGAGACTATTACTCAGAAAAGTTATATATTTTCTTTTATTATGTTTCTGTTGCTTCATTTTTATTTGCTTAAAAAGACAACCAAGGTACTAACATAATCAAGTGTTACAATATAAACGTTATTCTGGTCAGAACAAAACAAAATCAGCTAGTGTGTTTCCTTCACCTGTAAGATTTTTTCCTAGGAGTTGAGTACATGTTAAAAAATAAATATTTTTTTTAGACAAAAAAAAATTATACAGAAAAAAATGATGTATGTAATAGAAAAATATGTTCATATCTGGAAATATTAAGATTGCAAATTTTTAACCTCTTTTGGGGAAGAAATAAGCATTTATCATCATTTTAAATACCTTTTGATGAACTACAATGGGGATAAAGTTTGGTGTGGGAAACCAGTGACCCAAGTACCATATGGTCAGTTGCTTTCGTGGACCCCGAGAAAGAAGATAGCGACTAAGAAGGGTTCCTGGTTGCTAACTGGGCTCAAACTAAAACAAAACAAAACAAAACAAAACAAAAACAAAACATACACACACAAAAAAATAGAGCCTAGCAGCCATTTAGCCATTTCTACATGGCGGCTACTCATGCAAACCACACTTCAGAGAGAGAAGATGGCACTAAGCTATCTGCTTGCACTATGTTCCTGCCATCTGAGTCAGCCCTTATAAAGGAGTTCTTGGAATCCTATTTCAACCATTAAGACTAAGGCTTTCTCCATCCATTAAGATCTGTGCAGCTATACCCACTCCCATCAACATTTTTATCGACCAAGCCAAGCAGCTCCATTCTGACTAATCAGGACAGTACATTTTGGACCAATCAAACTGAGAGTATTTGGACTCCTCATTTGCATGAGGATAGGCCAATCAGGGACCAGAGTCCAGACTTCTGTCTATATAAGTCAGCTTTCCTATTGCTCAGTGTACTTTTCCCTTTCTACCAAAGATTGCAATTCCCAGTTGGAGCTAAAACACCAATGATGAAGCACCAAAGAGCACAAAGAGCAGGGCATAGCAGAGTAGCATGGAACAGAGCTCTCAAGCTGGAGAGGGGACTGGTCCGTGGGCCAGATGGCCCCAGGTCTCTCACAGCCATACTGTTTCACAGCTATGCTGCTTTATAACTGAGCTGTTTGACCAAATAAAGTTTCCTTCTTAACAGACCCCAAATTGGGGATTCTATTGGCATTGAATTAATGCTAATAATCATCATTTGACACCTTTCAGTCATGAGTTTAGTAATATTTATCCAGACTTATTCTTTATTTTTGTATCAGTCAAGTATTATGAAATAATTTTCTTATTGATTTGCCTAGAATTGTTCTTTGAATTAGCCTACTGGAGTGTTTTCTCTTGCATACAAACTGTAATAAAACTTAGACATTTGCTCATAACCAAATTGTCTGATGTTTCCTCATTCTGGACCAAATAAATTATAAGAGATAAATTATAAGATATTTATAAAACACACTAATTTTTAGAATTGCAAAAAAGAGAGTAAATGAAGAACATAAACAACTCTGTGAGAGAGACGATACAAGGGAATTTTAAATCTTTTAAAATGATGTTAACAATATATAATGAAAAAATTTCCATAAAAAATGTTGTAAATAAATACCAATTTAATAACATTTTTACCAGTGAAGTATGCACTTTTATCATTACATTTTTGTAATATTTAATTTATGCAGAAATAACTTTTATATAGCTGTTAACTTTTCAAAATGTTTTAAAGCCATTATCCCATTTTATCTCATTTAGTTGGTGTTAAAACATAATTCTGCTTTTCTCGCCCTTGCACATTAAGAACAGAAAGAGGAAAGAAAAGATAATATAGTCAAAATTAATATTAAAAGTATTTTCTGTCATAAGAACTGACAAATCATAAACAGTAACACGTTAAAGGAATGTAACCAAGATGTTTTATCAAACAAGTGATCTTCCAAGTCTGTCTTTCCTGCCTTAAGTCTTAAGGCTTGTCCCCTTGTTACACTTTGCATTCCCAATTACTCCTAAAATGAGAGTCTTTGTTATCATTTTCTTCAGAGAACCACCTAGGGTAGTGAAAAATCTATATTCCAGCTGCATAACTGGAACAGTGTGGGCAGGAAGCAGCTCAGTCACTGAGTAACCTTCAACATTACTTAATGTAAGAATATGAGTCACCAGGGCTCCAAGAAGGATTACAAAAAAAGCAAAAGTAAAATTGGGCATAATGGACTAACTCAGTTATCTGACAATATTACCCATTTGGCACCATCACTCTTTTAAGTAATTAAACCCTATTGCTCTACTCTGTGAATAGAGGAAGAAATATGCTAGGGGGGTAACTGGTGTTATGACTTATGTTTAAGACATTAACCCTTTGTATCTGGAAAGTAGGCCCCTTAAGAAATCTGTGACATATTTCCCAGCTATGTACTATATAATATTTGCTCTGAATGTGATTGTTTAGAACAAAACTCATTCTAATACTTATTAGCATTTAATATGAAAGAGAGTCAATCTAATTAGTCATCAACGGTAGGAATAATGAAAGCTAATATTTGTTGAGCATTTTTCAGATGCCCAAAACAGCTCTAGTTCTTCTCATAGAGTATCTCATTATAATCTAATAATAGATGTAACAACTCTTAGAAATAGAAATTTAAGTCTCTAGCCTTCAATGATTACAATTAATTTTCTTTTCCTTTTTCCTATTTTTTGGGGGAGGGGAGATGTTTCTCCCTGATAACATGTCTTCAATGCTTCTGCCCTTGTTGCTGCATTTCATATTCTCCTCTGTGTCCTTGTACTTCCATGACTATCCCTGCCTTTCTCTGCTGTGGAAGACACTGGCACACATCTGAACCACAGGGGTCTGCACCACAGTTCTCTGCTTGTCAGAGAACACACACAACATCCTTAACCATCACACATTTCATGGCATTGCTAGGTCTGATGTGTTACATGGTCCAAGTAACAGATTTGCTATGATTCCTCTAGTTGTTTTAGGTGTAACACAGATGAAATGAAAAGTAATGTGAATGAGAATCACAAGCTCTGCATGCCTTAAGGCCAATTTATGCAGTATTAGTTCCAACTTATCTTGTCCTGGGTCAGAGACTTCTAACTTTTTCTTTCCTCTCACAACAGTTTTACTTCAGGGATTCAGAGAATTCATTTTAGGGTTCTACTCACTGCTTAGTATATCTTTCCCACATTTGTACTCAAGAACCAAGACCAAGGAAATTGACATAGACTGTGTCTGTGAACTCCCAGAAGAACTGTGATACAATAAAAGTAAATATGATGCTTCTAAACATCTAGGATTATCACTCCCCTACCAACGTACCAGTGGATTAATCTCTTTCATATCATTTCACAATCTCATGCTGAGGGTTTTCCTTCTAGGGCTACTTCTGGGACACGTATCTTAGATTGAGTTCTTGCGAAGAGCAGACCCTAAGTAAAGGCTTGTGTGTAGGTAATATATATTTTTGGAAGTGATCCCCAGAAGAACTGAAATTAGTGAAGAATTAGGAAAAAGGAAGCAGTGTAGTAAGGAAAATCAAGCCAATTATGTATTTTTAAGCTAAGTCCCACTGGGGGCATTGTGGCCAGTTACTGCTGGGAACCTTTGCAGAGACATGTTGAAACATCTCCTCCTTGTCGGCCCAGTGCAGGGAAGAAGAAACACTCATCCATTGGCTTCAGTGCCCCCATATGTAGTAGCATCAACAACCTGCCCTCTCAGGGAAAAAAAAGCAAGAGAAAGTGGATGCAGCTGAGCCAGTTGCTATTACATTACAGCCAACTGGCCACCGCAACTGCTAAAGAATCTGAGGAAGGGCATAAGCAGTATCCAATACATTTTCCCCTCCTGTTTATAAACAATTTACCTTCTCTAATAAGTTAAATGTAGAGAAACTATTCTTGAACCCTTTTTGAGCTTCTCTGAAGACTATTGGGTTAAAATGCCTTCACAGCTTCCCTGATATATTCATCTAGAAGCAGCAACTAAATATTTTTCAAGGTTTGAAGGACCAGTTCTTTGAAGTCCATTTTCATAACCCCTTCATACTATTTCTAAATGAGCTGAGCCTTTCTGACCAGGTACATTCAATGGCCAGCATCACATGTAACCAAATAATAATTAGCTATCATCCGCTAAATCTCTCAAATGAGCAAGCATCTAACCAATTTGACTGAAGCAGGTGAGCTATTACAAAATGTACAGATTACTCACCACTCCCTTTTCTTCTTCTGCCTGAACTTCACCTCATTCTTGGTGGATCCCCATCGTAAGCCTTCCTAGAACTGAAGCCCCACCCTCCATGTCATTGCCCTTTCTGCAGGTGGAAGTGATTTATCTTCAGCACCTGCTAATTGGCTCTTCTACACTCCCAAGACACCAGGCAGTCCTCCCCGGAAAGAAGCACTGTCAATACTACCTGAGCTGACTCTTTTTGGCATTCCCTTTATATTTCAATATTGGAGATGTAGTGTGGAGATTCTGACAAGTAGAGGTAGAACTAATTGCAAATGAAAATTAATGAGGGAGTCAATTATCACTCGAAGAGGAAATCAGAATTGAATCTAAGGTGAGTGTGCACATATCTAAATGCAGTGGACACTTGGCTTGGAGTTGAGGAAAGACATGAAAGCCAGAGTCTTAGGATTCAGGGTAGTCAATGGAAACAGATTTGATTGATTGAATACAAGTTCTGCAAGAAAGGGGCCATTTTATTGTTAGTGTTTAGCATAAGTATGGTAATCCAAAAGCACAGTCTTGCTTTCTTTCATAATATAAAACTGGTTTCCAGGAAATTCTTAAAGTTTTCAAACTTTATAAACTACTTTAAAATCTCTTGTTATAAAAATAGATTTTCTTTCTAAATTTGGATTCCAATCACCACACAAGTTCTGTCTCGCATATTATTTGACAAAAAAAATAGCATTCAGTAAATCTGAATTATTAACATAAGTCAGAGTTTAATTCACGTGCAGATGTGATATTTTGTAGTATGCAACCCTGGGTAACATCTGAAAAACTGTTATTGGTTGTTTGGTCTTTCAGATCATGTGATTATTATTCCTTACTACACAGTTCCACATCCCTGGACTTTTCCCTCCTAAGAAAAGCTGGCATTATTATATCATTCCAGAGTAGGTTATTACCAAGACCACTGACCTATATCTATATCTAAGATGTTGCTTTTTTATGACAGATGAAAAAAATACATTTTTATAATGATCACTACCATCACCCTGTGGAAAAATAAAGTAAGTATAGTTTATAAAATGAAAAGAATATGCTAATGTGACATTAAGACTGAGGTTCTTTTCAGTTCAATGATGCTAAACAATTGTAGGGAAAAAAATGGAATGCTACAGTAATAGTTCTCTTGCTCTCTCCTTTCCTAAGCTTCATTATTTGTTCGAAAGATATACCAGCCTAACTAACTTCTCCATATCCTAGATACATTCAGTAAAATGGTGGGGGCTTTATGTTTCTGCGGCATTCTTTATAGGTTGTACAAAATAAGATTATTCCATAGTATCTTCCACAGGGCTCATTACTACATGCCTTTCTGAACAAGAAAGCAAGGTGAGCTTTTGGAGGAAAAACCCTCAAACAGTACCAAGAAGGTCCCTTTTCAATCTGCCTCTGTGGTGACCAACACTATAGAGGGTCAGTACCACCAGAAGGGGGTCGGTTATGGGATTAAGGGCAGCCTTACAGGAGACGAGATTAAAATGCCTAGACACATATTTATTTATATGTGTATGTATTACAGTGTTTAGATATACATAAATATATATCAAAAAAGAGGAAATGAGGGTTAGCAGAGTTAAAAATAAGATCTAAGTTTACATTGGAATTTGAAAGGAAAGCTGAGACCCAATTACTTTGCCAAAACCACAGGCAGGAGCTGCCAGAAAAGGTGTTCCTTGCTTCCTCTGATCTGTAATGGCTAGATCGCAAATATAGCGATCTAGCTATATTTGGCTCACTAGAGAGGACAAGAAAAAAGGATAAAAATGGACTACATAACTGAAATTCATCCACCTTTCTTTAAGAATGAATCAGATTACTTGTTTTTAGTGCAGTCATGCTAACTGTTCCCTCATCACCTTGGAAAATTCTGAGATTCACTGAGGACTCCCCAAGTTTCATGTTTTTCATATTTTCTGAGACTAAAAACAAATGACACTACTGTCCTGGGAAGAATGTTTTACAAACGCTTTGCTTTATAAAAGAAATCCTCAAAGTCTTATTCAAGATCTTTGTCTTATAGGAATTCACATGCTTTCAAATTTTTTTTTCATTTTTAGATATTCAAGTGTCTCTTCTCTTCAATTAATGATACAGAGTTCTTTTGAGTCCCTTTTGAAGTCTCTGTGTGGACACATCATAATTTCTAGATAGCTCACATTAACTTGCTCTTCTTTCAAGGACAACTTTACTTTTATAAAAAAGTTTTTCTTATGTTATAAATAAGTTGATTTTTACTAGAACCTGTTCCACTCCAGTGCTTCATTTTCTAGTCTGCATTTTTGTTGAAAATACATTAAGTTTTCAAAAAATAAATAACTAAACTGATTAAAATGGGGGAAAATGCCATGTTATACTATTAGAAGGTTCTGGTAGATTTATAATTTCTATGAGGATTGGAAAGTCCTGAAACCCACCAGGACACTAACAATTATGTTCTTGAAAGGAAGCTCAGCATTAATGATAAAAGCACTAGAGTAGGTGCCTGAAGACCAAGAGGTATCATTGTACTTGGAACCTGTTTTGTGATCTAGAACCGTTAGATCAGACCAATGGTTCAGAATCTCTTGGAAGTCTAGTTACTAGACAGATTACTAAGCCGCCGTCCACAGTGAGTCTGATTCAGCAGGTCTGTGATGAGGTGGGTAGTATGCCCTCCTAACAAGCTCTTGGGTAATGCTGATGCTGCAGATTTTGAAACCACATTTGAGGTCGACCAGACTAGCTAGTGACAAAGATGATATATATATATAGTTTAGAAGAAGGGTATAATAGTGAGAAGAAATGCAGAAACCCTTTGTAAAAACTAGTGTAGATAATAAAAATAAATAAATAAATGATTAAGGATGTTTCACTTAATGAAGTCCACACTGGAGAAAAATGCAATCTTAAAGCATCTAATAATAAACCCTTAATTTTTTATATATAAGAAAAGTGGAACATATTTAACTCATAGTTTTAAAACAGTTAACTCTTCATCACGAATTCTTTATTAAATGAATTTAAATATACAAACAAGAAAAAAAGAGGCAATTTTTCTGTTAAATTAAGCCACTTTTTCTTCTAATAATGGTTGAGCCCCGTATTTAAACAGAGAAACGAGAACAATATTACTTCCCTTTAGATGAAAATCTGGGCCTGGCATGCTTGTGCTTTTACTGACCTCCACACTTTCCACCACATTCTACCCACTCTTCATCTGAGTTTATGCCAGATGACTACACAGTTACATCATACTCATCCTAGTCACTCAAATATTTTGTGGAACAAAAACAAAAAGCTCCTTTCATATCACTCTGGCATTAAAGGCTTTTATTGATAATAATTTACACTTCTAATATATTGTTTGCATTTTCAAAGGTACCTTTTAAAGAGTTAACAAAAATTTTGGCAACAGAGCTCGAGTGGAAGAGGAAGAAGGCCTTTCCTCTGAGGTTCTGAAAATTATGCTGAAAGTGATCAATTTAATAGGCACAACTAGGCTGTGAGCCTCACGAGTCACAGCTATCTCATCCTCCACGGCTACATCTCCAGAATCAACACAGTGTTCCAGGCCATGGCAGGAATGCTTAATAAAGACTGCATGGATTGCACATTTTTAGCACATATAGGTTAGAATCCAGCATTTGCATTTTGCATTCCTAGTAACCCACTTTGATCACACTGTTGCCATTTCCACTCACCCAACTGATGCTACTACATGCATTTTTCTTCCCAACTTGATTCCCTTACTTGGCTTAAAACCCTGCCATAGGCCACCCAACTCTGACCACCACGGGTCCAGTAGGTCCATCTGCTGCTTCCCTGTGGGCTCTACTTCGGCCTTGTGGATACTGCTGTCCCCCATGTCTCCTTATGGCAACCTAACACACATGAAGTCAGTAGTTAGTTATCACTGTATGTGTATTGGTATTTTATTTGTTTGTTTCTGTTTTTTTGCAAGGATAAGGGAGACATTTATTTATCTATTAGTTTATCAACAGACTGGGCATAGTTTACACTATTTTTAAATAACTGTTGAAGAGATTATAATGTCAAAATCATTCTTAAATTCCAGAAGGATCCCATACCTGATTTTCTTCTTATTTTACAAGGTCTGTCTTTATCTTTACAGTGGTCAAAGTGGCTCCTGTCCTGAGTCTCTTCAGAGGACCTCGAATATCACCAACTCACAAAATATAAATGTGTATTAAAGAATAGATGGGCATACCGGTCACTAAGCCAGCAAAACCTGTATCCCTAAGTATACATCCTCAGGACTAAGACTAAGTGAGACTCAGAGAGACTCTTTTCCGTACCCATTGCCCAATGATCTCAGAACAATAGACAACTGCACACAAATGCTAAGAACTCTAGTGTGTATTGCTAGATACAAGTATTTCTCTTGAAGATGGGAGATTTGAGAAAAGGCCAATTTATCTCATTAAAAAGACTAATTAATTAACATATATTTCCCCTAAGATAGTATCAATGCAATCAATTCTTACAAAGATACACAACATATTTTTTCCACAGTTGTATTAAGTGAGTATTTTTTGCTTCTCTTCCTGTTTCAAATTACGGTTCTAAGTCACACACAAAATATCAGTAGTCAGATCAGTTGCACATGGGGCAGAGAAACAAAATATTAAACATTTCAGTTATATATATTTAGATCTCGACATAACAGGTAAATCATAATACAGGTCATATCTAAAAAGCAGCTAAAAAGCTACTTAATATTATAATTGCTAATAAATTCAATGGGATTTAACAAATTCAATGGGATTTAATAATTTTTAGAAAATTAAATAAAATGTTCAGTTTTAATTTAATGTGTCCACTAATTTCAGTAGCTAACTTTGAATATATTAGAGAAAAATAAACTTTTAAAATCATATATGTAAAATCTTTTTTATTTTTTACATTTAGTTTTACTTTTAATTCTTTAAAAATACATTTACATTTTGTGCACTTTGATTATTATTACATTTTTTAATCATTTAGATCATTACCCTCAGCAGATCACAAATTATGTGAATATCTTTACTATAACATATTTTGTAATTTTTCTGAAATGAAGGCAAGAAAATAAATTTTATGTAAAAGTATATCATAGCTTGTATATGTCATTTTTTTACTCATGCAGCCCATCAACAGAACACCATATAGAATAGCAATATTTACAATTAATTGACCTTGAAATTTTGCTGACTTTCTGTCATAAAAATAGTATAGCATTGCACATATTTTTAACTGTCGTCATTATAAAGTATGCTTGTTAAGAGGCTAGAATATATTTTAAGAGATAGTCTGATTCATAACTTTAAATATTTAGACATATGGTAGGTAGGCACCCATTTGTATTCTTGGTCTAGGTCCCACAAATACTAATTAAGGTAGAGTTTATCCTGTTCCCTTACAGAAAGTTCAATCAGCCACACAGGACTCATGTTCACAAACTAGTAATGGTCAACTGAAGAGAGAGCCTGAAGAAAGATGGTGAAGCCAATGGTATGTTTTGGAATATACACTAGACTTAGGTTTTAAACAAGGTAGACTTATCCTACCTACTGTGGCTTGGCCTGATATATACACTCTTATGTATGAGATATATATTTTATCTAAACTCTCATTTTGATGTTAATGTCAAGCATTCTAATTTTGTAGATGTCTGAGACCATGTTGAAATATTCTAAATCCCTGTGTCTGCTTTCCCATTTACCTTTCTCTGACGTCTTAATTTCTATTGCCTTCTAAACCTCCACCTTATTTTTTTCCTTCTTTAATACATGTTTTATCTCCTTTATGTATGTATGTGTATGTGTGGCATGTGTGTGTATGAATGTGTGGTATGAGGGAGCATTAGGAAAAGAGATGAAAACAAAAATGAAGAATAGAGAATTTTTGTACAATGATAAAGTCTGACTGTATACTATAATTTCTGCACTATAGTTTGGATTGGTCAAATTGGGAAGGAAGCTAAAATTTACTTCACAATGCCTCCACTTCATCAGGATATTGAGAGACAATTCACATGAGTTTCTTGCCTTACTGCACATCTTGTGAACAGAGGCACTAACTGCTGCTTTGTTTTAGACTCTACTGTTAAAGATGTTGTGTAGTGGAAAGCCTTGGAAGATTGATAAGGCAGAGAGCAATCTGCTTCTTATGCAGTAAAGAAAAATAATATCTCCATCAGTATCAAAGGGGAGGCATGCTCGTTGTCCATTATAAAAGATTCAGGTTCCTTTAGCTTAGGGATCCTCAACTGGATCCCACTGGTTGCACACCCCCACAAATCCCTCTATCTCACCCCCTGGGATTCAAGCGGGGGCAGGGGAAGAGGGACAAGTGGAACCTATGTGAATACAGTGCTCATGCTGCTTGCTCTGCTGTGAGTAAAAAAGCCTTTGTCTCTATCCCCAGTCTGTCTTCTACCAGCATCTCTGAAATTGTGGCAAGATAACTTGGTAGCTGACCAATAGTTCAACACCATGCACGCTTCACAGTTCTCAACACAAGACCCCATGTTTTTCCTCTTCACTTCCCATCTCAATATCACCACGCTGCACACCAGAGATATTCCTGTTAGGCCATCTTCTCCAGATTGTCGCATACTAAACACACATACCACCCAAAAGTCTCTCTCTATGTCATACAAAACATTTATCCAGCTTAGTACATTGAAAATATTCCACTGCTTCCTGTTAGTAAAAAAATAGATGTAGTAGAGGATGAGAAATGTTATCAACTAATTCACTCTATGTCTTATGACTAACAAATCATAAGACATTGTGCAGTATAGTTATTATAAAAACAAATATATTTATGTATATTTTTTATCATTGATAAAATTAATTGGACTTCATAAATATGTCATTTTGTTGAATACTTATAATTCACAGCATCATGGGTATCATTTACCTGATTTCCTGATTTGGACACTGAGGAGCAAAATGATTAAATAATTTTTTTTTAATACCACAAAGCCACGAATTATTCAATTTTGGACAAGAATTGTGACCCTAAAGTCTGGGATTTTTCATTATTTTCAAACTTCACAAGCTTAATTAAAAAAAATAGTAGTGGCAACTCATTAGAATGAATCAGTACCAGGCAATGTGGCAGATAAAGTAAAAACAAGTAACGACACAGGCGAACACAAGTCCTTTTCCCATCCATCATGTCACACTCAGGACGGCTGTTTCCTCCACCTGGCCTCATTAGAAACTTCATGGCATTGGGGGCTGCCACATTTTATTTTAAAAAATGAGTTCTATAAATCTGAGTGAACTTTATACAAATTGCTTTATTTCAAATATTTTATGTCCACAGCCGAGTGTTTAAAAGCAAAAGTTCTTGAACCAAGCATGGATTTGAACCATAGCGCTAAGATTTTCTGTGACCTCATGCAACTTAACTAGGAGGCAATAATAGAATCTACCATACTGGTTATTATAATGATAAAAGGAGAGATTAAATGCAAATTTTAGTAAAGGAGCTGATCCATAGAAAGTGCTCAGTAAATATTAGCTTTTATTATAATTTTTACTTTGCACCATATTATGTATTCACTTTTTTCTTTTATCAAAGCAGAAATTAAGATAAGAATTCTAAAAGGTCTGAGATGTTACTCGATTTGCAAACTACACAGAAGCCCGCCATAGTTTCATGAGGCAACAGTTTTATGGGGCTGGGCATAATGGATGCTTGCACCCACACAGATTTGTGTTACAGGAGGGGAACTCAGCCTAAGGGACCACAGTCTTTTATGGATAGCGAACATACCTGTCCTCTGCTTCTGAGGAGATATTTTCATTCTTTTTTAAATTACACTGGACAATCAGTATGCTTGCTCTCGGACTTGAAGGGAAAGACTATCTCTGTCTTCTCAAGATGCATGAAAACCCACCCTTTTCACCACAAGGAGACAGTATCTCTATTCCAAGGCCATTTACTATAAAACATCCTTAAAAAGGGAACCTGATACAAAGAGCACTTAGTGCTTCTGCTCATGAAATGTGCAGAGATATGAAGAACCCATGGAGAACTGCATCTTGACACAAAGTCTGGGAGAGTCAAGAACATTCCATTCACCTACAAAGCTGTACTCCCAGAGCTGAGAATGAACAGGCCTTGTTAGAATAAAAATTATTTTCATTAAGTGAAATAACTATACCAGTTGGTATAAATTTACATCCACAACTGCTTTGTGCAAAAATGACACCTTATTTAATTGTTTTTTAAGTTTGGCTCCTAAGAAATTTAATGGTGAATTCAGGAGATCACACCTCCTACATCTTTAGAGTTGCAGATCACACAGGTGTCTTTCCCACACCTGAGGAAGGGCTTCAGTATATGGCCATGAAGGATCACAGCTCATTGTTTAAATTGCACATGATCCCTCGCTAAATTTAAGCCCTAACTGATCAAATGCTGGGAATGTGGAGCCCCTAGAAGTGTGTGGAGGGCTTCTTCCTTTGTGGCCCTATTAGGGCATGGCCATGGATTTGGCCTTTGTAGAAAATAGTCTTCCGTCTGCTTCCCTGTCTAAGAATACTCCCACTTCTTTCTTCCTTCTCTTCTCAGAATTATTATTCTTCCCCTCTTCTTCTCCTCAATAGCAAAATCTCTTCAAGAAGTATATTATTTTCGTAAAATAAAAATCCTACATAACTAAGATATCACACCACCACTGAAGCAACCGCAGAGAAAGGAGAAGATGCAGGCAGAATGAAACAAATATTAATATCTCAAAACATTATCCTGACCCATAGCTCGAAAGGTAAGTACCATGTCCATATTTTATAATCCTGTGGAAACTGGGAGGATGAAAGAGAAGAAAGACCAGTTGAGGAATATTTGGGAAAGTAATAAGAAAAAGAATTTAACTTTGGCATCCCAAAGACTTCATGAGATTTTTATTTGCCACACAACTCAAAGTGTGACTTCTTATACTGCTAACATCCCCAAATAAGGTGAAAACAAATGAACATATCTCTGATGGCCTCTTCTATGTCTGATGATTAACTTGGAGGCTGAAAATATCATTTAAATAGTTTTTCAATTCTACCAATGATCATATTGGGCTAATTTTATGTCCTTGCCAATGGACCATATTTTGTGAACTATGAATCAAAACATTATATATGGAGGTTTATGTGAATTCAAATAAAAGACATTCAATTCTTAAAACATAAAGATATAAAAGTCTTAATCAATAAAATCCAGCCAATAGCCTTTCTCTAAAATTTAAATGGTATGCATAATATTTTATAATTTCTACTTCTTAGAAATAAGCCAGATGAAAATAATTCTTTGGTCCTAATTTCTATAGTTTGTCTAAAATGGTTAATATGTCTTATTATGTCTGTTACATCTAAGTAATGATCAATACTAGGGTCATTAAAAGTTCTCATAAGTATGATTGGAGCAATAAACTGTTAGCTCAATCAAAACTGGAAACTGAATAAATAACATCTGTTGATAGGTACAATTGGTAGCCAACAGATAGGTCTATTTTACAGTTCATCTGGTTCTAACAATTCCCTGGCCTTAAAATCTGATCCCTTTGTGTTTCTAACACTACAGGGAAGTAATTTCGAGAGACATGTGAAGGGCATTTATTTAATCAACAATCATTAAGCCTCAGTTCAACAGTCCATAGTATTTTTCTCCCATTCGCATTTACACCCACTCTTTTTTGGTGATTTTTCCCTCCCCACCACATTCAAATCACTCTCACAAAGGTTACCATTTACTTCCTTAATCACTAAACAGCAGTTTTCAGCGGTCATTTCACTTGCCCTTCCTGTGACCTCACTCCCTCTTTCTTGGATCTTTCTCCTTCATTGTCATCTCCGACACCATTCATTCTGCTTGGTAATTTCCTGAAGCACTTACACAGTTCTTAACTGAGATTCCTCTTCTCCTGTTCTCCAGGGTTCTATTTACTGTTCTTCTACAATTCCTACCTAAAATATTGCATCCACTATTATGGTTTTGCTACCACTGATATACTGATGACTACAAAGTCACTATTTATTTTACCCATTTTACTCTGTGCTCCAGAACTACATTTTTTCCAACTGTAGATACTCCCACAGTTGCCCTCTTTGGGCTTTTTTCTCTTCTCCTATGATCCACTCTCCCTAAATGGTTCACTTCATCCCAGGAGTTTAATTTCCAGCTTTCCATCACAGATTGCCTTCTGAGATTTGGGGCCATATGTTCAACTGCATGTTAGGCACATCCACCTGGATGTCCCAGAAGCATATCAAATGCAAAATGTCTAAATACTAATACACTTCCCCAAAATTCCATCTCTTCTCTAACAATCGCAATCTCAGTGAGCAGCCCCAGCACCCATGAGGTTGCCCAAGACAGGATCATCTGTTTCCAAATTTTCCACACTCCCCATTTCCACTCACTGTATCTTCTCAATTCTACCATAAAAATGTATCACATTTGTCCTTTTCTTTATCACCAGTACTACCAGTACAACTACACAGACACAATTCTCATCACATTTATGTAGTCCGTTGAAACAGACTCCTTAGTGTTTGCCATGCCTCCAGTCTTCCTCACCTTCCCCTAAAGCCCCCCAGAAATGCATCCTTAACTCTGCTGTAATAAGGACTCTGCTAACATGCAAACTAAATCAGCTTACTGTCCTGTTCAAAATTATTTCAGTCTTCCCATAAGCTACATGATATAAAGTAAGCTTCTCACAATATAGCTACAACATCCTTTGTGAGTTGACCTTCATGATCCTGACAAGACTCATCGGTTGCCATTCTCCCTCTGGCACTTTAAAATCTGGCACACTTGTCATTCCTCAGACACTCTTTGCCTTATTGAAATTTTTCAAATGTCTTTCTTCCTTTGAAAGCTTTTCACATTTACAGACCTGTAAAACTTCATCCATAAAGTCTCATTTCAAGGGTATCTCTTCTACAAACATTTCCCCAACTCGCTTAGGTTCTAATAGATGACTAGTAATGTTCTGTCAAAGTTTTCTCTGCTATGTGTTTTACACACAATACCTACCTCTGATGATGACTTAATCAGTGAGATTTACTCAGTTAACATTTAAAAGGCTGAATTTTGCTGAGCTCATAAAATTAAAACTCAATAAATATTAGCTATTATTATTAACAACTGACACGATATATCTTTTTTTGGATGGTTTATTTTTCGATAAAAAGCATTTGACTATTTATTTATTTATTTATTTATTTATTTTTATATTATTATGGTGACATTGATTAACAAAGTCCAGTAAGTTTCAGGTATACATTTTTGCTTGTGTTTTATATTAGACTCTTTGGAGCAAGAACCACATCTTCTCAATTTTGTAATGTGGAGAATCTGTCATTTTTTCCCCCATTGCTTTGTATTTCTTTTAAATTTAGATAAGACCAGGTCTGGAACGTGTGCAAAGCAAGATTATTAAATGAGTTCAGTCTACATGGACTAGATGCAAGCAATGTCTGTGTTCAAAAAAACATTAATGTCTAGAAATTTTGATAATTTATACTATTCTACCCTAGTCACTATGATCAATAAAGTGAGTGCACATATATTTGAATATACATACACATACATATATACATGTATATGTTGCATGCAACATATGCATGTAAAATTATTTCTGCATTATTAATATACTATACACAAATACATCAAAAAATAAATTTGCAATTTATTATTTGCAATAATTTCTAGATATATTACATATTCTATATTAATTATAATATATGCATAAATCAAATATACAAACAAACACACATAACTACTGAACCGCTCTCTGGAGTACACTCACTGAAGTAAGCATCCTCCAACCTTTCCTATTAGTCTCAGAATACATATTTGCAAATCTAAGTGTGGTATGTTTTCTGCAACCTCTGCTTCTGAGTCTGGTACAGATATGTCTCATAGGCATCAATAACTGAATAAATTCAAATGTAATAATGTCATCTCTTATACGGCCACCGACACTAAAACCTTCCAAGTCATCCTTAACATTCTTGCTCCCACACACCCAAACATTTCCAAATCATACCACATCATCTCCAAAACAGCTACACTCCAGTTTCATCTCCACTCTCTGAGTGTAGGCTTTTTACTGCCCTGGGTTGACCTCCAACCAACACAGCTTTCATTTTTCCACCAGTTATTTTTTGAAAATGTAGAACTAATGAGATTCATTAGCTGCTTAAAAAATATTGATAGTTCACCATTGCCCACCTAACAGATAAAGTTTCCAAACTCCTTTATACAGAAGTTGTCAAACTATTTGTCTATAGTGGTGAGCATGAGAGATGAAATCCACAGGTCTGACACACCCACTTTATTGTATTCAGGGTAAATCCTTTCACACTCATTCAAGAGTGAGATTGGCACTGCTAGAGACTATAGTAGTAAAAAAAAAAAAAAAATGGCCCTTCAAAAATGTCCACATCCTAATCTTTGAAACCAATGAATATGTTGTTACATAGCAAAAGAGACTTTCAGGTATGGTTAAACTATGGATGGTAAGTAAGATTATTTTGGATTATCTAGGTGGGCCATATATAATCATAAGGCTGATTACAAAGGAAGGCAAGGGGGGCAGAATTAGAAGAAGACGGAATGATGGAAGCAGAGGTGGGAGTAATGCCATTGTATTAAAGGGGGTGTGCACAAGCCAAGGAAGGCAGGTGGCTTCCAGAAGCTAGAAAGGAGGGGACATGGATTCCCCCATAGAGCTGCCAGAGGGACCCAGTCTGCTGACAGTTGACTTTAACTGCTTTTGAACTAATCACCTGCAGAACTGTAACATAATAAATTTGTGTTGTTTTATGCTTAGAATTTGTGGCAATGTGTTGCAGTAGCAATGAGAAACTATCACAGGGATAATTATTCTAATTTTAACAAATTAACTTTGTTGCACAATTTGTCTTTTATGAGTACAAATAATCCATCTAAGTTCTTCTTTTATCTCTTTCGCATCTCTTACATTATATACAAAAACTTCCTGACTAAATCACTGGGCCCTGCTTAATTGTTCTATACTTTTGTGCTGTAAGAATCAGGGACTATGCTCTCATTTTCTCAAGAAGCTGCTACAATAGGGAACTGAAAAAAAAAGTTATGAATATATAAGAAAAAAACAAATATTATATAATAGAATGCATTTTAAAAATCAAGGCAATACTAAGTAAGTGATTTAGGGCAGTGTCAAGAAGGTCATCTAATTTATTGTTTTTAACCACTTAAATTTTTATAAAGGCCTCAAAATGAGATTTCAATAAGAGTGAAGAATACAGAGGTTGGAAAGAGTAAGTTTATACAGGAGAAATGCCAAAGCATGTTGAGGGATTGAGTTTGACAGCCAATTCAATGTTTTGAATTGAATAACTCATTTCACTGAGTTCTTCCTTTAAACATTTGTGTAGAATAACTGAAAGGAGCATGTGAACAATATCATAAAAGTAGCTATCTATTTTTTCTCTTTGAGATATATTTACAGTTATAAATACCAGGTCATAGGATCTAGTAAGTATAGCTCCTGCCACACTGAATACTTGTTTCATTTACTCATTTATAGCTGCTTTCATTTATTCAACAAATACTCCAACTATGGGCACTTGATAGTGAGAAAGGAGCAAAGCAAAATTCCAAGATGGGTGAAGAGTTCAGAACCAGAAATGATCAAATTTATTTGGTGATGATGTGTTGTAGAGTTGAAGAATGGTGAGATATTTTCAATTGTCTTATACAAATGAGACAAGTTATCTATTCAGGGATCTCTAAGCCCCAGGCCACGGACTGGTACCAGTCCATGGCCTATTAGAAACCGGGCTGCATATAAGGAGCTGAGCGGCAGCCAAGCAAGGAAAGCTTCATCCATATTTGCAGCTGCTCCTCTGTGCTATCATCACCACCCCAGATCATCAGGCATTAGATTTTCATAGAAGCACCTGGTACCTGGTGCCAAAAAGGTTGGGGACCGCTGTATAGATAAGAAGAGCTGAGCAAAAAGGAGCAGGTTAGGAAGTTGTTTTAAGAAATTATTGCTAAATGACACATATGTTAGTATCAATTAAATGTCTACAGAATGTTAGGTCAGTCTTAACTGGATACCACAGTGTATTCTAAGGTAGCTGAGGAAAGCCTATTATTATTGTAATTAAAAGGTGGCCCCTTACTTCACCTCTGCCCACTTTTCCATGACTCCAAAAAAAGAAAAAAAAATAGTGCTCTTTACATAATTTATTAGCTTTTCAAGGTGAAAATATGCTGAATATGTCAATAATAAATCTTACAGTAGGGGTGTATTTTATCATTAAACTTACATTTTATATTACATGTGTAAAATTGAAAAAAAAATATTTTTCCACATGAAAAGAAAGGCTCTGTATTTGGGATAAAAAATATACCCTAATTAAATATTTTCTAACTCTGCTAATTTCAGTGAGCAAAATGAAAAGATTATAATCCATGTTTCTTTATTATTCTCTGTTCTGCCTTTCTGCATAATAAGTATCACTTCATGTTAACATGGTCATCTGGTTTTCACATAAGTCATACAGAAACAGGTTTAGTGTTTTTCATACATTTTTATATTTCAGTCACAAATAACATCTGAATGGTCTCAACACCACCTTACTCTCTTCAGAGTTACATCCTTGAAATAGTTCCTGCTGTGATAATGGTGAGCAGAACATATCGTCCAAGAACAGGGGAGAGCGTGAGGAATCTTCGCTTGTCCAGGCTCAGCTCATGGGTCCAGCTCATAGGTCAACCAGCAGTCATGTCCTCTGGATAATCTTCTCTAACAAAGGACTACTTGACTTCTGATGAATAATTTAGTTTTACCTGTTTTTGTATTTTGCCTGTTTTTGTACTTTATATAAATAAAATCATAGTTTATGTACTGGCTTCTTTCAACATTATATTTTGTGAGATTTGTGCCTATTGTTATTATAGATGTATTACTTCATTCTTATTGCTACATAAATGCCATGTGTGATTAGAATAACACATCACCATTTACCTGCAAATTCTGGACATATTTTGAAAGTAGAGCCAACAGAGTTTGAAGACAGAGGGATGTGGGTATTTGAGAGAAGAGTAGATTATGACTCCAAATATGGTCTGAGAAATTGGAACTGAGATATAGAAAAGTGGGAAGCGCAAGGTTGGGGAGAGGGAAATCAAGATTTTGGTTTTTAATATAAATTTGAGATATCTCTCAGACACCCTGTAGAGTTATGTGGTAAACAGTCAAATATAGGACTCTACAGTTCTGGGGAGAGATGCATGCCAAAGGTATAAATGGGACAGGCACCTAGGCAGAGCTGGAACATAAAGCTATGTGATCAGATTGATTACCTGGGGAGTGAGTTTAACTTCTCTAAGGCCTTTGGTTGAGGAGATAAATCACAAATCAACTTTAATTTAGGGGCATTTGAATACATGAGTCTTTAAGAATAAGCCTGTGGAATATAAACATGTAGCAGCATGAAGCCAGCTCTGGTTTTGGTTAAGTGTATTTTCCTTGGCCACTAGAAGGAAGAAAGGAACAAGGAGAAGTAGCTGCTACTGTCAATCAGCAGGCACACTGTTTGCTAAGTGACATTTCTGTGCATGTAAACCCTGATCTATTCTATTCACTTATTTTAATATTTGCAGAATAAAAATTAAACTCCACTCTAATCATAAAGCTAAAATACAGTTGCTTAACATTATGAGAACCTTAAAATACATTTTTTTCTTTCATTTAGCTGCCATTAAATGCACGGAGTCAAGCTCAATAAATATTGAATGAATACTTCTACATGCAGTTCAAGAAATTCACTGTGTGATTTCACTGCGAAAGATCTTTGAACGTTAAGAACTTGTCTTTATGGGAAAAAAATAAAAAGAAAGAAACCCTCCTTATAATCTACTTGAGAGAATGAACAAATTCCATTAAATGTGTCAAGATGAGCTTCTTGTGTGTGTGTGTGTGTGTGTGTGTGTGTGTGTTGTAAGAGGGAAGATACATGTTCTTATCTGCAGAAATGTCCTGTCTCTTGTGATTGCAGTCACAAAATTGTAAGTAAGATGGTAAACCCTAGAAAGGCCAAGGGTAGAAACCATGCTCTCCTGTCTTGACCACAGGAAAGTTTACTATTGTTATGGTTCCATACTTGGATTCTATGCTGCTGTCTATCTCTGTTCATGCATTATAAAGCAAGGAACTTGCTTTATAATGCATGACTGGAAAATTCAAGTATTTTAAAAATATTACTGTGTAAACTCCTTGATTTTTGGAAGAAAAAGTTCTTTTGTTTTCCTTGTACTATCTTACTGTATTTAATTCACTCAGCTTAAAAATTAAATAAACAAAAATAAAAAGATATGTGCCTATGATGGGCAAAGGAAGAAAAGGAAGGAGATAGCAGAGGAGTGAAAATGAAGGGAGTAAAATCCTAGAGACAAGCATGGTAGGGACGGCAATCATTAAATTAAACAAATAAATAAACAAGATGTAAGTGAAATTTAGGAGATAAGAGAGTAAGTCAGTATTTGCACAGGATTCTCCTACAGGGAGTTAACAGAAAAAATAGCATAAGATTGTGAGTAATGAGTTGTCAAGTATAAAGAATAAAATCCATGGAAGTCCTGAGAAGAAAGAAAGGAATTTAACAGTGGGGAAGTTTAACAGGGGTTTTGAAAAAGGTGAATTTAAGAGGGGCCATTCAATGTCCCTAGGAGAATTTTCACTTCTGTTAACTGGACCCATCAGCAAAAGACCTTCAGTTTAGGGCTGTGTGACTAATTATTTTGTGCAACTGCCTGAGTCACAAATGTCATATGACTAAATCTAATTAACTAGAAAGCTCTGTGAGCCTTGGATTCTATCCCTGGCCTCCTGCTGGCACACGGTTTCCAGCCCCCAGCAGCCCAGAGGTTTTGAGAAGCTCCTCTTTCTCCCCTCAGCATATCAAAGATCTTCCAGCAGGGTGGAGAGAGGAACCTAAACTGTCACGATTAATTCTATCGATTCAAGAGAAAACTTTTTGACAGCTGACATAAATAAAAAATTACTGAGCATAATAACACACAATTAGGAGAATTATCTAGAAAAGAGGAAGGAAAAGTGGCAGCAGAGGAAAAAGACTGGCCCTGTGAATATCAGAGGAAGAAGAAAGCAAGTTATAAAAGAGGTGAAGTGGGCTGAGTAAGAATGGCGGGAGGGGCAAAGCCAGGTTTGCAAAATGTAAAAGCCCACTGCCAGTAGACCACCAACTCTTTCCCTTTCTTGTAAATGAATTTTCATTCTTTTTCCTGCCAGTCTCCAAACTGGTTCTCGGTTGAGCTTACACAGCTCAACAGGTGCTGCATTTTACCCTAGAGGCAGTTGCATTTCATTGTTGAGCAAAGTGATTCTTATGTAGAGATTGAACAATTAAGTATTTAGGCATCCTGCCCATGAAGGAAGACAGCCAGCACCACCACACAGAGTTTGTGGGAGAAGAAAAGACATTTTCTCTTCCGTAAAGTTAAACGAAAAAAGAAAGCCTTGAAGCTGTGAGCACATTTAAAGGAAGGCAGGCAACAGTGCCTTAAGTTAGCTAATCTCTTTCCAAATAAAAATTTTACATGTAAAATCAAGCACAGAAAAGTATTTTAAACATGTTCGAAAAAAATTTAGAAAGTTGGCAAGCAATCTGATGCTGCTAAACTAGAAAATAATTTATTATAATTTATTAGTCATTATTTCACTTCAAGCACTATAAATCCACATACAAAATGTGAAATCCCAAGGAAAGTCTTTTCCTTTGTAACTGAATAGAGAAACTTTAAAAGGAAAAGGATTTGGTGACATAGTTCTGATTATTTTTAGATTCCCATTAAAATATTACTGAGTAAATCATAAAGAAGTATATTACAGTTCTTACTGTACAGTTTAAATTCTTTGAATTGGGTCTTCTGGCATAGCTAGATATCATAAGTTTGGAAAGGTAAAATCTCAAACTAAATAGTGTCTGTTTTGCCTTGAAATATAGCCATTTCAGGACTGTTTCTGATTTCACATATGCAAATGCACACATGCACACACATATTATTAAAAATTATTATCAGTTATGCATACACTTGTCTTGGTTTCCTTAAATTTGAATTATGTGGAAAGCTGCTTCCTTCTCTTTTATTTGTTAAGTTTCAATTCAGATACTTTTACATAAAGCAGCTATCAGACACTTTTTAATTTTCCAAAAAGTGAAATACAAAAATCAATTATATTATACCTAAAAACCATTAATTAGTGTCACCACACAAGAGCATGTCTTGTACTGCTTTTGGCAAATGTGATATATACTGAAGTTACTGGGATACTTCTATTATTTGTCACTTCTTAAAAACTGTTTTTATAAGTCAATTCTTAAGAAAAAAAATCCTGGAGTACCTTGAAACCTGCTCCCTTGTGGTACCTGAAACTATATATTGGATATATAAGGTATATATTTGTAAATATATTATCATATACCTATAATAAGAACATTTACAAATAAAATTTTGAATTAAATGTGAGGAAGTACAAGTTGCAAGAATTTTATGAAGAAAAAAGAAAAGACAGTTCCTGAGTTAATGGTGAGTGCAAAAATTTTTTTAAAATGCATGATAGCATTGTCTTCCTAGCTTGGTCTCATTTATGTCTTAACTTCCTCAGGCCAATTAGGGCACTAGACCAGATCAGGCATTCTTAGAATTCCAAGAATGAAAGTTCACAGATAGTGCATGAAACCCTGAAACTGTATGAGATGTGCTTAAATGTGTGTAGCATTTCCGTTGCTGTATGTTTGCATGTTTGTGTGGGGAAGAAAGTTCTCACCAGCACCGGAGCAGGTTTTATGTTTCTCCATATAAGAGTTTAATGACTGCTGAGCTAGAAGATCTCCAAGATTCTTTGAAATTTCCCAAGTTTATCAGATGTCTAAGAGTCAAAACGATCATCAGGTAA
>PVKZ01000456.1:390670-443170 GCA_004027375.1 Macroglossus sobrinus | reverse complement strand
TAATACGAAGCAAGAAACTCAAGGGTAAAAATAAAGAAAAAAAAAAGAATGCATTTGTTTGTTTTCAAAATATTTAAAAAAAGTACTAAAGTACTTATATTCCACATGCCTTCTTCCTCACTGTTGTAACCTAATAGGCCTTGGTTTTCATTTTAAAAATATGCTAGAACTTATATGAATTACTCTTAAATTCCAACATTCTTTGATCCTTTGTATTGTTCATTCTTAGGTGTAGTTTCTTGAGAAATGCTAATACTAATGATGCCAAAATATTTCAAGTAAATCATTATATGGTAGTGTGGCTAAAATAGAAAAATAAAAATAGAGGGCAAATGAAAAACTTAAATAGACTTAATGGTCTGCATATTCTATAATCACAACCCATAAAAATGTGCAATCTTTAACACAGAATATTTAAAAATCAAGGGCTTTAGTTACTTCTATCGAAATCGCTTTCTGAACTGTCATTCACGTCTTGTCACCACCCCAAATACTGGAAACCCAACACTGACCCTTCGTTAGCAGCTGCTGCCATCGTTAAGTCTTTTCTATGAGTATCACCCAAGCAGTGCTCTAATTAGATGAGCTAAGCTGTTTTAAAGATACAGTCATCACAACGGATGGCTTTAACAATAACCATCATCCCTAATGTTATTGATGCAAGCTGAATTACATAAATAATTCATCTTTTAAAGTAACAAATGTCCAAAATAAGAGGAAATATTTCCCCATGCCAACAAAGCTTAGGAATCTATCCTTTGTTAGTAAGTAGAGTGAAAGTAATAATAATAATAATAATAATAATACCTTATATTGGGCCAGAGAGTTTACACAAACAGTATTATTTTGCTGGGTATGTTTCAAAACAAAATGCAATGGCCTTTTTGTGGATATTAAATGATTTGATATGTAGTTTTTAGTTAGTTTTATTGTCCTATCTGCTCATAGCCATCCCTTCTTCTAAGAGCCATTTCCCAAAGCTCTCAGAAGAGTGGTGCCTTCAACTAATACTATTCATATATGATTTCCTTAGGAACTGCCACATTCTCTATGAGTCCATCCATGGCACACAATGACCAGAAAAAGGGTGTCATAGTTACCTGTTGCTGGATGGAAAACAAACAAACAAACAAACATAAACAAACAAGAAACATACTCCAAAACCCAGTGAATTAAAACAACCACCATTTGTTATTCCCATGACCTTGGGGTCTTCTGAACTTATATATGGGCACATTCACTTAAGGAGTCAGCTGGGATAGAAGGTCGAAACTGCCCTTGTTCACATTTAGCAACTGCACTGGCTTTTGGCTGGAGTTAGGATCAAATAGGATGGTTACACTTATTTTTTTTTAATTAGTATTTCACCTTGGGATCTTCATGCATTGGTTCTCTCAGGTCGGCATTACAACATGGCAGAATCAAAAGGTAAAAAGATTCTTTAAACTTGGGCGCAAAACTCACTCACTCACTCACTTCTACCACAATATGCTGGTCAAAGCAAATCATAAGGTAAGCCCAGATTCAAGGAACAGGGAAATAGATCCCACCTCTTGATGACAGGTGCAGTGGAGCCACACTGCAAAGGAGCATGGGAGGATATTGGAAACAATTTACCTTATGGGGCCAAAGCCTTCTTTCTCCAAGAGGCTCTTTATTAGAGCAGCTCAGATATTATCCTAACTCATAATTAGCAAGAAATTAACTCTGGCTCTCTTTGGTTAAAACTCAGATTGTGTTGGTATTCGTCAAGTGCTTTATGGACAAGAAAACAAAAGATAGTTATTAACCTGGAAAAAGTCTGGCATATATCAGGAAGAGACAGAGTTGAGACACATAGAGACTCATGGTGTTTCAGCCCCTGTTGCCAGTTTTCCTTAAGGCTTCTCAATGGAGAAACTCCTTATTCATAAGACATGTTCCCTTCTTAACTAAAGTAATTTGGGTTGGATTTCTGTGACTCGTACCTTAAAAAAATGTCTTAACTCATGCAGATTTACATATATACATGTGTAAGTGTATCGTTGTATTCATACAGTTTTCAGTTTAAGCTTTTGTGTAGTTCACTTCATTTTTTTCCAATTTTTCATGGCTGTTTTACATTACTGAATGCCATCTGAAATGTTCTAATTTATTTTCTAAAAGGAAATAGACATAGAAATTTTATGGGAAAGAAAATTGTAACTAAGCAAGCTCTAAACCCAGAGTGAGATAAAGTTCCAAAAATAGTACTTTATGTTTGATAGACCATCTACAAATGTTACGCTTAGGTTTTAAAATATATTTTTTAATTCATTCTAATATTATTGATAGTCTAATATAAGACAAGCATGGTATTATTGGGTATATAAAAATAAGCAAGCATGCCCTGTCTTCACAATGCTTATAGTCAAGGCAGGGAGACAGGTACAAGCACCAAAAATTTATTTTCCAAACAGGTATGCAGCAGGTTGGTAGCTGGCCCATAAGATGCATTTTCCACTTCCTCTCTCCTTTGAAAGTATTACCTGGATACATGGCCAATAAGCCAAGACTTCATTTCCCAACCTCCTTTGCTGTTAGTCTAACTCTGTTACTAGGTACTGAGCAATAGGATGTGAATGCTAGTGATATATGCCTGTAAAACTGTTTTGTCTGTGTTCCCCTGGCCATTGTACCTCTTTACACTGACTGAGAAAAAAAGAAACGGTGACCTTGGGCCTATAAGTATAAGCCACATGCACAGGATGGCAGAGCTGCCCACCAGACCTCGACCATTCATCCACCTCTGGACTGTCACTTAAGAGAAAAAGAAGCTATCTTGTTGTCTTTTTTAGGGCACTGTATTTCTGCATCTTTTTTGTTACAGCAGCCTAGCATATATATTAACTCCTTTCATATGAATAAAAACTAGCTGTGAGAATGAAGACATTTGAGAAACTGATTCTTCAGGGAAGGGGTTTTGGGTTTGAGGGCACCTGGTAAATGTAGTTTTTTTAAAATATCACATTGATTAAGATCCTTACTCTTTCCCTTCATATCCTTTTGATGTTTAGCTCAGCATCTGAAATTTGTAGGTAGTTAATAAATAATAGGGAAAGGAGAGAAGGAAGGAAGAGAGCGAGAAAAGGAGGATTGACAGAACAAATGAAGGACAGAAATGAATTCCATGATCTCACACTATAATATATCTTCTCTGCCTCCACCCTACCCCCAACCCCACCCCTACTCCAACAACAGAAAGAAAAGTAACTTAACTCGAGGGAGAGCTCATTATACCACAAAACATATAAAATTTTTACGTCATGTAATGTAGAATTTTTACAAGGATATGATCATATTCGTAAGTCTCATATATCAATAGATTATATTTTTAAAAAAGATTCAAAGAGAATTCTAAGTTTAGAAGAGCACTGTGTCAGATAACAATTTCCAAAATGCTACTTTTATGCTCTACAGTTCTACTCTCATCTTAATGAATTTTGACTTTTCAGTATATTATTCTAATTTTGAAAGCACCTACAAAGAATACATTTACATAAAAGGATACATTTTAAAAATAAGTATAATCACACACACTTTGGTCTTTATCCAAAGGAGCTGAAAACTTGTCCACATAAAAGTCTGCACAAGGATGTTTACAGCAGCTTTATTCATAAGTGAGACAATTTGGAAGCAACCAATATGTCTTTCAATTCAGGAATAAAAAAACAAACTATGGTTTATCCAGATAATAGAATATTATTTATCACTATAAAGAAATGAGCTATCAAGCCATGAAAAGACATGAAGGAAGCTTAAGCTCACGGGGGCTCACCACTCTCAACTAAAAAATGAAGAAAATAAAAAACATAACTACCTGAGTGTAGAAAAGAGCCAATATGTCTCTCTTGATAATCAGAAATGGAATGAGTAATATTTCATATTTCCCACTCTTTATCTTGATATAAGAAATTGATTGCTTATAATTTGAAAATGCTAAATATTTGTATTTGCCTTAATAATATGAAGCAATTATATATACAAAAAATATTCTTTCCTGTGTACAGTGTTTTGATGATATACCTGTCCAACTAGTGCTGCCCTTTCCTTACCATAGTTTAACTTCTTTATTGAGATTACAAAGGCTGTTACTTTTATGGTATATCTCCTAAGTACTCGACTGCCTATATTTTTTGTTTTAAAATGATCCACTTCCAGTGATTTGGGTGTTGACAATTTACTTCTTCTCGTCCAGTCCTTCTGCAGCTTAGAGGCCATTAACCAAATAACAGGTATGGCACAGTTATTAGATACTGAAAGGAGAATACTATCTTCTAAAAAATCTTAGGCTAAAAAATCCCAGCCTCTGCCTTATTGGCATTTTTGGGCCAGAGCATTCTTTTTTTTTTTTTCAATATGTATGTTCCATACATCAGGATGTTTAGCAGCATCTGTGATCTCCACATAGATACTAGTAGCACATACACTCCTAATGACAACCAAAAATGTCTTCAGATAGAGTTAAATGCCCCCTGGAGGAAAGGGGCAAATAGAAACACCATTCTAAATTTAGGCTGTCCAGTAATGTGACAATTTAAAATTAAGTGAAATTAAATGAAATTAAAAATTTACTACTTCCATAGCCACCCAAGTCACATTTTAAGTGCTCATGGCTTCATGTGGCTAAGTGGCTACCATATCAGACAGCACAGATATATAACATTTCATTGTTGCAGAAAGTTCTATGGGACAGAACCGCTTAAAATCAAAGTGTAATAATAACAAAGGAAATAACAATAATGGCACGGTTCCAGGATATCCTCCATTATGAAATTCCTAATCAAATTTAATTCCTTGTGTAAAAGCTTCAACTCAACCATTAATAAGAATTTCCAAGAAACTTATTTCTAATAGTTCAAAATACAACTTAATGCTTAAGGATAATTGTAGAACAAGTAATTATTGAATAGGCACAAAGATAGACCTGGATATTGATTAATTTCTACTAATAGCTAAATTAGGAAAGAGCGTGAAAAGAATCTTAACCAGGTATATAAAATCCAGAAGTGTCTGGGAACTTGATCTAGCTGAAGATCAACTTTTAGAACAACCACAAGATATAAAAATCAATTGACTTATAGAGGGTTTCACTTCAAGAAAACCAGAAGTGGCCAGTAGAGCCATCCAGCTTTGAGCACATTAGTATTTTGAGCATCTTAGCTAGCTGGCCTACAGAAAATTTATTGATTAAAGGATACTCCTTGTTTCAAGATCAAATGTGCACACAACACAGTGAGACATCAGCATGAGGCTACATTTAACAATCCAGAAGACCAGGACAAACCAAAGTCAAGATTTAGGTATTTTTATTAAAGAAAATAAAAAAGTTCTTATTAAAGAAATATTAAGACTATTCACACAACCTACTTCCAGCTTCACAAAAACCTAAGCTGGGTTCTTAATGACTATAGTGTGACTGTGTGTGTGTGTGTGTGTGTGTGTGTGTAAAGCTTCATATTTAATAAATCTCCTGAAAATATCACTAATAATCTCTCTCAAACCTTAATCCCCAAACTCAGGAAACAATACTTCCTTTTATATTTGACAATGTTAGGCACATAATGCTATGTGGATTAACTGATTCAGAAAGTAGTTACTGAATATATAGTATGTTCTGCTTTAAGACAAGAAGGCTGGATATCCCAGTAATGCATTCATTTAGAAAATGTTCTTATTAAATGCAACATATATACTGGGCGTTGAAAATGTACACATATAAGAACATTCTCAGAGTAATTATAATCTGATGAATGGTAGAAGGGCAAAAGTGAGAAAGTATGCAGGTGACATAACACCAAACAAGACAGTATCTATACCCTGTTAGAGTCACAGTGTTAAGGCTGTACTAAAAGAGACTAATCATACCTCATTGTGGGAATTCAGAAGCCTTTTTAGAAGTGGCCTTTCAACTACATGTTGAAAATTATGTAGGATTTTGCTATATCCCTGTGGAAAGAGATGCTATTCTAAGCTAAAGTCAACTTTTAATGTAGAGGAGAAGAGTGTATATTCTGAAGTGAATGGTACATGCTGAGATGCAGGGAGAGATCTTAACTCTTAGAAAACCAGTCTAAGAGTTAAAACAAACAAACAACTTTAAGCACCTCTTTCTCTCCCTCTACTTACCTACCTACTTCCTCCTTCCTTGTTCAATGTGCATATAAAATGTAAATTTTAAAAATTCCCAAAAATATCTGAAAACATGAGGTCAGGGAATGCAGCTAATTTAAATGGTTGGCGGCGGGGAGTATGAGTGACGTACATCTCTGAAAATGTTTAATTAATAGAGCAGACACTCTTCTCCTGTAATTTTTTTTTAAAAATAAACATCATTTCAACCAATGATCATCAAATGTTTATTGAGACAAACATTGAATTTTCATATATATTACCTCATTTCATCTTAACTACCTTGCATGCAAATATATTGTTGAGGATAAATTTAAAACCTATTAGGTCTTCTTGTTGAAGGATGATGAAAAAAATAGCTCTGATCTTTAATTTCTAATTTCTTTTCGTGGCCTCTACCATAACTTCTAATTATTCCTACTGCTTCCAACATATCCACTTACTATATATCACAGATATCACAAAAGGGCCTCCAAGCAAAACTACTTTTATCACCTGGGCTTTTGGTGCTCATCTCTTCCCAGCTTGGTGCCTCATAAGCCTATTATCCCTCACTCTCTAGGACTACATTCTGGTTTTAGTCTCTTAGGGAAAAGGAAGTTTTAAAAATATACTGTTAAGTTCCTAGTCTTAAAGTTCTAAGAAATTGTCTAAGCCACCCATTTCTTTCTCCTTTTTTTCTGGACCCCTCTCTGATCTCAAAGCCTGTTCTGTGGCCTCTGGAGAACCAATAAGACTTTTTCTAAAAAGCCCTGAAACATATCAAATAATGCAAATTCTGTTTTTGTTTCTTATAGATGAATTACTCTTGTTTCTCACAGATGCAGTTTTATAAACTGACATTTTAATGTTCAATTCATCAGGGCAAAGGCTGTCAGAAACTACCTCACACTTCAATTTAACTCAATGAAAGTAAATTTCTCTCTCTTGCCACAGCCCAATGAGGGACAATTGAGATGGGGGCGTCTAGTTATTTAAGGATCTAGACTCTTGCTTCCTAGGGCCTCAAAGTCTTGTGCTAGATTCTCTTCCTTATTTAACAGGAAGGATAAAAGGTAGAGGATGGCATGGATAGTTTAAGGGCTTGGACTGTAAATGGTATACATCATATCTGTCAACATTCTCTTGGCCAGAGCCCAGTCACATGGCCTTGGCTGACTGCCTAGGACAGTGGTAAATGTAGCTTACCTTTAGACCAGAAGAAGAACAAAACAGTTTGGTGAGCAGTTTGCATTCCTATATCATTAGTATTGATGGCTGCTATTATGTATTTTAATCATAAATCACTGTTTCTCGACCAAATTATCAGTTTAGAATATTGTAGGTTGTTTAAATAATGTTAGCCATATACAATTTTTCAACAGCATTTAGCCTAAAAGTTACTAGACTTCAATGAATGTATATGAATATACAGCAATTCAAATGATTCTCCAAGTACTTACTGCTAATATACTTTTATTGGTTGAATGAAACCTCATTAGTGCTCAGTCCTGTAGCTTTGTGGTATTAAAATAACTTAATAAAATAAATAAATAAATAAATAAATAAAATTACTGAGTTATCTTTAATTTTAGAAGACATTATTTTTAACATGAAATCTTGCTTATGAAGCACAGGTGATTCCTAAATTTTGCCAATCAAAACTTATTACAAATTATTCAGTTAATTCTTCTCCACTAGCAAGTAGAAATTAGTAGTCTAAGTTAAAGCATCCTTTACCTTCCTATGCCATGTAAAAGACTAGGACGGTCACCTAAACGTGTAAATATGTATCCCGAGGCTGTCATTGCCATTTTGTCCTCATTTTGTCTACACGTTTCACTATTCCTATTCTTCAAGGGGGCAGAGAGTGAATGGGGTTGGATGTCGCCTTAATATAAGTCCTAATGCATTCCAAGTACCACAACAGTCAAGAAAAGCTTTTAAATTTAGCTTGTATTGATTTGACTACTTCATATTAAACAATACAGAAAAGTGTCATACCTGAAAATCTATGCTCTAGTCCTCTAATGTGTTGTGAAATCTAATACATCTAATAGGCAATTTCTAAGAGTAAGATCTCTCCTCTTTAGAATACCAGAAGACAATGCAACCTTTGAGTTCCTTTTCAAATAAAAATTTATATGACTCTATGACTGTGGTTTTATTATAAAATAAATAAATAGTATTATTATATCATATTAAGTTTAATGATGACCAGCACAGAAATAGAAAAACGATGCTGCTATGTAGAGATGTTGGAAAACTATATAACAAATAGTACTTGGTTTAGTACTTCTAATGTATACCCTACTTTTTACCTTGCAATGTCCTTTGAAATAAAAGAGAAAGATAGGATATAAACAGACAATACTGATAGTCAAGGTGAAAAAACATACAAGTTATGAACACAAAAATAGTTATTCTCTGGATGGAAAAACAATGGAAGTAAAGCTACGCAGAAAGAAACTGGGAATTAAAGTGTGCAATAAATTCAAACCAATTTCTGCTGCGTGAAAGAAAAATACCAGGGTCTGTGCAAGATTAATATAAAGTTGAATTATTCAATAAAATAAGGAAGAGAAACATAGCAACATCAATCTTATTCTATACTTGAAGGATCTGGCTTGAGCCTATAATTCTACCTTACCACAGATAAATGCAAATTGAAGATTATAAAGAAAAAAGGCTGAAAATATTAGTTGTGCTGGTTTGATTAAGAAGAAAAGAGAAAAGGGGGTAACCAAATTATTACCTAAATTGCCAATCACAAAACTGTGAAATTGCCGATCACAAAACATATGAGAGCTATAAAAATTAAAGTATGTCTCTAAATCACTGGCACAGAAGCATTAGGGTTAAAGTTCTAATAAACTAATAGCCAATCCTGGAAACAAACAAAACAGCCTGTTCAATCCTTGAATATATTTCTAAAACATTCTAGCACTCCTGGAATAGAAGAGATCATTCAGAATCAAAATAAGCAATATAAAATTGGGTAGGTGTACAAATTATAGATATCTATACTTCATTAGAACTGCACTTAAGATATTTATCTTGCTCATATAACTTCATGTATCAGAATTTACCTTTTTCTTAAAATCTGAACTTGGAAGTAAAAGAGGAGATTAGAAAGATCCTCAATTATTTTAGTGGTTATATTCATTTTAATTGAGAGAGAATATTATAAATTAAGTATAAATGTAAATTTAAAAATGTTCATTTTTAACCAGGTCCTGCCTGAAAGCTGGAAAAAGTATGTCAATATCTTCAAACCATTTCTAATACTTCTTTTGTCTTTATTGTGTAAGCTCCAAAACATACTATGCAGAGCAGATCTTATCCAAAATTGCAAACAAAGCTAATAAAAATCACAAAATCTACTTATTGTCCTAGGATCACAACCCCTAAACAATGTAATGTTTCCTGATACTATAATAAAAGTCAGAAGGGACCTCTGCAAGGGGTCTGCATTTAAAAAAAAAATGTTTATATCTTGACTTTTTTCCTCCCAACATCTTCCATAACACTTGTCTTGCCTTCACAACTGGAATGGAAGCCCCCTACAGCCTAACCATGTCTTGGTTGACTAATCAAAACACAACACAGGCAATCAACAAAATGAAAAGGCATCCTACAGATGGTAGAAAATATCTGCAAACCATGTATCTGATAAAAGGTTAATATTCACAATATATGAAAAACTCACACAACTCAACAGCAAAAAAAAAATCCAATTAAAAAAATGAGTATAAAACCTAAATAGACATTTTTTTAAAGACATATAAATTGCCTAAATTATTTGAAAAGGTGCTCAACTTTGCTAATCATCAGAAAAATGCAAATCAAAACCACCATGAGATATCACTTCACACCCATTAAGATGTCTATTATCAAAAAGATTAGAGATAAAAAAATGTCCATGAAGATATAGAAAAGAAACTTGTGCACTGTTGATGGGAATGTAAATTTGTACAGCCTCTACAGAAAAGAGTATGAAGTTTCCTCAAAAAGGTAAAAATACAACTATCATATAATCCAGCAATCACACTTCTGAGTACTTATCCAAAGGCAATGCAACAATTATTCTGTGGGAATATGTGCACTCCCATGGTCATTGCAGAATTAGTCACAATATCCACACATGAAAACAACCTGAATGTCTATTGATGGATGATGAATGAATAAAGAAAATGTGGTATGTATGTAATTGTGTGTGTATGTGTGTTTGTGTTTGTGTGTGTGTGTGTGTGTGTATTTTGGAACAGTTTTCAGCCTTAAAGAAGAAAGAAATCCTGATATTTGCTACAACATGGATAAATCTCGAGGGCATTATGCTAAGCAAAATAAATCAGACAGAGAAAAATAAATACTGTATGATCTCACTTATATGTGTATTCTAAAAAAGCTGAACTCATAGAAACAGTAGATTAGTGGTCTCCAGGGGCCTGGAGAAAATAAAGAAATGCTGGTCAAAGTATATAACTTTCAGTCATAAGATGAATAAGTTCTAGGCATAGTGTATAGCATGGTGACTACACTTAACAATATTGTATTATATATTTGAAAGTTGCTAAGAGAGCGGATTTTAAATGTTCTCACCATAACACCAACAGTAAATGGTAATGATGTGAAATGAAGTATCAGTTAACCCCATTTAGGTAAACATTTTGCAATATATATGGGCATCAAATCTTCACATCATATACATTAAACTTACACAATGTAATATGTCAATTGTTATCTCAGTAAAGCTGAAAATATATGTTTTTTTTTATTATTATCATTTATGCCTACAGCACCTGATGGTCTCCCATCCAAGTACTAACCAGGCCCAACCCTGCTTAGTTTCTGAGATCAGACATCGGGCTCGTTCAGGGTGCATTGGCCATAGACCATGGAATGTGGCTCCACTGGGACACAAATCCAGAACCTTCTGAATGTAAAGCAGACATGTGAACCGCTACACTATGGAACCACAGCCTGAAAAATTATTTTTAAACCCAACACAGAGCTGAGCATATTTAGTCTTAATTTCTTGCTCTCCCATTTTAAAAAACAAGACAAAAAATATATACTTTCAATGATTTAAAGAACACTTTATTGAAGATTTTGCTTCTTAGGTGAGAAATTAAGATCAGAGATAAAAGTAAGCTTGCTCACAGAAACACAGCTTAATCGATGTAAAGTCATCCTGCTTCTCTTCTCTTGGGAAAAAGAAAAACACAACATACAATAGAGCTCTTGGGAGATTATTATACCAAGAGCAACTACTTGTTATTTAGAGCTTCTGGCATGGAAAGGGGACATATTATTATAATAGTCACAATTATATTTTAAACATCACATTTTAAATTTATTAGGTAATATTAAAGATGACTGCTACTATTTCTCTAGTGGAAACCCATAGAGAAAAAATAGGTCAATGTTTTTGGTTGTGACATTTAAGAAATTATTAAAGCTGTAAGTTCATAAAGCCCACAATAGGATATAAACCAATTAGTTTTTCTTTTCTGCTTATACTAAAAGATCATATTCTAATGAATGTAAATATTGAATACTTTTGAACTTTCATCCCTTAAATACTCCCATATGAATCTGCATCAGTGAACTGCATCAGTCTACTCTAAAAAGCAACAGCTAGTACATTCAAATACAGTGCACATTTTGAGGGCTTTTTAAAAAAGCAATGTTATTTAATACTTTTACATTTCAAAAACACAATCAATCTTGAGCTCAAATTTTGTTCCATATATGAAAGCACAAAGAGTACAAAGAGAATCTGAAACTAATAGAGTATTTTATGCCAATTATACTTCAATCAAAAAAAGAGAGAGTACAAAGAGAAATGGCATAAACACTGAAAATACATTATTTCTACAATATGCATCAATTTACACAGCATTAATTATTTTTAGAAATTCAAAATAGAAGGCCAGATTGGCTTAACAGCACCAACAAATCTGAGTTATTCTTTTATTCTTTTGGTCCTTATTTATTTGGTTCGAAAATACTTATTTTTGGAAGTATTTTTAAAAGTATAACTCCCAATAAATCATGCCAAGATTTCATTGAATTTTTATGAGCCATCTACATTGAAATAATAAGAACTTAAAACCTAAAACATGGATTTAACAGAAACATAAAAATTTATATATTTGCCTAAAATATGCAGCTTTTCAGCCTATCTTCTAGTTTTATGAAGGACAAATCATGCCTTAAAAAGCAACAGCATACTCACATATTAAATTCTTTTCTTCTGGAATTTATCAAATTCTTTAAAAAACTATGGATTAGATGAGACTGGCATTATTACCTGACAAACAAGAATTTTGACATAAAATGGCTGGTTTACACCAAGTCACACAAGTGGCTTTTGGCAGAAATGAAGCTCCACTGTCCCCAAGAATATGTATGAAGACCACAGGGACCTCCCTCTTTTGTGGGTTAAAGGATTTTCAAGACAAATTCAGCACCAAGGGGCAACCCATTTCCAAAAGCAGGCTCATAAACACTGTATAATATGGAGGTTTAGAGAGAAAAAAAAGAAATATACTCTTATCTACATACAATTGTTTCAAATTCACAAAGAATTATTTATCAACTGCTACCCATTATGATGCTTAATTTAATGTGTCAACCTGGCCAGTTACAGGACTCAGTTCTTTAATTAAGCACTAATATAGGTGCTGCTGTCAAGGTATTTTGTAGTTGTGGTTAAAATGTATAATCAGTTTGCTTTAAGTAAAGGAGATTACCTTTGATACCATGGGTAGGCCTCATCCAATCAATCGGAAGGCATAAAAAGCAAAAACTGAGAATTGCTAGAGGAGAAGTTCCCTCATCCTCACAGCAATGACTCCAGCCTCAGTTCCCAACCTGCTGGCCTACTCTATCTAATAGCCCTACCATTTCGTGAACCAATTTCTTAAAATAAGTATCTTAATATTGGTTTTATTTCTCTGGAGAAACCTGGCTGATATGCCTATCTTCTCTTTTATTTGACTTATAGGTCACGTGTGTGTGTGTGTGTGTGTGTGTGTGTGTGTATGTGTATATGTATGTGTGTGTATATATGTGTGTGTGTGTGTGTGTGTGTGTGTCCTATTTTATTCTTTATGGAATGGCCTTTGTTCTTTAGGAATGGCCTTTCTGAGCAAGTGTTTTAAATTAGCATTTACATAATGCTTACTACGTGCCAGTCACTATTTAAGTACCTTGTCTTACTTGTTAACAACTATCCTTTTGAACAACTACCCCATTTTATTATCACTCTTACATTACAGATGATGAAACTGAGGCCTAAGGGAGATTGACTTAGCTAACATCATACAGTTAAGTAAATGCTGGAGTCACTTTCAAATGAAGGCCACCAACTTCCACAGCTTGTGTTTTCAATGGTCTTGTGCTCTTAATGACTATGCTACATTGCCTTAAAATAAATAGATTTAGAGCTAGGCTGGTAAAATTATATCATGGCTTTGGATGTGAGGAATGAGGGAAAAAAGGAATAAAGTATAACTCTCTTATGATTGTCTTAAGCAACTTGGTTGTTAGTCCCATTTCTAAATGGAGAAAAAATGAGGGAGGATGTAATTGGGTTTGAGTCGACTCTGTTAGATAGTATTATTTACAACTAAGGCTCAGAAGTTAAATTTTTGGTATCTTTAGTGTAGAGTGAGATGATTTACAGAGAAGATTGCAAGCACAGGCCCAAGTCCTGGAACTTTCCAATACTTAGAATTCTAAGGAGATGTGAGACCAGAGAAAGTTAAGAAGAAAAAGGAGTATTACAGAAACCAAGAGAAGGGAGAAAAGTGGGTGGCCCAGGGATGATGAGTGGTTGTCAATTCCATGTGATGTTACTAAGGAAATGAGCAAACATGTAAAAGAAATGGCCACATATGACCAAAGGCTGGACCCAATGACTCCAACCAGAGCAGGTTTCATGGATCAGTCAGCATCAATGCCAGGATGGTGTGGGTGAAAATGAACAACTTATATGTAGGAAATATATTTTCCAACTCATGGAAAGCAAATCTGTGATAGAGTAAGTATGACAACATGTTAATGACAGATCTAGGTGGTGGTTTTGCAGTTACAGGAATTTCTGGGAAAACTATTTCACCTTTGCTATGTTTGAACATTTGTATAATAAAATGATGGTGAAAATGGTTGGGAAATATGAACACCCACAGTCAGGGCTGTGGTTCCCTCGCCCAGGCTGGAGTTGGGGTCAGGGAGGAAAGGAAACACAGACATTGAGGAGTAAGCACACAGCTTCCATGGCACTGAGAATGTTTTATTTCTTAAGCAGAGGGGTATGCATGCTGCTTTCCTTGGTACCTCTCATGTTCTTCTGAAATATTATATTGCACAATAAAAAGAAAAGAAGTGACCATGGGGTAAGAAAATTGAATGAGTGTGGATTATTTCTTAAATTTTTTTGTTTAAAAACAGAAGAAAAATAGGGCAGTTGGAGGAAGTTTGCAATTAAGTAAGGTTTTCTGTTTGTTTTAATGTATCTCAACATTTGCATGCTGTTTGGACTGTTCCAGTAGAAAGGAAGAAACTGATCATTCCAGAGTGAGATGATAACACAAGTGCAGTCCTCCATAAGGTAACAGGAAGGGACACCGCGAGCCCTAATGAAGGGACTGGTGTTTGGACGAAAAGTGACTTTTCATTCTTTTTGACCCATGGGAACACTAGACTAGATATAGAGCATAAGTATATTAATTTTTATTTTTAAAAGAGGTTATTCATCTCTGTTTCTCCCATCTGCTCCTTTCTCCCTATTTCAGTTGGAAAGCTTAGACAGGTGAGATGTCTGCTTAGCTTTGCAATGCTGGGGTGGCAACTCCGTAACTTATTTTAATGTCTGATTTTTCCATATTGCCTCTCTGTCATTCTAGATGGCCAGTCCTCTGGGACCTTGTATTAGCAGGTACTTAAGAAGATTTAACACAGTATTTGGAGTTTTTGCCTTGCCCCATTCACTTTGTTTTCTAAAGCGGAATCCCATTTAGAAGCATGCTCAGTCAGTCTGTTTCAGAGGGCCCACTGCTAATTACAATGTCCTGGGTTGCATCAAATCACTGGCATATATCATAATTAGGAATACATCCGCAAATCACTTTCATCTTGGACAATCTAATCCTGTTGCTATTCAAGATGTTTATGTCAAATGCATTTTTATTGAATTACAGGCTTAGCTATTAGAGAGGAAATGCTTGATAAGATGGCTTCCTTATCATTGTGTGGTAATGCAGAATATTTCTTTTTATACATGATTGAGGTCAGATGTTTCATTTAAGGAATGTCCCTTAAAACAAAGTGAATTTCAAATGAAATGAAGGCAACTTAGTGATCTACCTGAGAGATTTCAGTTTGTGATAATAAACATCATTAAACTTTACCTTTACACTTGGTCTGTGAGAAAGCACAAGGACCCAATTTGTTGCCTGACTGTAGCAAGTACAATAACAATGATAATGGTAAAGGCAATAGCCAATAGGCTTTTAGAGCCTGCAGCATGCTAGGTCTGGTGCCAAGCAGTTTACATGCATCCTGTCATTTGCTCTGCACAACAGTTCTAAAAATCTATGCATGATTAGCCCAGTTAACTCATGTTAGCACTGGTGCAGAGAAGATAAGTAACTTGCCCAAGCTACACAGCACATGCAGCATGAAAATGCAGAGTTGGGATTTAAATCTGGGTCCACGGCAAAGACATTACAGCCCCATTTTGCTCGGCCTGCCCCCTTGCCCACCCTGGGTGGGTAAACACTGCAGTGTGCCTGGGCACTAAAGTGTTATAAGCATAAACCATCTCCCTGCTCCTCTCTAGTTTGACCTTGTTTTTCTTTGTTCTTCTCTTTGGACTTCCATTTTCTTTCTAACTGTGTTTTATATATCTCTGAAAGCCTCTTTAAATCTTTTCTGTGAAAGACAAGAATGGTTTTACTTAGGCTGACAAGTTTGGATCTCAGTAAAAGATATTAAAGAAAACAGTCCTGAATTGGCAATCTTCTAAACTATATTTCTCATTTTATTCAGAGGTATGATTTACCACTCGCTGCAATTCAGTTTAAGAATAAGAATATTTCAGCATCCAGATTGTGTTTCTTTTTGCCAGTTTTGCTAAGCACATCAGTAGAAAGTTTGTTATGATTTTTTTACTATTGTGCTATCCTCAATTAACAATGTATCAGTACTGGTTCATTGATTGTGACAAATGTACATTAGCAACGTTAGGTGTTAATTATAGGGGAAACTAAGTGGGAAATTTCTGTACCATCTTTGCAAATCTTCTATAAATCCAAAAATATTCTAAAATTAAAACTCTATTTTAAAATTTAGAACAGGGTTAGGTGATATTGTGTGGATATAAATTTTCAATACAATGGAGTAAATACTCAGGATTGAGTTTAATGAATTACATGAAAATTCTACATTTAGTTTCATTTAAAAAACTTTCAACTGTCTTTCAAAGTGGAGGTATCATTTTGCATCTGACTGAAGGAGAATTTCTGTTGTTCCACATCTTTGATAACATTTGGTATTGTCAATTTGGGAGATTTTATTGATTCTAGGAGTCATATAGTGAAATCTTGTTTTAATTTAATTTAATAATTTAATTTAATTTAATTTCATGATTTTAAATATTTTTCATATGCTTACTTGCTACCTGTATATTTTATTTGGTTACATGCCTGTTCAAGTCTTTGCCCATCTTTGAACCTGGTCCTTTTCTTACTGTTGAATTTTAAGAGTTATTTATATATCTTGGATATAAGCCATGTATATGGCTCAGATATGTAATGTACAAATATTTTCTCCCAGCCTATGATTTGTCTTCATTGTCTTTTACAGACCAAAGTTTTTCAATGTTAATGTTAAGTTCTATAACAATTTAATCTTTATGTATTATGCTTTTGTCATCTCATTTTTAAATCACACTTCTATAGTCTGAAATCATCACTCTGCTTTTTTTTACTTATTAATTGCTTGTCTCAATTCAGAATGCAATAGTCCTATAAGCAAGGAATTTCTGTAGTTTTCTAAATCTATATTCCCAGCACCCAAAATAGAGCCTGTTCATAGTAAATACGCAATAAATAGTCGTTGATTTAATTAGCCTATTAAATCACATGGACGTTTTTCAGCATCGATAACATTCTATGTAAAATGTGGATAATAATACTTCAAATAAATAACAGAATGATATTGAGAGAACATATGCAAAATATCTTACAAATAAAGTGGCAACCAACAAATGGAAGCTACTGTTATTCTTCTGAAAGATTATGGAATTATTAAAAGCCAAAGGCTCCAGAAAGAGGAGTCAGATAAAGAATAATCTCCTATAATGTCCAAACATATTGCAACAAGGGCAGAGAAGGACTCCAGGTTGACATAGGATATTCCTGTGCCTTCACCTAGTTCAAACTTTGACATACAAATATATTTTATTTAGCCAAATATGCAACAGTTAAAAATACTGCAGATGTTAAAATATGCATTAAGACAAAAGTTTTATATGTGCATTTTAATATCTTTTTATTTTAGAGTCACTATATGTATCTCTTTTTTTGTATTTTTTTAAACTCTTGACTTGATAGTAAAGCTTCTAAAAATTAATTTCATTCTTGGGTAACATCTTTTTCAATGAAAAAAAGATTTATGTATATGAAGATATAATAAACTCAGACTATTAGTGATTCTTAATGTTAGGGAGCATAAGATTTATTTGGAGTACTATCTAAAAATAAAGATTCTCAGTCTTACCCCGCCATGCTGAATCTAGGTTTGGGGTTAAACCCAGAAATTTGAATTTTTCTGGTCATTCCCCATCCTCCCGAGGTGATTCTGAACCAGGAAGTCTATGAACTTCACTCTGAGACAGAAAGCCTCTATAAGGAAGGTGAAGAGGTGTCACAAGAGTGACTGTGAGCCTCACCAGACTCTGGCTCAGCTACGATCTGAGACAGTTGCCAATCTAACTTTAAGGTTGGCCCTTGCTTGAACTAATACATATGCACTTTATTATATCACTTGAAAAGTACTATTTTAGAAAGTAAAGGACTTATATTCAGCAAAGTCCAGGTTCAACAAGGGGAAACCCAGAGAGAGAAATAAGTTCTCATTCTCTGTTATGCAGGATGTACGTCCCAAATCCTCATTTTCTTTCCCACAGTTCTTTCCCTCCCTGAAGGTGGAGACCTGCTGACCCAGCTTTCCAACCCCAGAGGAATAAAATCTCCTCCGTGACCAACAGGACTTTACCTCAGAACACAGAAACATATCATCCCACTAGACAGCCAGGCAGTAGCACGGCACAGAAGTCCAGTACCTCTTGGAGACCCGAGCACTCAGATGTGAAAAGCAGAAGCACAAAGTAAGGGATACTTGAGAAAAAGGACAAGCAGGGGAGCAGCAGATTCCTTTCTATACCTTCAGCTGTCCTATTTAAATAGGCTGAACTCTAGAAAGTGTTGCAGGAGAGAAAGCTCTCCCTTCCTCCTCCCCCGACTGTGGTGCTTTCACAAGGCCCCTGGATGAGGACTGGCAGGACTATGTCAAGGGGCAGATAGAAGCTTCTAGGAAAGGGAAACAGCCGCTGCTCAGATCTCAGCTGGGGAGTTCAGAGTTGATACTGACTGGAGTTTCTATTGGATCAGCTCATTCCACCACCATCACATGCCAACACCAAAGCAGGTGGACAGGGAGAAAGCCAACAGGTCATCTGGAGGCACAGGTTTAATCTTTTCTCAGAGATGTGAGGACACCTTTCCCTCTGCCTCTACTACTTTTCTCATCTCGTTCTGTCTGTCTCTGCCCACTGGTCATCAATTACTCAATACTGATTGGGTAAAAAGAAGTAATAATAGAACTAGTTAATATCACTGTATCACTCCACATTTGAGACTGTGTCACAACAAAGAAAAGCCTGAATGACCAGTGACTGGTTTGACTGTATCTTTGATTGATGAAATAGTTCCAGTAGAAGCTACCTCTTTTATTCATACTTTCTTGTCACTTTGCTCCATGAGATCCCTCTGAAAGTTGGGTTAGAGTCATGTGTATCTCATTCTATACCCTGGACTGGAGCATCTTGATTGCTGGGCCATGTCTTAATTATTCTCATTAAACACTATTATGATTAAACAAACACTAGATGCCAGATGGAGAGTGGGCAATCAAAGAAGGTTGGTGACTGAAGATAGAAAACCCAAGCAACTGTTCCATGGCTTAAGAAAGAGAGTGTGGTAATATAATAATGAGATGACATAAAACCAAACGCTGTGTTACACCATTAAATTGATCTGCTTATTGGGCCAACATGAACAGTACCTATCCTTCAAACGATAGCTTTTGGATTTACTTAGAATATAAGAAGATTCACAAAGACAATATGTGAGCATCCCATTGCTATCAGATGCTGTTATACACTAAGTAAACAAATTAAATTAAAAAAAAAAACTTTGACAATATAGCCTGTTATAAATCAGTCTTTTCAGCTGCAAGGAAAGCATAATAGTCAGTTGTAATCAATAAATAAAGTGAGAGCCCTACAGAGATGCCAGTAACAGACAAAAAAATATAAAATAATCTGCAACACTGAAATATCAGATATACATGGTCCATTAAAACTATCTCCTCTTTTGTTCAAAATAACTGAGATAATTTCATCCAAAATGCTTTGGTTCTCATGTTTTCTATAAAACCTTAGGCCACCAACTCGAGATTTTTCCCTTTGTATCTAGAATTGCTCTCACCAGTGGCTTCTTTCTTTGATCTAAGCTCTGGTACTTCTCATTTGGGTTGAACAAAATAAGCACACAAACAAACAATCATTGTTTGTCCTTAATGTTTTCTCCAATTGCTCTTCTTCCATTCCATGATAATCTTCTGAATTATGCATTAAGTGCTCACTATGTGCTGTGCTAAGCATTGAGCCAGACTCAAAAAATGCACAAAATTATAACATTTGGTCCCTCATTTGAGTCCCAGCTATCTGCAGAAGCAAAAATATGTGCAGTATATAGTGTGGTTACTTTTCCTGCAACATCATTTACTTCACCATCTACTCTGTTCTTTCAGCATCCATTCCTTCTGTTTATTTAGCTATTGTCCTTGCAGCTTCCTAAAAATGCACTTTTAATTATAATTAATGACACCTGTTTAGCAAAATCCAAGGTATTTTCTCAAAACTGATCTCAGAAGAATTTGACATAATCGCAATGACATTCCAGAGTCTAGATTGATCACTGTCTCTTTTGCAAAATACTTCCTTGAATTTCAGTACTCTATACTCTTGGCTATCTGGTCACATTTCAGGTCATGCCTTCCATATCTATTTCTCTTCCATTTTAATCATAATTTGGCCTTTCTTTGAAAAACTAAACCTACATTCCTCTACTCTTCTCTGTTTATTGGCAAGTACTCAAGAGAAAGCTCCGTCTCTGAAAGCTTCATTTATAAACCCAAAAGACTTCCAAATTTCTCTGTTTCTGCAAAGTTCCATTCCCATAGCATTAACCAGCTGCTAAGCATTCTCCTTTCATCAGGGTTTAAAACCAAATTGGTCCTCTCTCCCCCCTCATCACTTCTTAAAATGTCCCAATTAAGTTGTCTAGGGACAGAAACTGAGAATAAATGTTGACTCATCTCTTCTCTCCAACAAGTGGCAAATCTTTTATTCTTTTTTCCAATGCCTATAATATCCAGTTTCTTATTGCTGTTCCCACTGCCACTACCCCAATCTTATAACTTCTAAGTATTATATTTTGTTTTGTTTCTCTGTGATATTACAATAAAACCGAAGCAATGTCTGAATCCAGTCTTTCCTTGATTTAGTTAACTTTTCATGAAGTTGCCAAATTAATCTTTCTAAAATATTACTTAGATAGGAACCAACCAGCTAACTTCCTTTCTCTTTTCCACCCTCCCTCTCATCCTCCCTCCCTTTAACCCTTCCTCCCTTCCTTTCTCCCTTTCTGTTTTTCTTGTATCATATTGTCTACACAATATGATAAAATTTTTCTTTTTTCATATAGCCCAGTTTCTAAACTTTTCCCAATCTGGTATCTTCCCATCATCTTACCATATTTATAACTATGTTTCAATATGGAAGTTCTCATCAAATCGAGGCTTCTCTATCCACCACCCCACCCCCAATTATATCAATGTCATTCTTATTTCTTCTACTTGAAAATCAGGTTGCAAAAACCTGAAATACTTACTCCATTATAGTTCACAAATTTTTAATCGATGCTTAGCTTAAACATCACTTCCTTCATATTTCCTTAAATACTAGCCGCATGTCTTTCTTTTTCAACAACTTAAATATTAAATTGCCTAATAGATTTGGCTACCTAGTATCTACTTACCACATATTCCCTAAGTGACTACAGAATGTCAGGCATCATATGACATCATTTAACATAAGAAACATCTATGCTTAATGCTGTAATATAGACTATCAAAGTGTTTCTCCCATTGAAGTCTCCTTTATAAATACTTATTTACCTCTAAGTAAACTATAAGCCCATATACCTTGTACAATAACTGCCATGAGCTGCCTAATGTGAAATACTAGCTGACTAACATGGATTGAGAAGGCATCCAAGTGGGGCTAATAGACAGGAGGTGGATTAGTCCATTTCTTCTCAAATTAGCTGTACAATGGACTCAACCTAGGAAGCTTAAAAACCCCTAATGCCTGGGTCCCACCCCAGAGTTTCTGAATTTAATGATAAGGGTTGATGCCCAGATATAAAGTGATTCAAACATTTCCCAGATGATTTTGATACTTACCAAAGTCTGAGAACCCTGAGGTTAGTCCACAGTTCAGAAGGAGGTTTCAATCTGGAAAGATCTTGATGGTAAACATTAAAAATGTTTGGCATTTCCTACCCCAAGTTTTCCTTGGCCCAGAGCTTCAACATGAAGATCTGCTTGGAATAATTCCCTTTGTATTCCTCATTAGGAGCTTTTCTACATATGGTTCACTGGCTGCACAAATACCCAAACACAGTTTCCTGGGACCACTTACAACTACCACCAACTCTAAGCCATATGAGATACTCAGTCCCCTTCTGGAACACTACTGGATGCTGATTCACCTCTTCAACATCCTGCTTGGAAGGGCCCAGGAAAGAAGAGTATTGTTGCTATATGGAGTATGGATTGGTTTACTAAATTATAATTAATGAATCTACTCTGAAATCTCTATAAAATTTAAGTTTGCTTTAATCTTTTGTAAAACAACCCAATGAAGCAAACAACAATTATTGTCTGTATTTGAAAAATAGAGAAACTGATGCTGAAGGTGGTTTAGTGATTTAGCTTAAACTGTATAGTTATTAGCCAAAGTAACAAAACATTCAATGCTTTGCTGACTTAACATATAAGTCTCTTTCTTAAATATAACCTATCATATGCTAGAGAACAATGCCAGCTTTAGCAGTAGAGACAAATATATATACATCATTGTTCCTATCTTAATGATGTTTAAGCTTAAATTAGGAAGACAATCTATATATATTCAATTAATTTATCTATGATAAAACAGACAGACACACACACCCCTGACCAAATATCCCATCTTTAACCATCTAAATATCATATTTCTAAGTTTTGAATACAATGATTTTATATATAATATACATAAACACACATATTACTTATTTTAACACAAATACTTTTTTTCACATTATAACTAAAAGGTACAGGAAAATCTTCTACTATAATATTCTGGTAAAAATATTGTCGCCACTCATACTGAGTACTTTAAAAATTTGGCATGTAGTCTAGGTTTAAAAAGATAACATTTTTTAAATTATAAAGCATTTCAAACAATAAAGTTAACCATGTGAGATACAATAATGACATAGATAATTTAATGTATGATCTTGCCAAATTACAGTAATTATAAAAATCAATGTGAAATTTCAAAAAAAACAACAATAAATGTTCTAAATTAAAAATCTGAAAATGGAGATGCACAATTTAAAACTTGTGGACTTGTGGCATCTACTCATTCTGAAAAAAAAATGAAGTGGCAATACTTTTTATCATTTGATTTAAAAAAGCAAAAACAACTCAATAGCAACTCATATTATCTAGTTTCTACACTAGATAATATGTGATACCAGGAGCCATTTTAAAGGAAGAAATTGTTTCTAAATGTCATTGTTGCCACAATTTCTGAATATCATCTTACATATTATAAAGTAGATTTCTATGATAGAAGGAAAGATACTATGTTTTAAAGTTCCCAATAACTAAATACTTCTGTCATGCTCCTCACTTGTTCTCAAGTTCCTTTCTTCCACTTCTCTCTGAAAGTCAACTCAGACTCTCATTTGTAAATGAAATCTGGTTAATGGGCAAACAGGAAAATTGGGCAAAGCCAGACAGGCTAAGGAAATGACAATGAAGAACTGAGAAGCAGAAGAAAGCAAGCCTATGCACACAGAACTGGAAGGGAAACTGACTTCGTTGCCATGGAGAAGAGGCACTTCTCACACATGACAGGCAGCTGAAGTGTACAGATGATATCTGAGAGTGAGAGGAACAGGAGATAGAATTTCAAAGGTTTTGCCAGTAAAATATTTGTCATTTTGTATAATATAGTAATGTTTCCTTGAATCTGACACTGCTCAGAGAGACATGTGGCAGTTGAGCTTTATACAGTTAACATGTAGGCATTATTTCTGGTGCATAATTTTTCTGTAACAAGAAATGAATATGAATAATATAGAAAAAGTTTAAAATATCCTAAGACCAACCATTGTAAGCTATCCTAAATCTTAAAAATTTCTTACTCTACTATCATTAGCATGGTCTGGCCAAAAACTGTCAAAAACACCATTTCACACAAGCATCAAGAAAACTAAAATATTAATTTCTACAGAAGGTTTCAAAACTAACTTGAAAGAAAAAAAAATAAGAGAAAGCTAAGAGATGGTCAAAGAAACTAAAAGGGAAAATACGTCACTATAAAAGAAAAATGCTTTGAGAAAGTTGCCTAGGGACCATTCAGTCAAAAACCTCTCTACCAGGGAGAAGTTCACCTGAGTATGGTGATCATTTCACGGAGTATACATTTGTCAAAACTTATCAAACTGTACACTTTAAATGTATGCAATTTATTATACATCAATCAACCTAAAATAAAAAAATTAAAAAAAAAGGAGGAAGAGACGAGGAAGAAAGGGAGGGAGGGAGAGAGAGATGGAGGGAAACAAAGTACCCAGGCTGCAGATATACAAAAGCAAACAAGTATCCATCTGTAATTCTGAAAGAATAGCAATTTTCAATAGCACTTGAAAATTTGTCAGATTACATGTTGTTCAAAGATATACACAAATATAGTCCATCCACATTAGATGAAATATGTAGAATTTAAATTTTCAAATTAAAGTAACATATACATTAGTGTAATGCAAATGAAATTAACTTTTAAGGAAAAGACAATGGCAGCAGGCAACATAAAGAATGTGGATGTTGGTGTGGAAGGAGAGCTGGTATTTCCAGATACTAAATAGCTGTGAAATTAAAAAGTGGTAGGTTTATAAAAAGAAAGGAGAAAGAACTTTCATTTATCTATACTTTCATTCAATAAACATTTATTGAAGTTTTATGAGTACAAACCACTGGTCAGCAAAAGACATATAGGCTGTGAGGGAGGAAAGTTATCAATCAAGTCATCCCACAAATATTAAATTATCTTGAGGAAAGTTACAAGGAAAAGAGCATGGAAGGAGTGCCTGGAAAGGTTGCCCTGTGAAGGTGTTCTTTGAACTGGGAAACGCAAACAAGTCATCCTTCACCATGTGCAAGGAGACAGGATGGAGCAGTCTAAAACATGGTGCCTCTGAATAACCAAAACAGAAATTGATCCATTTAAGAGATATTTAAAAGTTAAACCCTATGGGACTTTATAATAAATTATATTTTAAGAAGAGAAATAACAGGGATGGTACCAAGATTTCTGCAATATGCAACTAAATATATATGTGTTACATTCACTGAGGTAAGAAATGCAGGAGGGAGGCCAGGCTGGGGAGATACTCGGGTTGATTTCATGGTGTCATAGAATTTTCAACTAAATGTGCCAAGTAGGACTACATCAAAATTAAAAACGTCTGCGTTTCAAAGGACACAATCAACACAGTAAAAAGGTAGGTTTACAGGATGGGAAAAAATATTTACAAAACAATATCTGATAAGGGGTTAATATCCAGAACATATAAAGTACCCTTATAACTCAACAACAACAAAACAACCTAATATAAAAATGAGCAGAGGACTTGAACAGACATTTCTCCAAAGAAGATATGCATATGGCCGATAAGCACATGAAAAGATGTTCAGTATAACTACTGATTACAGAAATACAAAATAAAATGACAATGAGATATCACCCTACACCAATTATAACGACTATTATATAAAGAAAAACAAAACTAAATAACAAGTGTTGGCAAGGATGCGGAGAAAGTGGAACCCTTGTGCATTGTTGATGGGAATGTAAGATGGTGCAGTATGGAGGTTCCTCAAAATATTAAAAATAGAATTACCACATGATCCAGTAATATTACCTCTGGGTACATATATAAAAGAACTGAAAGCAGAATCATGAAGAGATATTTGTATACTCATGTTCATAGAAGAATTATTCACAAGAGCCTAAAGATGGAAGGAACATAAATATCCATCAGTGGATGAATTGAGAAAGAAAATGTGGTATATACATACAATAGAATATTATTTCATCCTAATAAAAAATCCCAATAAGGACATTATTTTAACTGAAATAAGCCAGTCACAGAAAGACAAATATGGTAGGATTCTACTTATAAGAGGTGTCTAGAGTAGTTAAACTCATAGAATAATATAGTAGCATAGTGGTTGCCAGGGGCTAAGGGGAGGAAGAAGGGAGAAGTCCATGTATAAATAGGTTGAAAGTTTCAGTTCAGCAAGATAAAGAAGTTCTGGAGATTAGCTAATTAATACAGATATACTTAACACCACTGAACTACATACACACTTAAGAACAGGTAAGCGGTACATTTTACTTTGTGTGTAAAAATTTTTTTTAATTTAAATATGGAGAATAAATAGCATTTTAGCTAGTTATTGAGCTTTATAATAGATCAATCCATCAATAACTAGTTAGTTAGATTTTTGAGGAAAGCTATAGGTGAAAAATATAAATCTGGAAATCATACAAAGCAACAAAAATTTTATTAGGCTGCTTTACATTCTCCTCCCTTCACCCTGAAAACCCTGGATTTTTGGTGACTAATAATATAAAGTCTTCTCATCTTATCCTCCCTAAGGCCTGAGTTTTACACAAGAGAAGTTTCATCTACTAAGAGAAAACACCTTAAAGTCTTTGAAGTAAGAGCAGACATGAAGTGTTTGTAGCTGTGCAACACTGACTGCCACGACAAAAATTACCTGTTACTTGTTTATTCACCTAATTCTAGCAAATATTAAAAATGACAAGTGCAGATAAAGCAGAAAAAAATAAGACATCTCCTTTGAACAAATAAGCATTGATTTTTGAGAAAAAATCCATCATTTAAACATCAATACCTATCCCTCTGAACAGTATGCTCTGCCTACCTTGTTTGCGTACATCTTCCACAGCAGCGACCAGTTCTTCTTTAAGATCTTGACTCTCCTTCGCAATCTGTTCCCCCTTTTCCAGGAAGTTCTGAGTGGCTTGCTCTACAGATGCGGCCAGTACATGGGCTTTCTTTGATCTCCCTTTCTTTTTACCAGATGGGCCTTTGTTACTTGTGTTAACAAGGGTCGTCACCTTAAACATAAAAGAAAAAAATGTAAAACTGCTCTGCAAAACTGTCTAGCAATAATGCATTGTCACCATATCATTTTTAAATACCCTCTGTTTGTTAAATTGTGAGTGCACATCACATAGCCTCTTCTAAAGGAAAACATGGAATTGTATGGGTTAACATATAAATAAACAGGTATTTATTTCAGGTAGAGAAATACAAGTATGTGAATAAGTAGGAAGAGCAGGCTTGACAGTAGCTCAGTTCACCGGAGGTTGTGCTTTCATAGACTGACAAATACTATGCTCTTTGGAGTAACTAGCTTCAGGGAGCAAAGAAAATAAAACAAAATGTAAATCACCTCTGAGCACTGAATTATGAGAACCAATATCCAGTCCTGAGCCTGACAGTCAGGGCGGAAGTGAATGAGCCATTAATAAAGAGTAGGCCATCAATATCCATTACTTATGTGTCACTTACCAAGGACTTTTAAAGATTTTTGCTATTTCTGATATCATCTTCTAAAAACAAAACAAAAATTTAATCTGAGGGGACTGAATGATTCAGTCGCAACATTTGGTTAACAAGCTAAAATTTCCAGAATTAAAAATCAGATTTGCATGATCACTCCTTTTCTGGGTATCATAATTTGGATACAAATATCAACTGCCAAACTTTTTTTAGCACCATATCTAGAGCTATTTAATTTTCTAACAAAGCTTTTTTTATCTTTCAAACAATTTGTTACCTACTATAGAATTCTGAACCTTATTCTCTCCCAGTGAGAAGCTTGGGAGGGAAATACAAGCAACATTTCCACATTCTGTTCAGCAAAAGTATCTAGTCATCATTACCTCTGTGTTTTTTATCGTATGCATATGGGCACTATGGCTTATTTTCACCGACATTTGTCCTGTTTAGCACGTAGATCTTACTGGAGGTTATCAAGAAAGCTACTCCATAGAAAAGTTCCAAATGCTGTAGTTTCAAGCAAAGTGATTAGTCAAAATCACAATTCATGTTCAGTCAGTTTATGGAGCATGAGATCACACCAAAAGTAGAACATACTGAACAAAGGTGAAGTAAGGTGATGAATACAGGTAGAACCAATACTTAAAATGTAGTTAATGCAGTGTTGGGAGCCATTGTATTCAGCATTTTTTTTTTATTGCTAATTAGATGCAGTGAATTAAAGGACTCTATAAGGTTATTTAAGAAAAGTAAAATCACTCAAAATAAGAAAAGTAAAATCACTCAGAATAAGAATGTCAGATAATGGTGGTCAGCTGTAAAATGTGTATGCAGTCAGGAACGCATTACATTTTTTTCACTTCCACTCACAAAGAGGCAACTCTCATCAGAAAGACAGCCTGTCACAAAAGTCACTTTTCAGAGGGATAAGTATTTTCTCTGTAATGATGATATACTCTGACACATTAACACGACACTCTGCCAGGAACCTCAACTACCCAACCAGCCAGCACCTGGAAACGGACACGTAAACCCTCCAAGTAAACACAGCAAACATCTCAAAAATTTTCTTTTTAATTTATTTTTATTTTTTCTTAAGTATGTTTGACATATAATGTTGTATACATTTAAGATGCACAATATGTTCATTGATATATTTATATATTATAATATCATTGCTGCTGTAGTGATATTTAGCACCTCTATTTTACTTAATGTCACATTCACATAACCGTTACTACAATATATTGTTATAATTATTCTATTTTATTATTAGTTATTGATGTTACTCTCTTACTATGCCTAATATATAAATTAAACTTTATCACAGGCATGTATGCATAGGAAAAAAACATAATATATATAAGGTTTGTTACTATCCAAGTTTTCAGGCATCCACTGGGAGTCTTGGAACATGCCCCTTTGAATAAATGGGGACTACTATAGATAAGAAAAAGAAAGAAGAGATAAATATTACAAAGGCAGACACTAAATTATGTCATTACTTACAGAGAATACAATTCAATCAAGGAAATGCAAAAGAATTAAAAGACAAACTATTAGAACTACTATAAGAGTGAAGAACAAAGTGGCTATATACCAGATAGACAATAAAAATCTAAGAACATCAGTAAGCCATGAAAAAAAACTAGTATTAAATATATTCACAATAACCATCAATTGATGTTATCAGAAATAGCCATAGCACAAAATATAAAATTTTGTATGGAGAAAATGATAAAAAATTTAATGAATAACATAAAAGATGATATAAATAATACAGAGACATACCGATGACCTCTGGAGGCAACAGGTATCTGTATGTAAGGTTTGATATCCAGATATTACTTACAGACTTTTAAGTGTCTAGTCTTGGCAGTGTTTAAAAGATTGATACTTTGTTGAAATTCTTCGTTGGACATTATGCCTCCTTCCACTGCAGCCAGGTACTCCCTCTAATCCCCATACTAACTTTCACCCAAGTCAAGAGTCATTGAAGATCCACACATCCTCTTTTCCTCTCTAACAATTCGGGAGCACATCTTTTGCACAGTGTAAAAAAGAAAGAAAGAAGAGAAAAAAACAAGTTCTGTACACAGACTAGCAGTAACATGAATATCAACATGTAGAAATGGACACGACATTTTCGACAGTAGTAAAGAGACTGGTCTTACTTGTGAAGAGGCCATATATGAATGATACAGGAAGTAAGGTTAGACAGATGTGGTGGAACAAAATTTTAAAAGGCTTCGAAAGCCAAGCTAAGGAGTTTAGATTTCATTAGTCACTGCCAAATTTTTTTAAAAGGGAAGCATACATTAAAGTGTCCATTTTCTCTTTCCAACCACTTCGCAGCATGCTAAATCTTGCTTTCTCTCCACATCTCCTGTAGCAGAGTCCTCTTAAACTGATTTCTCACTAAGGTACTTAATAAGTTGCCAAAATCAAATTAGTTCTATCTTATCATACCACTCTGCTACATTTAGTGCTATTGACTCAATTGTCGTTCCTCCCGGAAACATCTCCTGGTTAATTTTCTTAGCAGTAATCTTTTCCTTCTCCAAACTTCTGTAGTTTGAAAAAAAAGGGCTTTACCTACCATCAAACTTACTTCACTCTGTACTCATCTTTGCTTTCCTACCTCCTATGCCAGGAAAAGGCATGCTGTTACTACCACTTCTTTAATTAATCTGATCACTCACAAGGAGTTCTTTCTGTTTCATTGGCTCTGCCAAATGCTCTGTTAATCTTTAACATTCCCTTCTTTGTAGGCTTCTCAACCTTAGCTTAGAAAGATACTTGACATCTCTCCAGCCCCACTTCAAACATTTCCTCAATATCTCTGCCTCTCATCAAAGAAAAGAAGTCTTACATCTCATAGATAAGAGGATAAGTGGCCAAAGGTCCTAGGATCTTAACATAATGATGGTCCCAATGAACCCTGGCCAATGAAGAACCTCAGCTATAGCCAGAGGATGGGCACCCTTGTTTTCAGATATGTTGATGGTGTGATCTGAGTATAAAACTGTATGACCCAGGCTGGTATAGATTGTTCATCATTTAATGTTATAGGTATAGACCCCTCATTCCTGCACAATAGCAGTCAGACAGTGCCCAATGCCTTTCCCTTTTTAAAAAATTTTTCTTACAATATATCTTATTATAATATAATTTTTCTGTCCATTATTCTTCTACTTGATTAATTTTTTGTTTCTAAAATCTCAATAGACATAGAATACTTCTTTTTCTCAAACAATAAGCAATACTGAGGGCACCAAGACACTTTGTCTTAGAAACTCTGTCACATCTACCCAGAGTCAGCAACAGAGTCATCTATTTATACTTCACCTACAGGAGAGTCAACTGAAAATGAGTTCTAGAGACATTATTGTCACCTGGGACTTGTTAGAAACAGAATCTCAAGCCCCACTCCATACCCACTAAAAGAAAATCTATATTTTAACAAGATCCTGAAGTAATTCAAATGCACATTAAGAGAAGCGCTGAATTCTAGGATAATGATCATCAGACTTTATGATGCCTAAGAATCACCTAGATGCCTGTTAGGAAGCAAATTTCCAGAACTGATAGCACTTCTGCTCAGATAAGTCTGGATTAGAACATTTTGTATTCATAACATAAAATTGTGATATATATGGATTATGGACTTTACTTTCAGAAACAGCAGTCCAGTTGAAGCAAAGGAAAGAGAGAGATACAACCATTATTTCTAATAGGTAAGTTCTTCCTCTTATTTTAGTGCCGTGATATGACCTCTAAAAGAACCTGTGGATGAATTGATCAACTGACTCTTAGTTGAAAGGCATATCCTCTATAAAGCAATTACAAGAAACAGAAAAGTGAGAGTATACCGATGTGAAAACTGTGAAGCAAGCAATTATTTGAGCTATCTAGAAGACCAATAAAAGAGAACCAAGAGCTGAAAATAAAAATGATTAACTTGGGCACCGTTTTGCTAGATTCATGCACTTTGCCTGTGTGAGTACTAAGTCTTTGAGAGTCCTACTGCTGGTATCACTCTGAAGTATTCCATTCATCATTAACTACTCAGCTAACATAAGACAGGGCTTTGATTATTGTGTAGCCTAAGAAAAAAGCAAGAGCTTTGTGGGTGAATATTTGAAAACAAAATGGTCAAAAAGAAGTTATTTATTACAGGAGCAATTGAAGATAAAGAAAAAAAAATTCCTCAAAAAAAAGAAAGGAAGGAAGGAAAGAAGGAAGGAAGGAAGGAAGGAAGGAAGGAAGGAAGGAAGGAAGGAAGGAAGGAAGGAAGGAAGGAAAGAAGAAAATTGGTCTAATTTAGAAGAAAGTTAAAAATTCAGATGGTGATACACTTGATAGCATGAAGCTTTTAGGAGAAACCTTAAGTTTTAAGAGTGGCCAAGGTAAAAAACAAAACAAAACAAAATTTTTTTTCAATCAACTGCCAAATAATAAGTCAAAATGAAGTTTTCCTCAAATGATTCTCTGATAACCTGATTTATTCATTTAGCAATCATACAGTAAGCACTAATATGACAAGTGCTTTTCTTTATAAAATATATGAAAATATACATGTTTATCTTGTTTTATGTTCTATTAGAAATTATTTCCTAGCACAGAATCTCTATGATTTTTAAGGTGTTTGTATGTTGTACACATTGAAGAGAGAGAGATACCAGAAAGTAAACTAGGTCTGGAGCAAACAATGGTGATAATACAGACTTACTGTAGCCTCACTGATATCTAAAGCAAGACTTCCATGGCATAGGAACTGGTGCACTAGAATTTCTTGTTGCATTGGTCTTCCCTGCGAACACAACTCTACCCCATTTTCAAACAAAAAGAAGAAAAATGTAAGAAACATAGTTATTTATGCTTCCACAGCTTCAAAAGTCAGACTCGGAAATTATGATCTTTTAGTGATGCACTAGTAATTTATAAAGGGATAAAATAGAGAATCATTCTGTCCCTGTTATCTGCTACTGACAGTGTAAAATTCAGATGCATGTTCATTTATACTGAGACCTGGAAGCAAGCACTTTTAAACTCTGAAGATAAAATTTTATTGTTTAATATAAAACAGATCTGAATTCTTCTAGTTTGCTTATTGCTATAAAGAAAACCTATTCCATTTAAGTTATTATTTTTTGTAGATGCACCTTCAACTTTTGAAAAAGGTCACAAATCAAGCCTTCTCACTTGGTTGCTTTGGTATAAATTTTCCAAATACTTTATCTTAAAGAATATAATACCAAAAAGTAGATTTCAGAAATTATCCCCAAAATAAACATTCTATGATTGGGTATTTAGGTATTTTTATAGCCAAGATAAGAAGCCAGTTATATCTATATTAATTTTTTCTAGGTTAAACTTTTAGTGGCTACAATTTATGAAAAAGAACAATTGGGCAGTGAATCATCCATTCATCTTGTAAGTGAGAAGTGATTCAAACTTATTTCCCAGGAAGTATCCAACAGCCCCTATGAGCCAATATAAAATAGCATGGACTTCTTGTTAGGTGCATGTTCCTCAGAAGAAACTCAATTTTCTTTAAAAGATATTAAACTAACACTTTCTCCATTCTCTATTAAGGCGTGCTGTTTCATATGAAAGTAGTGGTATAGAAACTTTCCATTCCTCAACCTCCAGGAAGTAAAGATTCACTACTATCCTAAAGCTTGTCTAAGATAAACAACATTTAGTTTGCTTAAAGAATAATTTTTTTTTCAATTAATACTATATTAGCTACAGGAATCAGTTGGCCCAAACTTCCATTCTGCCCTAACTCATCAAATCTTTTTACCATAGTCTTTGGCAAGGACAACTGCTTTGACATTTTTCTTCTTTAAAGTTGGCAGACTCCTATACACACACACTTCTACAGGGGTAATGGACAATTGGTGGGACGCAGAAAAAATATCAGGACTCTACACTGGTTTTTGTCTAAAAATAATTTTTAAAAAGAAATTATGCCAGACTGACGTTTACACTGGACTGGTCACACCACCCCATCCCAACATTACATGGTCTTGAGCCACATATGACAAATGGGTTATCTGGACGAAAGGACTGGGGGAGGGAATGTGTGACACAAATCCAAGGAAATGGCAGAGATAGCCTTATACTTTAATGGAGATCTAGTTATGTGGATTTAAGGATTAACTGATTTTCAAGAGAATGCACATATGCGCGCGCGTGCGTGCGCGCGCGCACACACACACACACACACACACACACACACACACACACACACACATTCAGAAAATAGACCAGAAGCTTAAAAAGAATCATGCAAAGAAACTAAAGCTTGAAGACAGCACTAAAATTACAAGCACAAGTGAAGGGTAAGAAAATGCAGAGCTGCCTCTCCTCCTACTCCTAACACAAGCTCTTTTTCAGCTACATTATAAGGATTAAAAAAAAAAAAGACAATTTAATCACAGCTGAGAAGATGTAATATATATTTAAATCCATTATTACCAATAGTGAGTCTCCTCCCACTTTCCTTGAGGTATTAGCTAATGCTGGCCTGAAGAACTATGATTTGCAAAACTTCAAAAAAGTTAAGCATGCAGAAAATTTAGCCACTTTAGTTATATGTTATATATTTGTGTTTAATGAAAAATAAGTTTATTATTTTTGTTATGATTAATAGAGGAGATTTTCTGGTGCTATCAAATACTTTTTCCTCTGGTCACAGGACAAGACTGAATTAACTGACTGAATTTTAGACAATAGATTGTGAGCATCGGTGATGCATGTTCTACGCAACCTGGTCCATTAAAATCTTCCTCTAGGTTTTTCCTCCGAAGCTGGCAAATTTGAAAAACAGATGATGAAGATAATAAAGCCATAAGTTGGAAGGAGCTGAAGTCCTTTAATTTTACCAAGAGACAGTGACACATTTATTAGAAAGATCCTTTCTAGTATTACGTAATCAGAAGAAAACTATTATGTTAAGCCTCTGAGATTTTGGGGTTTATTTGTTTCAACAGTGAATGTTAACTACATCATTGTATTATTTATAGTCAAAAACAAAATATTTTTAAAAGTTTATATCATTATTTTTAAATACCTATATTTATGTATTATTATTATTGATATATAACTGACATATATCATATTAGTTTCAGGTAGACAATATAATTATTAGATTTACGTATATATTGAAAAGTGATCACCACAGTAAGTCTAGTCTATCACTATCCATAGTAACAATTTTATCTTGAAGAGAACTTTTAAGATTTACTGTCTAAGCAACTTTCAAATATACAATACAGTATCATTAACTATAGTCACTAGGCTATACTTTACAAACTCATGACATTTATTTTATAACTGGAAGTCTGTACCATTTGACCACCTTCAACCATTTTGCTCACCGCCCCCCCATCCCCTTGTCTCTGGCAAAAGTAACAAATGTCAAAACAAATAAATCTTGACGTAACCTAAAAAAATGAAAAACCCCAATTCTAACGTGGACCAGGAGATTTAGCATAAGTCAAGTTAATGTTAAGTTTCAAAAAAAAAGGAAAAATTCAGAAGAGAATCAAATGATTAGGCTATTCAGAAACAATAATGCATGACATTAACTTTGTTAGTCTTACCTAACATCTTAAATAAATTTCTCCAGCAGAAAGGGATACAAACCTCATATTATGAACTAAAAATGATTTATTCATTTTCCCAAATTTTTTGTAGTAGTTATTAAAGCCACTCCTCTCCTTGTGTTTGTCTGTGTGCACAAAGACACACACATACACACATGCATGCAAACAGAACAGAAAATATAGGCTAGAATTTCTACCATGTTACCTTAACTTTTATGATTTTGTCTGATAATATATATTTTTAAAATTCTGTGTCAAATTCCAGAACCTAGTAATTATGATGTTTTAAATGTAAACTTCAAGTCACCTTTTGAAAGTACTAATAAGAAGCTTTAGATTCTTGGAATACTCAAAAATATAATAGCTGGAATTAATACTAAAATAAAAAAAGTATTTAAGCCATTAGCATTTCTGGAAACAGAACCAACAGTCTCACAACAAGGGAATGATACTTATAAGCCACAGGGGAATACATTTAATCCAAAACCTACTGTGTCTAGGAAAAACTGCCCCGCCTCAGCATATTTAAAAACAATTTTCCCCAAAACTAAAAACAAAATAATCCTACTAAGTCATCATGTTTTTCTGTTGTTGATTTCTTTCTACTCTAGAACCAAAACAAGTCATGATTAATAATGCAACCTTGTTCTTTCCATCATCAAATATAAAATAATAAGTGTTCCCTATATATGCCTAGCTTATTCTTACTTCACACTTAGCACACGTATATGAGAATGATGAAATGCAAGTATTATCCCTATCACTCAGGGACATCGAATCACTGAGAAATTTGCCTATCAGAAGTCATAAGTCTGTTGAAGAAGAAAAATTCAGGTTTTAATTTCTCTGACAAAAACAGTTTATTCCCCTAAGATAACACTCAACACATATTTGACTCATTTTATATACAATATAAATTTCTAAAACCAAATCAATTGTATTTTATAGCTAAAAATTGATGTGGATACACAATTTCATTACTGCATGCATGACATACTGCTTTCTAAAACCTTTGTTTTTCAAAGAAAAAAATCACATCATCTATTGACATTTTCTGATTTTGATATGAAAGTAAACATTATTCTTTCATTAAACTAAAAACTGCTAATAAAAGGCCAATTACTTGAAATAACACTGCACCGACAGTGTACTGTGGGGTCATCTCTTTCTGGATAAAATGCCAGTCTTCCACCTGAATGCACTGCCATAATGTCTAGCTGCAATCCTTAAGCATCACTTCTCAAAGCCTTCAAGGTTCTAGGAAACTAATAATAATAATAAATAAAGGCTAAAAAAAAGGTGAAAATAAGCAGGTTGCAATTATCTTGTCAAGACTCTCCTTGTGAACCTTTTTTTGGACAATTTACAAAAATGAAAGCAGCTCATTTTCTAATACAGGACATCATTTTCTTTACAAACCATTAGCAGTTTTGAAATTGTAGAATTGGGTCTAGATGATCAGTACTAAAGCAAAGTTGCAAAGGGAAATGTCAGTAAAAGGCAGTGGTGTAGCGTAGTGGAAAGCGTTATAGGCTTTGGAGACTGACATTTCTTATCTGGGTAAGAAATTACTGAATCTGAGATTGCTTCCTATTTTGAAAAATGAAGGTAATAATATGCACCTAATACAGATGTTGTGAAGTTTAAACATGACAGTTTATTTAAGGCACTTATCTCTGTATTAAAGGAAATGCTCCAAAAAATAATTGAACACAACGACTGTGAGCAGAAAGACTCCTGAGCACAAGGTCAGAGTACTTACTTGAACTTGAGCCCCAGACCAGCTACTTAAGTAGATGTGTAATATTGGGGTCATTTAATCTGTCTGGGCCTCATTTTTTTCAACTCTCAACTAAAAATTATCTCTAAGTTAAATTCTTATATTCTATATGCTAATAGAACAAAGTTCTTGACTTATGGTTCATGATGGTAAGTTTTAATATACAAATATCTGAAGTCTACTGTCTTCAGTAGACTGCCTCTACTGAGGCAGACTCAATAAATGGATATTAATTTAACAATGAATTTTCTGATGTCATAGTCTAGAGGAGTTAGCAAAGAAATGTCAGAAATCTCTTTTTGGAGATATTCCAAAGTACTCTTGCTATGATATCTGAAGTTGGCTAAGGTTCTTGGGGAGCCCTGATGATAGCTATGGGGCCATGCCATTATTTTACCCAAGTATTTTATGAAATTCCTCATAATTATCTTTAGATATGCACCTTATTTTTAATAATAATAATGTTTTATATATTTCTAAACTGAATATACCTGTATAGTATCATTAAATGAACAAAATTGCTGTCTAATTTTTTTTACAAGCAATGTATAATTTATATGCATTTTCTTTACTTTTTAACACAGTGTAGAGGATAGTTCGACAGTATTTAAAATTAAATAGTTATATTTCAAAAACAATTATATTTTTAGCAATATGCTAGTGATTTTGAGAAGCCAGGGCTTTGCTGAGCCAGGAAGTTTTAGGCAGGTGTTTAATTAGACTAATTAAGCAAGATGTACTCACTTCCGGTTTTCTATTTGCTCTTTGTGAATGCAGATAAGCAACACAACTGATTGCCTAATTAGACTATTTAAAATCGACTCATAATTTTCAGCCAAGGATTTTTTAAACTCACAATTACAAATTTAAAACATAATATTGGTCTGAAGTCATATGTTTTTCTTCTTTATTTAACCACCATCTTTTACTTTTTTTTCATATTACCTTAACAATATTAGCATAAGGAATAAGAGTAATAAAATGTACTTCATGTATAAAAAACATAAAAAACTACATGTTTACTGCTCTCATCGTTTTTTTTCTTAGCAAGGGATAAGATGTATCTTCTTTTGCCTGACTGACTTAAGAAAAATCAATATTTACTTGTCCTAGGGACCAAGTCTGAAAGACTGTCTTCATTAGCATTAAAATCATTTAAATCAACTGGGTAGAAATCTCTCAGAGTTATAAAACTTAAACTGGAGAAGGATAAAACATTCTTTCATTTCTCATCCTTCTTTCCCTACCTATAGACATTAAGGATGCCCCAAAAGTTAAACTTTAAATCACACAATAAATCCAAGTCCATTTTTGGGTCCCTCAAGGTACTGTTAATATGCTTCTGAATAGTGTGTATATAAACTAGGCTGTGGATATAAACACAGCTCCCAATCATGTGATCACAAGAGTAAACAACCAATGTTCTAAGCAGGAGTCCCCCAACCCCCTGGATGCAGACCTGTACTGGTCCATGGTCTGGACACACAGCAGGAGGTGAGCGGCAGGTGAGTCAGCAAAGCTTCATCTTGTATTTGCAGCTGCTTCCCAGCACTAGCATCACCGCTCAGCCCCACCTCAGACCATCAGGCACTAGATTCTCATTGAAGCACCGGTCCCTGGTGCCCAAAAGATTGGGGACCACTGCTCTACAGTATACTGTGTTGACAGCGTTTCTTGGATGCTGTGTTTTATTTATTTTTTCCACATCCCATCACATCTATAAAATGCCCATTTCTGTACTCAGCTTCTGGTGAGAAGATGAGGAAGGCATTTACTCCTGAGATGAAACTCAAGACAACTGCCCAAGTTTAGGCTAATATAAGTGTTCATAGAACTTTCAGGTAGGCTAGGCTAAGCTATGATGTTCCGTAGGTTAGGTATATTAAATGCATTTTTGAATTACAATATTTTTAACTTATGATGAATTTATTAAGGACAAAACCCCATCATAAGAGGAACATCTATATTCTAACTGTCAAGTGCTGGCTGAATTTTATATGGTCTATGCGCACCTCAGTCCAAATAAGCACAATCTCACATCCTTGTACTTGGACACCTGCAGAGCCACAGGTCACCTGGCACATGGAGTTATACCCAGGCCATTGGATTCACATGCGTCATCAATGAGAGCATCATTCACTTACTGCATTTTAACTCCTTTCTCTTGGACTGACAGTGCATCTCCCAGGTAACTCAGGAGAAAGAGGGGCTATAAATGATATCTGGCAAATCAATGCATCTTAGAGATTTTAAAGAAAAAAATAGGAGAGAATTTCCAACGCATTGGGAGGTAGTATTTCACAACACATGTGCTGACAATTTTTTTTTAAGTGAAGACAAATAAAAAAAAAGAGATGACAGGAGATAGTCTTTTATAGTAATTAGATGATTATATTTTCTGAGATACTTGTGTAAGTATACCTATGAAATGATAGAAGAAACTCTCAGAACTTATTTATTATTGTATCAGGATATTAGAAAAATATAAAGGAATTTTTACCAACCGGCCCTTCTGCCACTAAGAAAAAAAGTACATTCTTGGAACACTTGCTTTGTAAAAGCTTGTTTTCTGGGTACCTACAATACTTTCCCTCAATCTACACAACTATACTGAATAATGATATCAATCTTATGCCAGCAAGGAGTAACATCAGATGAACTTAAAGTCACACAGAAGTCAGTAGCACAGCCAGGGTTTGCAGCCAGATCTGCCACTCTCTAATCATCCTAGCCTGATCATCTTTTATTGTATGCTTGAGTAGCAAGATGGATTTTGACAATTTGGATGGTGCTGTTTTGCTTTACAATATAAAACTCACTCAAATAAAATTCAGATAAAGTGAGAAAATGGCATACTAAATATGAAAGACATGCATTATCATGGAAGTAGAATCACAACTTCGAATTACACTGAAAGACTATGCAGCTCACTCTCTGGGACTAAATACTGTAAAATGTAAAATGTATGCAATGAGATAGAGTATTGGACTAAGGTTTTTATATAGTCCCTTGAGCTGTTATGTACTATTAATCTGTGCCATAAAGCAGGGAAATCCAAACAGTCATGGCAGCACAATGACTAGGGAGTTGGTACCACAGAGTAGGTGTGTTGCACAGACAAGTTATTCACACATGGCTAACTCATTATTTCTTGGAAATGATGCTGGTATAAAACATGAATATCTTCAGTAAACAATAGAATCTAGTTCATGCCCTTAACACCTAGAAATACACACACAGAAAATGCATAGGACAACAGATGTTTTCCATGTTCTTATAAAGGTTTCTAGAGGAGCCACTAACTAAAGCAGTAAAGCAAAGAGGCACATCTCCTGGGATTCATAGATCACTAAACCTAACACAAATGTTAGGGTCTCTAGCCTCCCCTCTGTGCCTTTTTCTTTTAAGATGTGTAACTTGTGATAATATGAGCAGACACATTGAATAGGACGCAGATTTAATTAAGAAAAGAATGAGTAAGAACCACAGAAGCCAGCTGGAAAGATGCTCCATGTAAGGCTGGTGACACAAGCTTCACAAGTACGAACATCTGTACCATGCAGTGGGGCAAACCAAGGCAGAGATGGTAGTTGAGGATTCCTGGCTACTGCTGATGCTCTAAGCTAAGCGGTTGGTGCTTACATCATGATGGGTCAGAACAATCTTCCCATCCAAGGCATGGTCTAGGCAGTAGCTAAGGGATGTGGAGACAGGATTCAGGCTTTTTAAGCCAGTCAGGAGATAAGAGAACCAGTAGCTCATCAATGATTCAGGCCCCATACCCCTAGGCTTTAGTACAGAGGACTTTTAGCAACAACAGAAAAGAGACAAGGGAAATAATCAAAAGATCAGTCCTAAAAATTGAACCAGTATGCTAAGGCTTACATGTATGCATCTCCTAGACACAAAGTGCCACATGTATTAGCAGTAAGACTCAGTTTCACAACACATAAGATAAGGATTATGCTTTAGGAATACTTGCTGCTGCTATTATGCCTGACCTGGAAACTGGACAGGCCTGAAGTTATGGTACACATTCCCCTTTTAACCAGTCCAGCTATCTTCCCATTATAAATGAACATAGACTTCTGCACAGGATCAGGGAACATCCAGGTGAAACTCATAAAAAAGTAGCCTTTTACTGAGCGACACAATAGTGTTCTGGGAACTATCTGCACCATCTTACATAGCTGATGCTAAAAGTTCATTTAATAGGCAACAATTACATATATTTCTATCAGAAATCCATTCAAACAATGAGTAAGATATTCACATTTTAACCTTGTATATAAAACATAAATATTTTCTCCCCCAGTTCATTTTCTGTTCTCACAATCCATCACACCAGTTTTCTCAGCAGCCTCATTGATGTCAGTGGGGAAAAAGGAATCTATGTTTAGAAAAAACTTTTGATAAACAATGCAACTGAAAAGATTCTCTTCACAGGACAGGAAATAAGAAAGTATTGCCAAAAACAGCAGCAGGGTTTCAAGAGAGCCCTGCTCCAATTTTTAAAAATCCAATATTTAGAAAACCAACAGGACTTGTAAAGGAGCAAGTGAGATGAAGGACCGTATGTTTTCAGGAAGTGGGAAAGCACTCAGCTAACTCTATCCGTCTGTTTAGCAGAAAACTTTTCTTATGGAAATACCAAAGAAAAAAATTTTTAAAAGACTTATATAAATGTTATAATATCTTAATTTGTCATATTTACTTAACTTCTTTTCCCTTTATACTAATATGTAATCTCCTTTTTCAAAACAAAAATAAAAGGCAGCTTAATTTTGTAGAAATATTAAAATTCATAGAGAAAAAATACAGCACCACAATGGAAAATAACATTACTCTCAACTACATAATCATAATCAGCCAAAAACTGGATGTTTAAAGTTTAAACTCATTTTTCAGCCTCACAAATATTTATTGAACATCTATAATGTCTATGTGATATTCAGAATTCTGAGCAATGGGTACATCCAGGTGAACAAAACAGACCTTGCCCCTGTCCTCATGGTATTAGAATCTAGTTGTGGGGAAGGAAAACATTAAAGAAGTAAATGTAATGAACATATAATATAAATCTCAACTATTGAGATAAAGGAAATGGACTGCGTGCTTAGACAGCATGGAAAAGAGGTGGGCTCATTTAGATGAATGGTCATGGGAGACTGGGAGTTAGCTTAGATGATCTTAGGGATTGGAGATTCTGTGAGATCCATAGGTAACACTCCATGGTAATAACACCTAGACAGAATAACTGCAGAAAACTTCTATATTCTAAGTATTAACCACTCCAGGTGCTTAGTCAACACTCCCTGCCCCTGCACATCTCTGAGAGCATGATGATCCCTATATCTCGCACTCCCACCTTTTAACTAAGTCAAACTAAGGCTTTCATCTCAGACAATAAAACTCAGCCCATCCCACTCACTCACACATTTGGCTGTCCTTTTAGTGTGTGGCTTATTAAATGTATTAAATATATTCTGTCTTCTTATCAATGATGAGCTCATGCCTATGTTGCTCATTACCACATGCCCAAGGCCTCACAAACAACATGGCTCATTGTGGGTATTCAGAAACTATAAGTTGAATGCATGAATAAAAAACTATATGTGCTCCTATTCAATGTTTATGTAACTTACATTTTAGAAAACTGAATCAAATTCATATGTAAAAGATTTCTGCAGAAAGTCCATCTGAAAGGTGATGAAATATTAAGAAATATTATTATAAACACTCTATTTCCATTTCTTTTCCTTTTTTTCTGATTTAGCTAAATTTTGGCCTATCTTCAGTGTATATAGTGTCCTTGTAAAAACAGAAAATGTTTCATCAATAAAGTTGGTACTGCTTCACCTTCCCATTCAAATACATGAATTTGAAACCTAGAACATACAACAATGACAGCATATATTCTTCTAATAATGAGAATTTATGAGATTTGAGTACCAAATTTGAATACGTTCAATAGAAGAAATACTGTATTAGGTTTTTTAAAATTTTTTGTTAGCAGTCAATTTTGCCAAATAATATTTAGGGAATAAATACATGTGTTTGTGAATAGCTAATGCTATTCCTACACAAGCAATTGATAAGGCAATAAGGCAAAGCAGGCAGGACATGTGATCTGAAGCCCACATGCAGAGCAGAAGTCTTTAGACACAGAATGGAGAAAGTACAGGAATGAAAAAGATATAAACTGAGGTTAATGCTTGATATCTTGGCCCCATCTAGAAGCATGGTGTGGTATAAATCATACTTTTCTGGATAAATCAGAGGTTAAATTCTGTATTTATTTTGCCCCTTAAATCTCATGTTCATTCATAAATGATTTTCTCATTATAAAACACATGTAGATAGGCTATTTATTTGGCTATTTATTAGGCTATCCATCTGTAGGTCTTGCACAGTGTTAAAAGTGAGTATGTAGCAAGATGGAGGGGTGGGGGCATTCTCCTAAAATTGTTTTGCCCACTTACTAGTTTTCTCATTGACAACATCAGACATTTCAGATAAAAAAAAAGAAAAAAACCTTTTTGACACATCAATATAATCAGTTAAAGTACAATAATCATAGCTACGCTTTAGATGTGCTTTTATGAACCAACAGAGAAGGCAACAAAAGTAATGTCCAAGGGGAAAGAAATATGTCTTCTGAAGAAGTGAGGTCTAATTTTTAGGTGCAATAAATTCTAGGAGACTTCATTATTAAGTCACAACCTGAATGACATGCATTCTCTTTTTACATCGAACTATGGATAAAGGCAGCAAGAATTCCAAAGCAGGAGAAAGTGGGAAGTCATCATTTGTTATCCCCATTAATCTCTTAATTCAGAGGAAATCTGAAGTTTTCATAATTAACGAACTAATTCATTACTAATTAATTTATTCATACCGTCAGATTTTATAGTAGGAATATTATGTCTCTGGTATATACACAGTATACTAAATATGAATCCTCTAATCTCTATTGTTTTTTTTTTTCATTAAGGAGATAATTCTGCTATCATGAACCTGGATCAGATACCTCAAAAAATGCACTTGTTAACTTAATCTGAGAAACAACAGAAATTGTGTCAGAGAATAAACCAGTACGTGTCGTTATCTGCAAGGGAGATGCTATTACTACAAGCAGATCTTCTTTATTTATTTTTTATTTATTTATTTTTTTGTGGCCAAAACTATTCTCTAAGCATCAAACCTGACCCAAGTGATTATCCAGAAGATGCACTGATGATGCCAAATGGCCCTCAAGAGATTCCAAATGACTTCAGTCCTGGAGAGGGGTACACACATCAACCCTAATGGGGATACATACATCCACCCTGGACTTCACAGATGCATCCAAATCCCATTCCAACCCTGAAGACTTTGTCCCCAGACAGATAATGAACTTCTGACATAGGTCTACCAGTGCATATATTCTAGAATGCAAGACAGGTTCTATTAGGTCCTTGAGGCAGTATTTACTCTCTAGGTTTTGCCACTTCTATGTCCCATACCATCTCTGAAGTTAGATCCACTGCTTGCCATAAATTTTAACTCTTCAGTGACTCACCAACTCTCACTTTTACCTTGACCTTGTGGTCACTTTGATCATATTTACTCTTAATTTTCTCCTACCATGTGATCAATGATGATCATTTCAGTCTTGCAGAGAGTCATATTTATATATACACATTACAGAATATGAGCCATTGCTATTTATATATCCCAGATCTTGTCTGGCTGTCAGCCTCCTGCGAATCCCACTAGTAGCTTCTCTTAGCCTGGTACAGCCATGCCTTCATCATCAGCCTGAACTACACTTCTCTTAGGAATCACTATGCAAAAGTAATGGTGCCAAGATTTGGCTTGGAAGACGGTACCAAGAAAAGCTTCACATATTCCACTATCTCTTTACACTGACAAAAGTTGAAAGAAGCATAATAGAACTGAGTGAAAGAGTTGGCAGAAAACTTCTACTTGCATCTGTCTGAGTCAAAGAAGAGACAGATGCAGGTTTTGCAGCAAAGAAAGTAAGGTTTATTGTAGAGAGTTGCAAGTCCAGGAGAAACAGGGGAGCTATTGCTCTCAACAACCTGCCCCTACTCCAACCCTCACCCCACCCTGACCCCCAGCCCCAGCATCTCAGGAGTAGATTATATAGGGAAAAATCAGTAGTCATAGAAACTAAAGAAGTTGGGGTGTGGGTGCTAACAATTGGGTGATCAGATTGTGTCCAGTTCTGGAATCAGCCATGGCCCCATCTTGTATGGTCCCACAACTAGTGAGGTTGTTCGGTTTCAATGGGTTTGGGGCTGAAACACATCTAAGGCTAAAAGGTTATTTTTAGTATAACCAAGACATTGTCCTCATGACCTGAGGCTCAGTAAATCTTATGTTCTAAGGCTTAATGATTAAAGGCATAGAAAGGAGAAAGGAAAAGGTGGAAAAAGCAAATGAGTCACAGTGCCATTATCTGGGCAAAACCAGCTTGAATCAGAGAAAAAAGTATATTAAAGAAATAAAATAAAGTTTGTGTGCAGCTACAGTGCAGTTACAGCTGTAGGTTTTACCCTCCACTAATGTCTATTCTCATCAACATAAGGTATTTATATAGTTAAAATTTTTAAATAGTGCTAAAGGGTTTATACCAAAACAGAAGTCTCTTGCATAACTCTCTCTTTCCCCCATCATGCTCATAAACAAACAGAAATGACTTTCATTATTTTAAAATGTTTTTTCTGATATTCACAAACACACTGTATTATTGTACCATATGTATATTTTTATCCATTGGTCCTAGATCTCCCATCTAAAAAAAGACCTGCTTCTCTATGACAGTCCTTCAAATAGGTGCAGATGCTAGCAAGGGTTTCCTTTGTCTTCTTTCTTCAGACTAAATAACACTCAGCCTGATTTCTCTAAACACTTGGCCCCCTGAGGATGCATGCTGGTTGATCAACATCTCTTTTAACTTATAGAAAAATTACTGTAAGTGATGTTCCAGAAATGGACTAAATAGTAGAGAATTCAGTGAAGTATTTTGTCACAAATGACATACCATGCTTCCATGACTGGAATAAATAAAGGCTTTCTCTCCACCTTACACCATTCCCCTGTATAGATAGCTTGGAAGTGATAATCAATGTCTACAAATGTAATTAGACCCTTACAGGTGGTGTTTTTAAAGTTTAGCTAGGTGAATGAGTGGGTGTTGAGAGATATCTGGAATGCATGTTATCTGCACATTGATGGAGAAGGGGGTAGTTAAAAACAAATTTCTCTTTTTTCTTACAGGTTGAGCCAGCACTATCTATAATAACCATATTTTGTCACTGAAAAGTCAGCATATGTCTAATACAGTTGATATTAACAACACAACTGAGAGAACAAACAGAATGCCTGCAGTTCTCCAGACAAACCAAAGGAGGGTACACCTTGTATCCACACTTGTCCTAAACAAGTGTGTGTTTGTTTGTTTTTTTTAATTTTGGTGAAAAACCCATAGTATACAATCTACCATCTTAACCACATACATGAAAGTACAACAGTGTTAACTACATGCATATTTTTGTGCAACAGTTTTTCCAAACTGCCCTGGATAGGTTTTTAAAGTCTGTCTGCCCAAAGGTTATTATAGACTGGCCTGCTGGAATTCCAGAGCACCATTTCAGATTGTCTAACACGTATTTGGAAATGTGCACTGTTGGAGAAAAGGTACATCTGCAATCGAGGATGGAGTAGGCTGTGTTCTACACCAGGCAACTGATAGAGGGGTAAGCAGCATTGAATCCAGCCCTCATTCTGCTTCCTACACTCAAAGTATCAACCAGAGGAAGAGGCCCCTTTTTTCTTCATACACAGGCCATATAAGTAAGCACCGGTCCTCCTGGATGGCTGGAGCAAGGGAGTAAGGCCAATGAGTAGGGAGATCGATTAAAGGGTCTGGTCCCTGGGTATTTTTCATTTTATCGTAGACAACAGTTATATTTAGTATACTGTTTTAACATTTTTCCTATATTATACACTACGTAGCTTCAATTACACTAAAAATTCTGTGAAGCCTGATAAGCCTGTACATGGTGATGGTAAAAAATCTAAATAAACAGGGCAGAAAATGGAAATATTCATTTTTGTAATGGTGCTGTGTGCAATGTCCATTGAGTACACTGTGTCTCAGGCAATGACTAACAACAAAGGCAGCAGGAGTCCAGAGCAGAGTTGGGAGGCCAGGGACCCACTACTACAGTCCTAGTCCAGGGACCCACTACTGTCAGCCCTAAGAGGGCAGGAGTCTTGGTCAGTTTTGCTTATCAGTATATTCCAAGCAATGAGAACACTCCATTTTAAAGTAGAGAAATAATTTTGATCTGAATTGATTTCTATTCTGTCTTTTTAAAAAAGAAAACCTTAGCAGGATACCAGTATTTTCTTTTCTAAGGATTCATATACCTGCTGCTTAAAAATCTATTGTTGAATATTGCTAGTCATCTTAACTAGGCTCATCAATCAGAGAAGAAAGTTTCTACAATCAAAATATTCCTCTTTTGTGAAAATTTAGGCAAAACTTCAGTTTTTGGTCTTTGCATAATTTATCTATGATTCCTAAAGCATTGTTTTTTGAGATTTCTTTCACAAATTCTGGTAAATTTCAAAAAGTTCACTGAATTAATAATTCAATTGCATGTGTGAATGTTGGAAATTTACACTGACAAATTTTTGTAATTATTAAATATATCTGAATTCCCCCTGACCAAGTCCAGTTCATGTTTTTCATTAAAAACTAGCTCATATCTCCCCTGACTAGAAAATTCTTTCTTGATCTGTGCCATTCTCTGCTGTCTCCCCTTTATTATAACTCCCTTTAGCAACTATATCATCAATTTAAACTATAATTCTTCCATTTGTTGACAAACTGCCTTGTAACTAATCCCAGGAGTTTGGGGAACATTTTCTCTCCCAATAAAATAATACTGCCAATGGATATAGGATTCCAGAGCTAAAGGGAAAAATAACTTAATAAACTTTAGTCCAAAAGTGTTAACAAAAATTGTCTGAAATTTTTGAAAGCTGTTTCAAGCTTTCACAACTACATAAGCCTCAGAATAATTGTGTGGCAATGAGAATAAGAATGGCACTTAGATTTTACCGATGAGGAAATAGAAACCTAAGGAAGCAAAGGGTTTTTCCAAGGGTTGTATGGCTGGTAAGTGCTGAATGTGAGACTTGACTTACCAACAGTGTGATATTGGGAGTTTCATAAGCTTCTGAGTCTAAATGAAATTCTAAAGATTGAGCTAATAATGTCAAATACAGAACTGCCTTCTAGATTAAGGAAGATGACATATAAAGTACATGGCACAATGCTTTGCATACAATAAGTACTCAATAAATGATAGGTATTGCCATTGATATCACTGTCTCAGGAGCAGCACATGTTTTTTATCCTAGGGTTGGCAGATTATAGGTACTCAGCCAAATCTGGCCCACCATTGCTTTCTATGGCCTGCAAGCTAAGAATGATATTTATATTTTTAAATGGTCAAAAAATCTAAAGAATAACAATGATTCATGGTAAATGAGAGTATACAAAATTCAAATGTACTTTTCCATAAATTGTTTGGGCACACTGACACAGCCCTCATATACATATTGCCTATGGCTAATTTCTCATACAACCAAGGCCTAAAGTATTCACTCTGGCTCTTTACAGAAAGAGTTTCCCAGCTTCTGTTCTTAACTATCAAGCTAAAGTTTTCTGAGCTGTACACGAGTCAGGGTCTCTTTTCTTTTCTGCCTTATTTGTATGTACTCATTTTACGTCCCTCTTATTTTTAAGAAAAGATGACATAGAAAAGACTAAACAATTTGCTATTGTTAGGAAAGTTATGAAACTTGTGATACCCCTTGGTCGTTTTATCTCGGCTCCTTCCTTTTGCCTCAAAGAGGATGTTCAGGGGAAAAGAGAGAGAGAAAGAAGAAAAGAAAGAAAACAGGCCAGCTAAAGTTTGAGTGCTATTATTCAGATGATAGCACAGGGACCTAGACAGACTTTCCTCTTGCAGCATATCTGGAATCCAAGGAAAGTAATAGCGCAAAGAGCGAGGAAGCAGCACTGTGTAGTTAAATGCAGTGTCAACAGTAGTCTCTAAACTACTTTATCTTCAGTCTAGTCTCATTGCCCACTAGACAAAGAAATAAAGAATAAATCAAATAATATCAGCTGAGGGATTGCCGTAGGTTTTCTCATTTCAAACAAAGGTAAAACTCTGCTAGAGTTTCATTCCACTTTAAATCTATACTCAGTCCAAAGTATCTTGAAAGTGTGATTATGCTCACCACTGTTTTAGAAATTACATTTAGCATTTAAAATAAAAAAGAGAAAATGAGCATTTTACTAATAAACCAAAATCTTTTTTTTAAAAATACCTCTTGTTCAGCTAGAAGCATTATATATGATCATTTAATGAAAAAGGTATCCCTTTGCTGAAAATGCCTCAAGGTACATTCAGCCCATAAAAACTATGGAAAAACAACAGCTCAAACTGAAAAGGAAAACAAAAAATAATAAAACTACTGATTTAAGATTTTAAAATCCTCTAGACTTTTCTCTAAAAATAGAGGATGTGGCATTATTAAGTAAGAATATGTGTACACTCACAGACTTACCTGTGCACACAACAGAGACATATGACACAAAACAAACAGAGACAAATACTGTCTTCTCTGAGACAGGGTTGTCATATTTGAAAGCTGACAGGCTTGTGTGTGAAATTAATTTATAAGTACTGTAAACATTTCTGTGGCATCTCTTATTAATAGGAACTGAGAAGGTAAAAATAGAATGTTTAAATTAAATGTTCTCACTAGGTTTAATGTATCGTCTACCGTTCAAAACATACTCCAATGACAAACACATCCATTCACATTTTGTCTCTCATGACTAACAAATATAATTTTGTTTCCTACAATACAGATCTGTCCTCTCTCTATATATATGTACCTAGACAGGCTAAATTCTTCATTAAGATAAAATGGCCTTTCATTAACTATTGGAACTCATCCTTTGCCAGGTTCAAATGTAAGAGCTGCCACCTTTCCTGGGGTCAAAACCCTTGATTCATGACATAGATGGCACTTTACTAGCCCTAAGGTAGTTAAAGCACTGCTCTAATGTATAAAAACCAGAGAAGGAACACAGATTTGTTTTACTTTTCAATTTAATCCATTCTACCTTCCTGATTGAAATGGAAATCTTCTGACTAAACATTTAAAACTGTAATAGGTCAAGATTATCGAGGACTTTCTCCTAATCTTCACTCAATTTGAAAAAGAAAATGATCACTCTGTACAATGTTAAGTAGTATATTATTATCGAAAGCCAGAAAGCCTCCATTAATTTCTAAACTTGTCCTGCCATCTCTTAATAGAGAAGGAAAACTAATCTTAAACAACAGTTGATATGTAAAGATAGCTTAATCAAGATGAATTCCATAAATATTAATTTGTAAAAGTTACCACTGAAACGGCAGGTAGGTAGTGACTATTTAAAAAGCAATATAATTTTTTGAAAAATCTTTCTCTTTGCAAAATCATCCTTGTTATCCTTATAATATCTATATATGTAAAATTATACTTGTTATATATTTTGAATTTAATATACTATATAAAGGTATATAATATAAATGTAAATACATAAACACAGATATATATATAACATTTTACATTTTTTTATAAAATATAAAAATTTATAAAATTGTTTTTTTTTTTTTTTACACCTACAGCACCTGGTCTTTCTAGGTGGTGTCCCATCCAAGTACTCACCAGGCCCGACCCTGCACAGCTTCCAAGATTGGACGGGATCGGGCTTCTTCAGGGTGCCATGGCTGTAGGCAAAATTGTTTACTTTTTAAAACATTTTATACTCTGATTTTTTCAGTCTTTTCGAATCTTTGTTTATGTAAGCAAACATTAAAAAATTTAAGACATTTAAAATAGCTGAACACAACATGAAAACTGAGGAACTAGAACATAAGTACTTATAAAACATTAAAGGAGAAATCAAAAAACATAAAAACAAAACATAAAAATAAAGTTCTTATTTAACATAAAAGAAAGAGAAGAACAAATATAAATCAGACAAAGAGGAAAACAATCATTAGGAAGTTCCCACCCACCTATCAGGTGTGACTGATCAACATGGTGCAATCAAAAACGTAAAGCCCAGCACAAGGAATACATATTACAGCTCTCAGAAGAACAAAGCAAACTATGAGACAAATGTGAAGCACTGAAATAGGCATAATACCTATATAAACACAAAGAGAGAGAATGACATAGTGTAACTGGCTGTACAGCCATTTGATTTAATAATGATCAATTAATATTATTATAATACCTAGATGTTTTGATTTTTTAACATTATATTATTACAAAGTTGCACAAAAAATGAAGGTCGGTCCATAATTTACTTTTTAACTTTGAGATGGAACCAGATCTGGTGATATGATTTCTTGAGTTTTAATGTGATGTCTTCCCTTCACTCTGTTTATCTGTTCTGAGGAACAGATAAACAGGTAGGGAAAGTTAAACATATATATATAAGACAGGTAGGGAAAGTTAAACATTAGCGACACCAGCTCCAAACTTGGTACACAGCAAGCTTTCAAATACTTGTAGAATATTAACTGATACACTAAACTCTCAAGTGGCTTGAGAAAGAACCTTGTGATTAGAGAATACAACCAGAAACAGGGTCTATAGAATTCAGTGTCATCGTAACAATGTGAGAAGCTGTCCTCAGAGCCCACTTAAGCTGAAAACTCTCTTTACTAGTCAAAAAGAGTAGGATGCAATATATCAATCCTCATGGATGACATTGGATGGGTCTGGCATGGGGAAAGACAGTGTCAAAGATTCACACAGACACAAAAAATAAGTATGTGGACAAAGCATTCACTTTTTGAAGAAATGAATGAATTTAAGTGCTGCAGTTAAGCCTAGATTTCTAATTGATAAAGAGACTCTACATAGAATGTGACTGAAGAGTCAGAGGAATTTTTCTGGGTAGAAATAAAGGGCCCCAATTAAAGCAACAAAGCATGCCAATTCAGGTGAGATACAGATCAGGACTGAGGAATTTACCAGAACTACATCTCTAGAGGTGTTTCCCACCTTCTTCGTAAGATAAGGTGAAAAGCTGATAGCAGACAGCTCTACAGAAATAAACGAAGACACACAAATAAACCCACAGACATTCACACATCTTGTCTTTCAGTATGTGTAATTACACAAAGTGTGTACTAGTATTCTATAATATGAATTACATCTCAGTTCATCCTTTTCAGAGTCCCTACATACAACAGTACAGTTTACGGTCTGCACAAAGGCATGTGGTAGATGGCGTACTAGTGGGTCCGAAATTCAACTTACCTTCCTTGCACCAAACCAGCAGCCATGGACTGCCACCTGGCCTAGTTTACCAGAGCAAGGGTAAAGGAGCACCTGTCTAAATGATAAATAAAGGTGCCCTTTGTGTGATTCAAAATCATGCCCTAAAGGTGCTAATGGTGGCTCTGATCTTTTCTGCATTTTATACGGTTCAAATTAGGGAAAGCCTCCAGAGTCGTATGTTAAATGTATATTGGAATCAAGTTGCCAATGGCTGATAGGCTCTGTGTAGCCAGGATTCTGTGGCTGA